>JACDOX010000016.1:5100749-5277986 GCA_014549065.1 Cardinalis cardinalis | reverse complement strand
CTGACTTGGCTTTAAAATGCTGTCATTTAAAAATGTGAACCATAGTATTTATGAAATTGTAAAAACATTTCCTATTAAGAGGATTAGAACACCTTTTTATTGAAAGAATGCTTGCAAATGTTGAATTGCTGGCAAAGAATTATCTCTTCTGCTATTTAAAAATGGCCCTGAAGATTTAGTTTGGGGTATAAAAACACTTAAAGAAGCAAATGAACTCTACAAAAACAGAYGACAAAAAAAGAAGAGCCTTGGCAGCTGCTAGGCTAAACACTTCTGCTGTAGTTACAAAAGTAGCAGGATAATCGACTTCCATGATCACTTAATATTTTGCTTTATCCTGCTGCTCCTATTCCTCCWGCCACATCCTGGGGCTGTATCAACAGGAGGACACAGCCTCATAATTTAGCAGTTTTTAACATAGGAAAAAAAAATATAGGATGGGTTTGACCACATAATTAGCCTTGAATATTTGTCTGTTTCGTTTCATTTTGAAGCTGAGCATATGGTGAAAATGATGTGTGACAGCCAGCTTTTGGTGCAGCATGTTTTCTGCAGCAATGTATGGAAGCTCACTGGCAGGGGAACAAGCTGTACAACGAGCTTCCTTCCCCACAGTGCCACCCATGGATCTGAATGAGCTGRCAGCGCCAGCAGAGGGGCTTGTGCAGGTACTGGGCTGCAGCCACCACAGCTTGAGAGGCAGAGCCTTTGCTGAGGCCAAATCCCCATCTGATTCAGATAAGTTTGGCCTAGTAAATGGTACAGCTTGATCATGAAGAGTCAAAATAGCTTCAATAGAAAAATGCAAGGATGCAATTTTATTTACGTTCTGGAGAAACTCATKAAAACTTGATGAGTGGTGCCTTTTAAACAGCCTCGTTTGACCTTTCTCTGCTTTCTCCTATGCAGCTCAGAGGGCTAAAACTGATGAGTTCAACTCAGTCCCATGCTTATGGTGCAGGCTTTGATCTTGYGCACTTAGTGCCTGTTCTTCAGCCATGAAGAATACAGGTATCAACTGCTACAYAGAAAACACTGTAGTTTCTCTTCAACTCAGTAGTCTATATATTTTTAAAGCACATAAATAAGGAAATGGGGCAGTGGACTGACTGYCACTGTCATCATGAATGAGGTTTGTATTTACACTAGAACACAGACRCACTGACTAAAGGAGCAATAATTGCTGGTGCTCAGGGGAGAAAACTGGCACAAGGACTGCAGCTTCACAGTTCAGGGTAAGGAGGCTCTCAGATCAGGGAAATGAGAATTTATTAGTACAAAAAATATGCAAAAATGTAAATTCAGACCTATTTCAGGTAGGAAACTATTTCTGTCAATTTGCTCCTGGCTTCCTAGTTTGGAAAATAAAGTGTTCCTCCTAGAAAGCAGTACTTTTTGGGCAGAAKAGGCATCTTTGAAGTTCAGGATTGGATCAGTCCTTTTCAGTAATAAGAYAATGAAGTAGCATTGCTGGCATGCTACTGTGTCTCTCAGAAATAAGTGCAGACTCTAYTGCTGGATACAGCTCATGTAGGATCTCATTTATTTACAAATAAAGAAAACACAGGAGGAATACAAAGGAGTAAAAGAAGAAGAAAAAAAWCCTGTAGGCAAAAAAGAAATCTTGTTACACTGGATCCTGTGATCTCGGGTAGCCCGATAAGCTGTTTGTGGCTTGCTGGGGGTGCTTTCAGGTCTCCCTTCTGAAGGCCACTTGCACACTGTCACCAATTAGTATTGCATTGTGGAGCTCAACAAGCTGCTAAGTGTCTTTTGAGCTACCATTCTCTAACCTTTCCAAACCTGACCTTTTCACTATCATTTCTCACCACTCTGTATGAGAGAAAAACAGCCTTTTTAATGTCATGCTTATTTCYACTGGCTTTTAAACTTCTTGTCAAAACATTCTGATTTATTGTACATTAAGTGAGAAAGAAAGATCTGATCTTTCAAATACATTCAACACAAAGCAAAACATTTCTTTCTCTTTTTCAGGAGGAGCATAACTCTGCATCACGGTCATCAGCGCACAGTGCATAAACATTGTTGCTRATAGTGGCATACGAGGGCCTCATAGTTCAGGTCTAGAAGCCAATGTTGGTTCCTCTCTGAGCGAATTGCAAGGAGGCCCCTTCTCAAGCAGAGCTGGCTGCAAATGCCCCGTGCCTTCATGGGGAACTGTTTGTCTGAACAGTTGTTCATATTCTAAGGCATCGCTGCTGATGTGCCTTATAAAGCTTTTATAGAGTGCGTTTGGTTTCTTAAAATTCATCAAAAATACTCTTGTAAAAATTCCTCTGGAGCTGTGGGGCAAGTGTTGGGAAAACTACATACTGACCAAAACTTTTATATCCAGTTCTAAAGTTTCTCAGTTCTAAAGAAGAAGTGCCTATGACAAAGTTCCTAAGACTGAATCAAAAATAACAACTGCATCTGCTTCTATATAAAGATGTGTTGAATGGATCTGCATGAACTGAGTCTATTTGTTGTTTTCTGGCAAGTTTAGATTGCCAGATGATTTGAATTTGTCCATTCCTGTTGCTGCAATATTTCTATTGCAGAAATATGAGCGTTTCAGTGTTAATCCATAACCATCAAAAATACTGCATTAGTGCCTCTAGAATSTTAAGAATTTCTCAGAGACAGGGCATTGCACCCCCAGATGTGCACAAAAAAAAATGTAATGTTCATTTTCTCTTTTACAATATGTGGAARAAACTTCTATGATGCATTCAACTTAAGGATTTTGAAAGAGGGTCTATATTACCAAATCATGTACAAAGCAGCACATAAACACTCACAGTAAGTGCTAGTTTTCACACATACAACAGCTGGAGGCAAGTGATCTTTTTAACCCATACTTTTGATATGATTTAGGTGGCTTTTTGTTTTGTGTGCTGAATATTTATGTATCTAGTGYCATATCTGTTCTACATACAAAACTCTTTGGTGCAGTAAAAGTGCCAAAATAAAGTGCCCCCTCACAAAACCAAGAACAGAAATCTTACATTCCAACTCAGGATATTCTGTGATCCTAACAATTACCCAGTAGTGCTGTAAATTGAAGTAAAGATAAAAATTACAGTTCCACCCAAAGCATCTTGATCTCACCACACACAAATCACCACCCAGACCAAGACCTAGGTACATATATCAGTTTGACACTTTACATTTCAGTGATAAACATAACTGCAACAAATAAACTCTGTATGAGTGAAGGACTTGAGAGAATGAGCAGATGAGAGATATTATATGGAAAGATTCTGTGGTTACTTAGCTATTCCTCATGAAATTAATTTCTTTGTGGGTATAACACTTTTCAATACAAAATGTTTCTCATGACACAAGATCTTTTTGCTAAAAATAATTTTTAATACCTCTTGCCTTCTTAAAAGAGGTTCAGAAGACAATTAAAAATGGAGTTTCCAGCTTTTCTATCTTGGTGAAGTCGCCATCCTTTCATTACAGTGAGTTTCTGGAGGTCACTTAATAAAAGGGAGTGAGCATCTCCCACCTCACCTTGGGCTCTTTCCATCTTTTAGGYTCATATTCTGCATTTTTGCTCATGGGCTAGAGCCTACCCTAATGGKGCTAAATCTACTCTGATGACAATCTTGTCAAGTCTTCTGAAAGGGTTYCCCATCATGAAGCTGACCTGTTGCTGATCTGATTTTCCCTTTTCACTCTTCTGATCCCTCTGTCCTTCCTGCCCTCTTCTCTCAGAAGACCTTATTCCTTCCTCACAGACATCTATAGAGCACTTTCTTTACCTAGTTGCTTGCCTTTTTTTTTTCACATCCACTGCTGAAATTGTCTTATTTTTTAGCTTTTTGTTTCCTTCACTTGCCTTTGCCACATGGTGAAGACCACGTGCGTATAATAAGTCACACTGCTGTTCTAAAGATCTGCCTTTAGGTCCTAGCCATAGGTCAAGAAATTTCTAGTTACCCATGAAATATGAGGATTTTTTCCCACTCTCCTCYGTCAAATTCTCAAAACTCTTCTGTAGTGCCTGCTCTCAGCTATGTCTGGTCCTTGAATCTTGTTTTACAGATTCCACAAGTTTCAATGGCAATACTTTACAGGTAAACAAATACTGTCAAGCACCTACTTCAGAATACTATTCGTTCTTCACCTTCTCCACACAGTTTTGTTTTCATTATTTCCTCTACTATTARGAGCACCTCCAGTCCTGCATCAAAATTGTTTTTTCAGAGAAAAAGGTAAGTTGGCTCCCATCAGCCCTCTCTTTCCTCCTCACTGCAACCCAAGAATAATCACACATTCAAGAACAAGTTGACTCTGCTACTAAGTATGAACAATAGTCAAAAAAAATTTCTCTCTCCAGAGCAAAGTTAAGTGTCAGTGGATGAGCCTAAATAAAATATAAGTAGGTTGAAAAGCTGTGATTCATTCTGTGTTTTCATATGTTTTAGCTCAGAGAAGAATTCAGCAATTCTTTCTAATTCTGTAATAATGATTATTCTTGTATATCCGCCAGGTAATGTTTACAGGCATTTGCCAAACACAACTTCTTTATTTCACACAGCAGGACAAACAAAGACTGATATGACCAACTCCTATTAGCTCTGCCCTGAGACCAGTCAGAGGCAGAAATGGGTTTGTTTCCAAGCCATCMCCCTCTCTCTAACCTCATGGCCTTCTTCAATGAGAAAGACTATGCAAAGCTTAAGGACAAGAAGGCATTAATGCAGCAGCACAGCAACCCTATTTACAGTAGTAATTTATTTCTAAAAAAGAGTATTACTGGTCTCCTAGTCATAAGGTATATGTGCTGAGTTAAAAATTTTTGGGGGGGGGCTTACTGTGAAAATTACAAATAGCTCTAGGGCATATTGCATATTTCAAGAGATTTTATTGTATAGATGTACTGTAGAAAAATAGATTTTGAGTTCATAGGAGGTAAACTGGGGACAATATAATGAAGATCAACCCAAATACAGAGTCTGGGCTAAGATCATGAGCTATTCACCAAGATCCAAGGGATAAATGTATTTTCTCTGAAGGTGAAAATTACTGTTCTTGCAGGTTTTCCCTGTTACAAGGCACTATGAGAAATTCCAGGTTTGATACTTGTAAGTCAGCCACACTCAACATCTAAGAAAATCTTCTAATTTCAGTGTTCTAGGAATTAATTAATGAAATATTATGATATATTACAAGAAATTTGGGGAAAATACAACTATTCAAATGCAGGCACAATTTGAAGTATTACTAAACTARAGGTGGACAACCAGATTTTGGCGACAGAGGGACTCAATATAAGAGTTGAACCTCTGTTTGTTCTGCTGATATATAATTGAAATCACTTATTGTCAATACCAAGAAAATAGTTTTGTGTAATCCCAAAAGCAATGAGGWTTTTTTACGCTACRGAGGTTTTTCTTTAGGAAGTTCTCAGTTTTGTCCTGGCTTCAGCTAAAAGCTTATAGTCCCCCTGGGTAAAAAAAAAAAAAAAAAAAAAAGAATCTAAGCTAGTTTTTCTTGCAGTGAGCCATAAAATAAAACTAAGATGGAAGAATTATTAGTTTCCACCCTGCTCCCTCCTCTACTTGCTGCCTATGTAGAATTGTTCCCTATGGCACAGTATGTAGTGTTTCATCCAGACTTATTTTAAGTGTTCAGCTCAATTTCAGCCATGAAACGGTAGCTAACGAATAATCTCCTTTGGTTTATTTTTATCACATTCTCAAGTATGCATTAAAATTAGCATAATTGATGGTGTAATTAAAGATGTCAGCACAGCCCTGAATACAGAGTTTGCTAGTTTACTTGTACTCTTAGGATATTTTCCTGAAAGCTTTTTGCCAACATCACACAGGATTATTTTAAAGACRTTTTTAATTCCTGAATTACTGCCCAGGAGATCACAAGATGTTTTAAAAGCTTTTAGAATTACAGTCATTTGAAAAGTTTCATCCTATGAAAACCAGGTAAGGACACAAYTCCACCTGCTCCCATTCCATCTCTCCATTTCTGACATAAAACTGMTTCAGTGAGGAAGGTAGAGCCTCCCTGTGCTTCTTTTGTAAAAATTGATCTRTACTAACAGAATGGGAGCACAAGCACCTCAACAGGCAGAGTAATTTCCAATTGCCTACGCAGGAGTCAAAGTTTAAGCACCTCCCGTTAAGAAAACATTTCTCTTGAAGCTGTGAAGGAGCTCGCAGTCTCACTACAGCTCTGAACAGAGTGGCAGCCTTACACTTCCTTTTCACATATGCCCTGGGTCATAAAGATTCCAGGGACCAGCACTGAAATTCAACTTGTGCTGTTAAAATGACCAGGGGAATGAAGGAAAGAAGAATAGTCCTACATGCCATATCACTGAGGGTTTTTTCCTTTCATTTCTGTCCTGATGAGCCCAGAGTGACAATTACCCTGCTTCAAAGACGACAATAGTTGCAATAACCTTCCTCACAGCTTAGTGTTTATTATATTAGCAATATAATTAAGGATAGTGCTCATTTCACAGTCAACTTTTGGATCATGCAGAACTTTTGGTTGAACCTAATCTCATGTTCTCACGCTCTCATGCATTCAGCAAGAAATGTGCTTGTGCTATCCCATTGTACCAGCCAAAACAGATACTTGCTGCCCTCAAAGGTGGCACATTCATGGGGCAGATTGCTAACYCATCTGTGAACATTATGAAGAGATAGCATGCTTTTAAACCTATGGCAATTAGTGTCTTTTTTTTCCTGCTAAGGCRCTATTTCCTATTGTACCCTTCCCATTGTACCAGAAACTCCCCACAGCTGTTAGTCCTAGCTCCACCAATCCCCCAGAATTCACAAAGCTTGAGGAAAAAGTGGATTCTGAAAAAAAAAAAGGTTGAGAGGAATACTGCCACAAATGTATTTTCTTGCAGATATCTTGCTGAGTTATTATGCAGTTCCACAATGAATGGCCTGTTCCAAACTTATGAAGGAGCCAGCCAAACTTTTCACAGTTGTTTGKAAGTTCAGTTAGAGAAGTTTTCCCTTTTCCTCAAATTAAGTAGAAAGCAAATAGTAAAAATGTCAGAATAAAGTATAAAACAATCTCTCTTTTCCCTAAATAGCCAAGTAAAGCAAAGGTGGAGCTGGGAATACCTGAGAGCATGAAGCATGTGTTCCCAGCCTGAGGCACTGGCCATGAAGTGAGCTCAGAGCTGTCCCTCATTTGGTGCACAGCAGAGCTGGAGGATCTCATGTGCTTGAAAATAACCACACTGGGGCTTTAATCAAGGGTGATGCACAGAATGATGCAGTGGCAAAGAAGAGATCTTGATGTCCATGCAGATATATATGACAGTTATAATAACCCTTGATGAGAACTAATGGAATGCTTCCATCTCTTTAAACTCTTTATTCAATGAAAGATCCCCTGTAAGTCAAAAACTCTTAATTTGTATGAAGCAGAAAAAGAATTTTTGAATCTGTGCAGGTCTTTCTCAGGCCTGAGTTTAAGGCTGTACATTCAAGAGTCTTGAAGATTGACTGATGTTTGAACACAATTTGTACAAATAGTAAAAATGCAGTATGTTACCTTGTCTTGGTTTCTGATATGTAAACCAAGCAAAAAAATCTATTTTTTCCTGTTATTTGGCACAATTCAATTATAATTTTTCATTTAATTCTTTCAAATGCTCCTTTTCTTCATTTCAGCTACCTTATAGATCTCCTGTCACTCAGCTTCCTTTTCATGAATCCATTGCAAAAAATACTTTACCTGTCTKATACTTCAAAATACCTTTGTTTCAAAAAAAGATGGAAGAGGATAAAAACCATCAGAAGTAAGTCTTGAGAAAAAGGCAGATGTTGAAGCTCTGGTACAAATAAAGCACCATGCTTTCTAACATATTTTTAATTTAAACTCTCACATTAAAACAGAATAATTACTAAGCCCAGTGGCAATGCAGGATAATACGTAGCTAATATGTGGCTTCCTTCCCTGCCTCTGTTACTTTAATGACCTTTCAGCTATATTCTGGTTCTGGCAGCTGCCCCCTCTAAAGAGCTTTCTGAAAACAGAACCAGTCCATACAGAACTGGATTCATCAAGCAGTGCAAGTTGTTTTAAGAAGGATACTTTGGAAAAGCATGTTTGGGCTGCATTTGAATGAAGTTTAATAGGTACTTCTTAAATGTCTAAGTGGACAAAATTATCCTGAAGTTGTTAAAGACCAGGAAACATAGTGCAAAAACACTCCCACCAGCATACCTTTATATAAGAGCAAAGCCCTTTTGGCAGCCATGTCATCACCTAACAAAGGTATAGTGTCKAAATGTAGTGTGTTGTCAGTAGTTATTAGGAAACATGACATCTGTCTTGGTAACAAGACTTAAGAACATAGGCCATGGAAGTCATGAGTTTTTAATTGAACTCAAAAGTAATCACAAATTTACTTTAGTTACCTTGGATTGCTTTAGAATTAAAGCAGTAATTATTTCACAGGTAAGGTTGTATTTTCAAATGAATTACAAACATTCAGGTAGTAAAGTCATTTGGCTGAAAAAAAAACCCAAAAAAACCTAAAAACATCACACGGCGGGAATGGGAACACAGACCCCAAGGAGACTATGACATGCTAAACTGGGACTTCCACTATGGACCATTAACCTCAGTAAACCAAATGGCTGCATGCTTAAATTGACTCTGAATCAGGGAGAATTGGAGTCTAACTGATTAGGAATTCATAAATTATAACACACAGTTAACCTMTAAGGGTGGCTTTATCTCTTTGGGAGAGTTCTAAAGAGCTGCATCTAATTTCAACAGCCATGGGTACCTATCACATTAGTTCAGTTTAATTCATTGTATTTCTGACTCACAAGATAAATAGGTCTTTCATTTTAAAATATCAATCCTACTTATTTCTTACTACTTTTTAAAAACATGAATGTATTTTGAAATAGACATTCTCAAAAATCTTTATCACTAATACAATCAAATTAGATTTAGCCTTTCAAGTGTGGCAATACCAGCAAGTTTGAGTAGAGAAGTGTGTAGGATATAAATAAGTTTATTCCATGTTAAATGAAAATAGAAAGTGTGAAATGAACTGGATTAAGAGTCAAACTGAAGTATAACTACTTCATCTACAATTTCTCTRCAGTTATATGTATAGTGAAGACTCTTAATTCATGCGTGCAATTATAGTTGGCAAATACCTAGTGTAAGCCAATATTCTGTGTGACTATCTTTCCATCTGCAATTCTGGAAGGAAACTAGGAAAAATGCCTGAGAATAATATCTACAAGTTGGAGGTTATGGTACTGAATAACAAGAATGACAAAGTGAAAGCACAGAAAATCTGATTGAGTGACAACCACTGACAAAACTTTGGAAGAAGAAAGGGATGCGTAAGCAAGCAGACAAGAAAAAGCAGAAGTATTCCTAATCACTTCCACTATGTATAAACTGATTAATGCTTAAAAATAACCAGCACGCTGTCATCTCACACTTCCAAATACAACTCCTCAAAGCAGTTTCTAATGTGTGCTTCTGACAGCCATGAATCAGAGAGATCTGCTATTTGGCATGAAAATCTAGAAACCAAATTGTACACTGCCAGCATAAATGTACCAAAAGTAGCGAGAGTTTGAAGGCAATATGTCAAGTTGTCCACACAGTCCTCTAGACTGAATATTTTGTCAAGATATGTGTCACACAGATAACAGGAAAATAGTTTAAAGGAATATAGTCCTTCTAGTGAAATACTTCAGTATAATTACAAATCAGTTATCCATTCCTATGGATTACCTAGTGCTATAGCGCACCTTAAATGGACAGATACTTCAACTTATTTTTTAACCTCCACAGTAGGTCAATGCCCTACCCATCAATTTTACTCTTCCTGCCAGATAAATGAGGCAATGACCCTATTAACTGTTTCCTTGAGCAGCTCAGTGATGGCACAGTGCTCRCTTTGCAGAGCATGCTACAAATACAGTAATGATATGGCCTGACAAGCTGCTTGACTGCATATTATTTAATGCTCACAGGGCCACTCAATGTGCAGTGAAATTTGTGCTCATAAGATAAACTAGGCAGCATTGGCAATTGTTTCATTCAGTGGCTGGAATTCTCAAGAGAAGATTACCTAAATCATCTCAGAGCTGATGGGCCAATGGCGTGGGCAGAGGAGAAAAGGACAAAAGCAGAGAGGGCACCTGGGAAAATGCAGGGACAGAGCAGCCTTGAGTCACACGCCTTAGGTAAATTCTGAAATCCAAATTTGAGAGAGGCATTCTGGAGTGCTTCTAAAGTTCTGAAACACTACCAGGAAAAGTCAGAAAAAAAATTCATATGCTAAGCTTATGAGTATCACATACTCTGCTCATCACATCCAACACTACAGGAGTCAAAATTGGCAATATTCTTTATTCATTACTATGCTTCAGTCAACTTCCAAGTCAATTTAGAAGAGCTGAGGTGCATTCATCCTAGCTCCATTGCAAAAAAAAAAAAAAATTGAGATTATTGCTTGACACTTGTCATTTTTCCACCACATCACTATAATCAGAATTGTACAGTCATTGTGCATACATGCATACCCTGGGCACTGTCAGTTCAACAGCTTGAGGCTGTTGGCACAGAGGGCTGAAAGGAAATGCACTGGTCTTCAACAGCATCTACCAGAGCTTCACAGCGTTGTCAGGGATAGAGCACATTAAATACCTGGCTGAAAAATACAGTCTATATTTGCACCATTTGGTAGCTTCACCTTTTGCCATTCTGAGGAAAGAATAACTGCTGCTTAGAGAAGTCAGAAAGAGCRGAAAATATGGATAACAGAAAAGTGAAGAACTGTTGCTCCCTAGTGCCTAAAGAAAGTAATCCCTTGACTACAGAGCTGAGCGTTATTGTAAAGCAAAAACAATTAGGTGATCCGTGTATCTCAAGCATTTAGCTCTAAGCAACATGGTATGTTCATGGTATTCTTAACATTTTGCTCCAAGATAAGTATTTCAGAAATACTGACCTATACAAAATAGAAATAGCTTCCCAATTCAATCATGCTTCAACCATCTTGCACATAATTCATTGATAATAGAAGGTAGTAAAGGCAACTGTCAGAAGCTGGATTGTAGTATCTGTGTTGTGTATTACAGTGTTTACAAAGAATGGATTAAATTTAGGTGATATTGCATGTGAATTTAGTATTTATATTATGAATTAACGTGAAATTTTAATGCACAGACTGCTTTATATGTATTTTCATTCATGTAYCAAGGACTACAAGTGCAGAAAATAGTACATTTATCCATTCTTAAGGCATTAAGAACATAATCGCCTTGTGATTGTAAGCTGTTTTATTCTATTTTATTTATTATTTGACAGAGTACTTTGGTTTTGTAGATTGGGCTACAGCATTTGCTGGCAGAAGATGAACCTGACATAATTTTAACTATTCTAGGCTTTTACTGCGGTTGTAGCCAGTGCTCTGTTTATTGTCCAAACTATGAAAATTACAATATATCTTCAACTAAAATTACTCTTTATTTCTCCAAGCCCATTAAATGTTACTCTAAAAATTATCCTATTCTAAGTGTAGTGCCTCTGTAGGGTACTTCCAAAGTCCTTTTAAACCATTAGTGAATCATTTAACATTTCATCAAGCTATTTGGTATATTTTTACACATTTCAAACAAGRCCTTCTGTGCTTGACCACAGTAAACAGGACAGTGACAGTCCCAGTGTGAGAACCTCGTAACAAGGCCCAGCCAAGGTGGGCTGCTGCATTTATTTAACACTCCAAGGGTTGCGCACAACTCTCTCACTTTTTTTTGTGCACAGACCTCACTCTTTAGCTGATAATCCTGGCCAGCCTCGCAGGAGTCAGGACATGTTCAGCCTCACACTGCCACAGGAGTCAGGACATGTCCAGCCTCTATGGCCACAGGAGTCAGGACATGTCCAGCTTCACAGTGCCACAGGAGTCAGGACATGTCCAGCCTCTATGGCCACAGGAGTCAGGACATGTCCAGCCTGTCTGGCCATGGGAGTCAGGACACATCCAGCCTCCCAGTGCCACAGGAGTCAGGACACATCCAGCCTTTAGTCACAGGAGTCAGGACATGTCCAGCCTCACAGTGCCACAGGAGTCAGGACACGTCCAGCCTTTGGTCACAGGAGTCAGGACACGTCCAGCCTCCCAGTGCCACAGGAGTCAGGACACAGCCATCCTCTCTGGCCTCCTTTGAGCAGAGGGACAGCCAAAGGGTCCTCCACTCACACAAATCTGAGGTCGAGCACTTAGAGCAGGGAGCTGAACTGGGAGAAGGTCAAGGTGCTCAGCCTCCCAAAGAGGGGAGGAGAGGGACAAGCTGTCAGCCCTGCTGAGCACAGCACCYCTCCAGCCATCCTCTGGAGCCTGTTGGGCTCTGGGAGCAGACTGGCTCTGCAGCTGCACCCCAGAGCTACACCCTGCAAGCTTTGGCTCCCCAGAGAATTGGAAAGGATCTGCCCCACGCCAGTGTGACTGCACCGTGCAGGGTTTCTCACTCCARCCCAGGTTACTGTGCTGGGTTTGACCTTGGCAGCATTTGAGAGGCTCCTGCTCCTGACAGCCAGTGCTGGCCTGTTGTATCCCACAATAATGAGCTCCACCTTAGCGGAGCCTGGATCGATTTCCCTGCCAGTTGTCAGCCCTTACTTATTCATTTCACAGCACTACAGTAAGATCAACAGAGCTATAACCGTGCCACCCGGATCATTGAAATATGCACTGTGATATAATAAAGTGACACACTTTGCATTTAAGCAATGGCCTAGCAAAAAAAAAAAAAAAAAATCCTGATAGTGCAGAAACAGTTTCTCCTCATAAGATTGATGGCAATATCACRCAGGAAAAGAATAATTAGTTTTGCTCTGGTTTTATGTAGAAAGCATAATAGGCTTAAAATATTTCCCTTTTTTTTTTCAAATGAGTTCAAAAATTAATAAGTATGATAATTTACATATGTAAAAAAAAAGAAAATATCAGCAAGATCCTTAGAAATTTTAATTTCTACTTTATTTTCTCTATAAAGCAAACATTCATCACATCTATGCACTACRGGTGGGTGTGACTCATTGCAATAATAGACCAATTATGAAAATGAAGTAGCATAACAATCACGAATGCAATTAAAAACTATTTTAAAAACCTCAAACAAAATCAACTATGAAAGGATGGTTTGCCAACTTCAGTACTCATGTCCCCTCTAATACCATTAAACACTACTCAGTTTATATATAGAAATACCCCAAACTATTTCTTTTTAGGAAGACAAAAAATGAGGATTAATTTCATGCATTTAATTTTAAGATAGTGAAATTGTCCTTACTTAAACCAAATCATTAACAGCATTTCCTAAGCAATGCAATATTTCTGCCCACAAGAAGTCTTGCCAAAACATGAAGAAATCCTGGTGCCACAAATGGACAAGACAAAAGCTTTTTCACCAAATTAGGCTACATTTTAATCCTGAAGTACAACTGAAGAGTGAYTTGTGTCATATCATTGCAACCTTCAAGTGAACTAAAAACTGAAACTGGAAACAAAATAAAGGCAGAAGTGGAAACAAAACACAGTCAAAACTAGAGAATTAGAATTTGTGTTGCCCAAGCTCAGGGGTTTATCCTCAGGGACTCATCTYCCAGCACCTCACATAGACTACAGTGAAAACTGTGCAGGAGAACAAACAGAGAACGTGGCTTTGAAGTGTGGCCAGCACAGAGGATGTACAAAGARTTCAGCAGAGACAGGGATGATGGAGATGTTATCACACCCAAAATGTCATTTAGTGGTAGATTCTGAAAGGCAGGGGCGACAGCTGCCTGGGAAAGACAAGGGGGCTGGAATTAATGAAACACAGATGAGATCAGCAGTGGTGCCTTTTGACACACTGGTCTTTTGTAGGTAGAGCATGTAAAGACCTCTCTCAAATGCAGACCTCTCCCGTGCAAATGTGGAGATTTAAATCTTTAGAACTGCCAAAAGCAGAGTGGAAGAAAATGAAGAGTCATGAAGTTATCACATGGATTCATTAACCAACTGATTGGTGCATTCCTGTTGCTGCTGTCATGAAAAAGGACAGGRAGACAGATTCACATTTATCTTAAACACCTCATAGCAGCAGTTCTCAGGGAAAGTACATAAACTGTCTCTGAAAGGTCTCTAACACTAATGTATTTTCAAGATTGCACATGCTAACTGTAGAAAGAGCATCTTTTATGAAGTACARACTTACTAAGAAAACTTTGCATTTCACATGGTGTTTGTGTTATTGCCATTCTGACCATAATTACAAATGCTAKAAGTCCAACCACTAAAGACCTAGATATTAACAAACAGGACCTAAAAACCACAGCAAATACTAAACAAAAATAAAAGTGCCTTTTGGTTTTCAACTTAAAAAAACCCAACCAAACAGTAAATGGTGGCAAGGTAATATAAGCCTGGAAGATTGAGGCATACTTTATATCATCTACTTACTGACAAAATCATGATCATTAACCGAAAACTAATTGTACCAACACTTTACACCAGAAATAAGATTGCAAATCACTAAGATAAACATCAAAGAGTAATGAAGAATTCCTGAAGCTAAAGTGAATATTCTAAAAAAATAAAACATTGGTACAAAGACTCAGYAAATCATTTACACAGTGTTCTGGGCAAGCCTTCATATATCACAAGCCTTTGCAGATTATGCTTCAGAAAGGAAGTATTCCTATTTTCTATCTTTTTACCTTCATAAAGCTTGAGTTCTCTACACAGAATAGCCTTAAAATCTTTCCAATAGCACAAACCATGAGGTTTTACAGCTAGCACAAAAATAGGCTTGTTAAAATGCCAACAGAGATACTACAGTTACGCTGCTATCTACTGGTAGATTTCTTCTCTCTGAGTTGTAGGGATCTACACAGGCACATTAAGAAAAGTGGTTATTGATAAGAACCTGTCATTTTTTCTGCATAGAYATTGACATTTAAAAAACTACCAAAATCTGAGTACTATCAGTAATTATACTTTTTATATGGCAAGATTATTCAGAGCCTCCAATTAACTGCAGGGCTGCATCTTACTGCATGGAAATACACAAAGAAATGGCTCTTTTCAAATAGCTTAAAATCTAAACAGACAGTTGACACAAGAAGCCGGAAGACAAGATGGGAAGAGTCTACTGTAGACAATTAAATATACACAGAAACATATGTGAAAATACTAAACACATATGGAGAATGCTTACTAGAGTTAAGAAACGAAAAAAAAGGGCTCAATGAGAAACAAAGAGAAATAAAGCTGAGAATTGCTGCTCTCCTCCCTGCCACTACTAACGTGCAATTCTGATTCATTTTCTCTCCAAGGTGAGTCAGTGTGGCAGGAGCAGATGCCACAAATGCTACTGTAGTAAGAGCACTATCTGTGACAGAGGAMAGGAGCAAATAGTGGGGTTCGGGGTACAATAGCAGTTTCTGCAGCAGGAACTGCCCTCTKCCCTCTTCAGGGCAGCACCAGACCTTGGTTTTCATGAGAGAAACTGCCAGAGATAACATTARACTTTGGGGCTCCAGGTCACTATTGTCACAACCCTGCAAGCRCTCAACTGCAGTACAGCAATAAGAATCACATGATGGGATTTTTGGCTTTGTCTGGTGCAGGGCYAGGAGCTGGACTCAATGGTTCTTGTGGATTCCTTCCAACTCAGAATATTTTATGATTCTATAATAAGAGCAGCACTCCAAGTTATGAATAAATGGCCTGATGCACAGTGCTGCTGAACAGAGATAACAAACTGACACTTTCAGTAATAAGCCATGTGCTCTAAGAGGGTCAAGGAAAGTTCTCTTTGAAAAGCCCAAGTAGCACCTGGCTGCTGTCAGGATGTTTGTTCTCACCTTTTCTGCATTCATCTCCATTCTGCATTGTGTTCTCATCAGCAAGTTCATGTACCTTAACAAAAAATGCAAGAAGCTGGCTCTACTGAATGTATTTTTAATGTGTCTGAAAAGATTCAAAGTAATTATAAGGTGTATTGGCACTTGGCTGCAGTTGGAGCAATCACTCGCTTTATCTCTTTGCCTGCAGTTCTGTAGCATGAGTGTTCAGCACCAGCAGCTCCTGGAGTCTGGTGTGAACCCAACACAGATGTTTTCCACTACTTAATCTGTGACTGTGACCAATGTCTCCCAACAGGAGYCTATTCCAGCTCCAGAAAGACTGAAGGCAATGCAAAGTGAGGCTGGCACAGTTTTATATTATGCAGTGCTCTCAACAAAACTTCCAATCCGTGTCTTTGGACTTAATTTTTTTCCACATCACAATAACTGTGGCTTATAAAACTGTCACATTTTAACACAACTATTGTATTCTTCACACCTGCAGCTAAAGTAATTACTTCAAAAAGCACAGGTTAAGACCCGTGTCTCTCTGAAGTAAGACAGCTTATCCTAAATCAATTCAAGCAATACTCCTTGAGATAAATTTATGTGAAAGTTTGTCAGCTGTGTGATTCAAGAACTGAAACTCTTTATGAAGCATAGGCAGAGATTTTTGAATGCTCTGAGAAGAGGTGACGGATATGAAGAGTCATTTCTATTACTTCAGTCTTCATGTAATCATGCATTTTTCTGATAGCAAATGTGCTAGAAGTACATATCTCCTAATCAATCCATCACAGTGCTTCATTTTTCTACATCATGCAGTCGTTCTCCACATTATGCTATAAAAAGTTGAGTTTTCAAGCTTCAAGGAATATTTGAATTTGCAGTTTAAAATGAGTATCTTACTCTAATATTTCTCCCAAAACTCATGATCTCTCTTACTTGCTACCTCTTTTTAGGTATTAAAACTGCCAACGAAATCAAGCCTATCCTGGCAAAACCTGTGTTCTGAAAGCACACTTAGGGGTGTAGGGGTTGGTTTTTGTTCTGTATCAGCCTTTGATTCTGTGGCAGATATATATTATTTCACCTTCTGAGGACAATGAATTACTTCTCACTGAAGCAGGAATTACCTAATCATCACAGGAACTGACTAGCTTAGAAAGTGTGCAGAGTATTTCTCTGACTTCCATTTTGAAAAGAATATATACAGTCAACATAAGAACAAATTTTAAAGGAGCAAAATGGAACATTATTTTTGAACAAGACTATTACTTGTTAAAAGTTACTTCACAATCACCTTCAAGCACAGTCTAAAAGAAAACATCTTTGCTTCTTGTCATTGCCTGCCTAAGTGCTCCCCATTAACTWGGTACAACCAGTAGTTCAGCAGCAAAATCAGAAGATAAACAGGTGTTAATATTGAAGGTGAAGAAGATATAATCCAACAAAAACTCAGGTTAGAGAGAAGAAAAAAAAGATTCTGTACATGGGCATAGTGGTTCTAGGAATTCCCTCCCAGCAATTCTACTTTGTGACAATAAAGCTGCAATTTGAGCCCACAATTACCATTTGACAGCATTTGAGGAACTTCAGTTATTATCTGCTCTCAGAGCTGCTCCAGTACCCTCAGGCATTGTAGAATTTCTCAACTGATTTCACTGTAGAATTTCTACTGCTATAGCCTGTAAGTGTGCACACAGAGGGATCAGATACAGTAAGTATTCTACAAGCAAAAGAATTGGGTTCTCCCAAGGTGACTGAGCTTGCAGGGATGTTGATCCCAATATGAAAACTTGGGAAGGAATAGGATCATTTTATAGCACGACACAAGAGTTCAGTGGAGTCAGGAGTTTGTCCTTCAGGGCTCACTGTCCTGGCAGCCCTCCTGGGCACCTTTTCTCTCTCCAGTTACACAACACTCCTGTAAGAAAGCCTATCAGCTGTGGAAGGGTTCTTCTGTCCTGGGAGACTGTCCTGGAGAGATGGCTACTCYCAACCTAGATCACCCTTGGATGTGAAGCCATCATGGAAAAACTGGAAATGGCTGCAAAATGATCACACCTCTGGGGTGGCAAAACAGCCAGTGCAGACCAGGCTTTGGGCTGCAGCAGCTTCAGGCTGGGTTTAAAGACAGCCTTAAACCTGGGGGGACGATTCGAGCCTCCTTCAATGCAGCAATAGCACTGGACACTTCTCAGGAGGAGGCTGACAGACRCTTTCACCTACACAAAATTTAGCTCTGCTACAAACTTTGCAGTAAAAAATAAAAATTGACGTGACTTGATTTGTGGCAATTCTTTTCAGCCTAAATAAATAGTTAAAAGGGGTAATTTGCCATGCTTATGTTGGTCTTGCTTTTATAAATATTTCTGCTCCTTTTCCCTGTTTTTCATTGTGAACCTTTCTGTCTTCATGGTTTTTCTCTTCATCCTACTCTCTGTTGTGTTCGTCACACACATTTTTYACTCTTTTCTCCAAAACAGCTCTCCATGGCCATACTGAATGGACTGCAAAGGAAGCAGTTCCTCCTGTTTCATGCCCACTGATTTCCCTCACAGAGAAGAGATGTTGTTTTTCAAAGTCCCAGTTCAGCTCAGCAAGGAAGTGGCTAATGCCAAGAACAGCAAAAAATTAATGTCAGCTCATTATGAGGGAAAAAAAAAGGAAAAAAAAAAAACAAACGCAAAATGCCCAACACCTGCAAAGCTAGAATTTCTGATCAGCAGGATGGCAGAGATGGTAATTTTGTGGGAGTTCATTAATACCATTAAGGCAAATTCTCAAGGAAAAACTGTTTGCATGACAGGAGTTCAAGCCTTTCTTTGCTCTCTTTGTGATCAGCATGGAGTCAAGTTAGAGCTAAGCCATTGGGATTTAGAAAAATGAGATTAAAAGTAGATTGGAATGCAATATTTCAGCAGAGCAAATATCCAGGAAGGTATATGCAGGATGTGTCCTTACAGAGAGAACAGAAAGAGAATATGTCAGTGAGCATAAGCTGCATTATCAATGCCATTATAACACTGGCTCTTCCCAATCTGACAACACCATTCTGGCAGTTTATGACTTAGGCTGATTTCTTCCATCTCCAATACAATCCAAATAAACAGAGGTTGAACCACACATGAACCCAGCAGTACCTGAATTATAGAACTGATTTCAATATCGGCTTTTCCTTATAAATGCTTAGAAGCACTGGAAATGATTGCTTTCTTGTTCCCTTCAGTCACTAGCAGGCAGGCTAGATTTTCTCCTTTAAGACAAAAGGATCTTAGCTCAAAGGCTGGTAGTTTGTGGGGGGTTTTGATCACCATTAAAATTGGGTCCAMAATATCACACCTCTGAGAGCTGGACACACTTATTTCCAACCTAAATATATTTACACAATTTTTCTTAATTTATTGCTCAACTTCTGATAAATTTATCTGGTTGGACTAAGCACAACGAAGTCTCTCCGACTCTTCTTACAAGACTTCCCATTCTCCTGAACATSCTAGTTGCATTTCAACTGGTGCATTTCTTTGCACCAGTTCCAGCTTGAATTCACCTTAATTAAAATCAGGAAAAGAAAATTATTACAAATATTCCACGTTATTATTTCTGCAGGGCCTAGCTCAGGTGTTTCTTATTTCCTTTGCTAACACAAATATTTCATCCAGCACAGTGTAAGATTGTATTTGCCCTATTCATTGATGTTTTGTACTGATGACTTGCAGTCATTCTATGAYTTTCTCCTCTTCTGTCATTTCCAATTAACAAGCTCCTAGCTTATAACAGAATTGTATTGTTTTTGTGCATGATCTTGCACTTTGTCCTATTGAATTTCATTCAGATACTATTACTGTACTCCTCAAGGTCATTTGACTCTTCCAGTGTGGAATTCTGAGCTCCCCCTGTGACAGGGCCCACAAACATTTTGGGCTTCAGAAAAATTGGTTTTGCTAATTTCTTTTTTYAAGGGAATTACTAAATTTTTAAAACAAGATATACGAGGAACATTTCTWGAGGGATTGACTTGTAGCCCCACTACCTGACATAACCTCAGTGTGTCCCTGGCAGATTAGAGTAATGGATATTGTCACTGCAATGACTTTGAAGTACTTGAAGCAAATTTCCAGAATGTTTTTGTCTTTCTYGCTGAAAAACAGCCAGAGTATTCAGAGACATCCAGGCACTCTACTTATACATGGTATCAGGTTTTTTATGCATCTTTCACATTCCTGACTATCCCCATACAGCACATGGTCTAAATCAAATTCATTGTATTTAAAACATCACATCACTGCAGTTGTGATATCCCTACACTAAACAGTACCTGTACCTGGAGATGTCCCAGGTGACTGAACATATTTACTGGATATAAAGCAACTACTTCATTTATCATGAAAAAGTTACCACAAGGAAAACCAAATGTCTCTAAAGGCAAGTCTAACCATTATCAATTTGTGGCGCTGGAAACTTCCTCAAGTTCAGAGAAAAACATATGTGTATGCTAGGTCCAGGACACTGGAAAATTGAAATATAAACTTGAGTGATGAACAAACCAATGCTAGCCCCAAGAAAATGAAGTTCTTGGCCTATCTCTGATGATCAATCTACCTGTGCTACAAAGAAATCTATTTTTTAGAGTTTTTTCCTCCTGCTTTTGGGTTTTCCATCTCAAAGGCTTGAATGATGACCTATCTTGAAAATAACTGTTTTCATAGTATTTTACCAGACAGTTTAGAAATACTTAGAAAACAATGCAGTTGCTACACATCAGGACTTCAGAAAGATTAGCCACACCACCAGCAATAGTCAAAGAAAGAATGAAGAGTGGAGAAGAATCCTTTTATTCCTTAACTGAAGCACAGAAACTGTCAGTTTTGCCCTTGGGTTTATTTATGCAACAAAACAATTCTTGAATTTCAGAATTCCATTTCTATCCTGCAGGAAAATAGTAGTGAAACTTTCTGCTGTTACACTAAATACTGCATTCAGGAACAGGTATTCTAATGTGCTGCATAGCAAAAGTCCTGCACCTTGTGAGAATCCTTTCTTCCTGTCCCTTCTGCCTCTCAGCATCCTTCTTCCTCTAGAAACACACATTTTACTKGGGTGTCACCTTCAGTCTGCCTTCTGACCACGTGTAATTATGTGAGGCCAGAGGACACATCTACACTGTTCTTCCCCTGTAACCTGCAGAGATCACCCTTACCAAGGTACAGAGGATAACCCATGCAGACCTTTGCACCAATTCTTAACACCTCTTTTCTTAAATGTTAGAGAACATTTAACAATGGCAGTTTCTTAACATGTGGTATTCACTGGACTCTATCCTCACATACCGTGCCRCTGCTCAAAATGTAAATGCAGCTCCAAAACATTCCAAAATAATTAGGCWAACTTCATGAACTTCAAGAGTGTAATTAATTGATAGTGAAGTGGGAAAATTGGAGGTTTTCCAAGAGCCTCCTGGAGCACTCACCTGAGTCTAATAAGCAAAACCCTTCCAGTGTCACATCAAACTCTAAACACATCCATTCCAAAGACTGTAATGAGAACACAGTTTCTGAAAATCAAAATAGTCTTAAAAWTAAGGACAGAGTTTTTTATAATTTTTAATTTCTTCCTCTGGCTTTGTTACATTTTGCATTACATAATTGGAAGAATTGCCTTCAAGCAATTTTATGAGACCTACAAAAGCCCATTTTTACCTCTCTGCAGAATACTATATATTTAGATTTTTAATAATTAAGCATTACAGCTCCTTGTCATATTGTCTCATAGAATTTCAGAGAGGAAAGTCACACAGACAAAAAGATTATTCAAACTTACTACAGAAAGAGAAGCAAACTCTAAGAGTGCATGTCCTACTGTAATTCTCTTCAAAATTGCCAGCAGTTATGGCAGTAAAAAATTTTTAGTGTCTTGGGCTACTCAAGCTAATTCCTGTCAGCTCATTCCCTTGGTTTTAAACATGAGCAAATGAAGAAAAAAAATGGAAGGAGAAAAAGAGTGAAACACAGGCAAAAGTGACAGGGACTGTTCTTTATCTCCTCAAATAGAAACAAGTGTCCTGAGGAAGACAGGTTTTGTCACTAGCCCCATGAGTAGCCAAGTTCCAGAATTCTGTGTGGACTAACATTGCTTGGAAGCAAATTGCCAAGTGCAGCAGAATTGTGAATAAGCATCTAAAGACAGGAGAGAACACAGGCTCATTTGCAAAACAAGATGGGAAGGTCTCCTGTGGTGTTATCCTTGGTTCAGATATCCAAATCCCTTYTGCATGAATCAGAAAATTTCAGCAYCATACGAAATGGATATTAAGAAAGACCAYGTTATGCAAGGACCCAGCATGTAAAGAAGACATTCCTCCATTGCTGTGATTTATTCTTTACCTCCCACCTAACACTRGTTTCAGTGCCTGGAAAAAATGGCAGACCCTTCCTCAAGGCTACAAATTCAAAACATGAAGTGTATTTCATGGGTCGTTTGAGGGGAAGAGTACAAATAAGTACTTTTTGAATAACACCCTAAAAAGCTCAGTGTCTTCTTATGAATCAAGACAAATGCTCAGCTGCCAGGAAGCCCTGGGTGTTGGCACTGCAGCCCACACCAGGGAAGGAATGCAGCTCTGGGATGCTCTGTCTGGGACAGGGTGTGAACATGGACCGCAGTCAGGGATCTCTGACGTTTAGGCTACCTTGTAAGGAGCTTCTTAGGAAACTCAACTGAAAATGGGGACAATTTTCCTGTTAACAGAGARAGACTCAAGTGCAGCTGTTCTTCTGTCTGGCTGCAGAGGCTCCCAGTGGTGAATGCCAGGCTGGAGCCCCAGCACAGCTGATAATTCAGCTTTGAGCAGCTGACCTTTGGTTTCTGTTGCAGTAAAATCACAGTGAGCTGTTTGGGTGCAATGTCAGTGCAACATGTAATTCATCTGTCATTCTGCCTGAATTATGCTCCTTTACAAAAAATGCTGATCTTAGATGAGAGATTGATATTAATATACCAAAGAACAATTAATTTCAAATATTTGAGTATWTAAAGGCCACAATTAATTTGAAAGGGGGTTCTAATTTCCTTACCTCTGTATGCTGTATACTGTCTATTCTCTCTGATTTCTAGGTCTACAGATAAAGTATTAATAAGGCAAAATTAGTTTTATTCTATGCAAACCATTTTTCTGTTTTAGTGCCCTACACAAGTATTCTTTCATCCTGGCAATAGAACACAGAAGACTGTCATTCATTTCTGCTGACTTAAATATCCATTATGTTGTGTGGTGATTTGCTGTTAAATCTGGCAGGTGTTTTGTTGGCAAATGTAAATAAAGCTACAGCCAGTCAGGAACACTGGGGTATGCCTCACATTCAACAAAGCACTCATGTCAGCAGCTTGATGGATATATTTTATACTAGGAAAACCTATTTCAATTAAATACCTGTCATTTTAAGAAAGGACTTCACAAAATAAACAAGTTGTCTCTAAGAACAACTGTTTTACCTTTACTCCTTCTCTTGAGTGATGTCTGTCTTCTCCAAGAGATYTGTACCTGTCTGATTGACACTGAAGTGAAAAGAAAAAAGCACAGAAGGAAACTACACCCAACAGCATGGCCACTTCATAAAAGTAATTTCTTTCTTAGAATTTGTGTTGCTTTCTTCTGCTTCTTTACAGGTACCTTCCAATTGCTGCACATTGTGCTAGGTAGGGTGCTGAACATAGAGATCCTCCTTCTCTCCACCTCCCATAATTTCCACAATAAGTTGCTTTATCCAAAGAAGTACTTCAGAGATGCATTTATTGTACCAAACTAATGCACCATAATAGAATAAAAATTGCACTCCCCTCTTTCTGCCTCCCTTGCAGCTCTACAATAAGTAACCTTAATCCTGACAAATTTTACCAGCTGTCAACCTTGGCATTGCCTGGTTGTTTAAAATAAATATAAAAACAACAGCTTTTGAACTGTAAAAAGAGTGATTAATTTTTCATAGAATGGCTCAGGGCAGAAGGGACTTTGAAGATCACCTGGTTCCAACTCCATGAGTAGGGACACCTTCCACTAGACCATGAGCCCCATCCAACCTGGCCTTTAACACTTCCATGGATGTGCATTCACAGCTACTCTGGGCAACCTGTTCCTGTGCCTCATCACACTCACAGGGAAGAATTTCTTCCTGACATCTCATCTAAATCTGCTCTATCAACTTAAAGCCAACGCCCCTTCTCCTATCACTCCATTCCTGTAGAAAAAGTTCCTCTCCATTTCTCTTGCATCCCCTTTAGGCACTGTAAGGCTGCAATGAGATATCCCTGGACCCTCTTTTTCTTCAGGCTGAACAAGTCCAACTTTCCCACCCTGTGTTCAGAGGAGAGCTGCTCCAGCCCCCTGAGCATCTTTGTACCCCCCTGTGGAACCAGTCCCACAGGCTCCTGTCCTTCTCAGGCTGCGCCCTGAGGTGGACACAGTGCTCCAGGGGGGCTCTTAGCAGAGCAGAGAGGGACAGTCCCCTCCCCAACATCCTTTGGATGCAGCCCAGGGCAGGTTTGGCATTCTGGGCTGTGAGCACACATTGCTGGCTCACACTGGCTGTGGGCACACATTGCTGGGTCACACTGGGCTGTGGGCACACATTGCTGGCTCACACTGGGCTGTGGGCACACATTGCTGGCTCACACTGGGCTGCTCCTCTCAATCCATTCTTCAGCCAGGCTGAGCTTGTGCTTGTCTCATCCCACGGGCAGGAGCCCACCCCTGGCCTGGCTGCTGAGCTTGCACAGAGCCCCCTGCCCAACCTGGGTCCATCCCTTCCCCCAGCACCAACCCCATCCCAGTGCTCAGTGTCMCTGCTGAACCTGCTGAGGCTGAATTGTACAAATCCTTGTGTAACTTTTCCTTTTGGATTGTAAAATTAGTGGCCTTTTCTGTCCTAGGTAAGATTCAGACTAAGAATCATGTAAGCCAGTGTCCGGGTTGATTTTTTAATTCTAAATTACTCAGATTACATATTTAACTTTAACTTTTAAGAGGTTTCTTTTTTTTTTCCTGCCAGTATTGTRTGTGGGGCTCATTAAATACTGACCTAAATCCATCTCTCTACATTTCATTGTAGCATGGCAGATTTTGTGATGGTTCTAATCAGGCTTAGTAGAGCTGCCCACCTCAATTCCATTAAGGAAAAGTCAACACATGCACACTTGCACCCTAAGCTAGTGGTGATTCCTGGATCAAGCAAGCAAAGCCCACAGAGATAAAAYAGCTGTCCTACTTTATAAAAGATATAATTTTATATCTAGCCTGCTTCTTTCCTTTAATTTTTCTGACCCCCAAAAAGTTAAACAATGAAATAGAATACAAAATTAAMTAAAGCCAGAACTTCAAACAAACTCATTAAAATAGCAGTTTTTCAGCTTCCAGTTTATTTTCTGTGTCTCTCGCCATTCAGTTTTGCTTTCCATTTTAAGCTCTAAATGAGGCTGAGGATATCAAGAAGGCAAAAACATGACAAGCTATTTTTTCCAATTCTGCTTATTCTACAAATGATCTTTATCAGAACTTCCTTGTGCTAAGGACTGCTGCTAGGATTGAATCAGATCAGGGCTGTTATAATTTCATTTAGAAAAAAAAAGTTTTAAGAAATCAGATATATATTTTGTTTAAAATTATTATTTAAACATAAGTACTGCATTGTCTTTTAAAAAGCAGCAATAAAGTCTCAGCCAAAAAATAACAAAATTTTCCACATTCTGCCAGAAGTGTAGCCTTATAGATATGATAAATACAGCTCCAACATCACAGCCTTTCCACATAGCATCAAAAGGCACTAACTGAGAATAAATTATTTAATGATTCCTCAGCTGTTAAAAAAGTCTAGGGCAGATAAAGTTATATAACACAAAACCYGCAGTCAGAGCAAATACAAACATCAGAATTTGTTGTTACTGTAGTTACCAGTCAGTTTGTCAGAACATTAATGGTCCAACAACCCACAAACCAACAGTTAATTGCTAGTAATGATTGGCTTTTTGGGGATTATTCCTTAAATAAATCTTAAAAGTTGTGCACTGTTAAGTAACTTAGAGTTTTCTAAAAGTTGGCAGTGAAGTGCAATGGTTAGTTAGTGTAGTCAGCCTTGCCATTAATCCTGATCCCCCGAGTCCAACCATTAATTCTAATCCCTTACACATGTCGAAAGCAAAGTACAAAAGTCCCTGATTGTCTTCAACTATTCATTTGGAAAAATGTTACCCAATATCTTGACAGTGGAAAAAGAAAAATTTAGCCTCGTAGTCTTGTTCATGCTCACAGTAGAAGGAAGACAAGCCCGAGTGCTGACATGTCTGCTCAATCTAATTGCCACCTGTGAGGTTGTTTGGAAATCCTCATGCATAAATTTGCAGTCATCACACATTGCTGGGACTGTATGCTTAGTGTTTTGCTTSCAAAAATACCAGGAAGTTATTAAAATTAACTAAACCTAGATGAAAAGATAATGGCCACTCTGGGGACCCACAGTAATACAGAATTATATCAACACATAGAATGTCATACACTGCATTTGATAGTCCCTTCACTGACATCAGACTCTCAGCTCAGGCCAATTATTTGATACAATAAAATGTCAAAAAGCACCAAGAAACATCAATTAGCTGTAGAGAGGGACTTTTCCTTTCATACATCAAGAGATAAGACCCTTGCAACAAATCTGAAACTTTGTCATGTGATTTCCAAAGGCACTAGGAGTCCAAGCTTTCCATCTTAAAAGAGCAGCTCTGGGAACTGATGGAGAGATTAGGTCAAAGCCACCAATGGAAAGGAATACCCACACAGTGCAATATGACAATGCAATGTCAGCTAAGTTTGATACCTCTGGATAGTCACATTTGATACCTCTGGAATTCAGATTTGCCTGGTTTTATATTTTAAAAAAGCTACACAGAACCAATTGCACCATTTCTGCTGAGAAATCATAACATTTYTGGGAGAGTAAATCCAATCCACTTTTAGATACACAGACATGAGAGATTTGCTATCAGTGACTCCTGAGCTTCTGAAGGGTCTTGTTAAAGGCAACAGGTTCCCCCACAAACAGGGCCATCCCATATCCCCACTAAGCTCTCTGYAGTAAGGGGAATCTCTTCCAGGGTAGGGATGAAGCATAAAGATCTCTGCTATCTGTTTTATAGTTTAAAACATGATTTATAGTMATGAAGAAAACAGCATTAGTTCAGCAGGTTTTTAGTAGGGTAAACAACAGGTAATAAAGCCAAAGAAATAATTAAAGCCAAGTTCATAAGCTACAAGGTGAACTAGAGTCACAATAAAGCAAATCTACATAAAGCACTACTAGTGTGAGTGAGGATAATCCAGAAAAACTCCTATCTGCAATATGTTCCCAAACAGGCAGCTGCCAACACCTGTATTTATGAGTAAACTGAGGCAAAAAATGTAGTGACCTGCGAGCAATACCAAGCTAAGAAACCTTTAGATTCAATGCACAGTCCCTGTGATTCCTTTCTTTCAGAGAAACCTACAMGGTGTGACACTGCATTAATAAATAATAAGCCATTTCAATCCAAAATTTAAGGCCTGAGTCAATTAATAATTTTTTTAAGATTGTTTGAGAATTYTGCATATCCCCAGGGTGAGCATTTGGACTGAAGGTTAAAAAAAAAAAACCCAAACAAATATAGACAAAAAAAAACCCCATAAATCCCAAACCCACCAACTAATTTCCCTTAAATGTTCCTGAAAACCTGAATTTTATGAGTCTCTACTGAAATACATGGATGTGTTCAACTTATTACCTCCGTTTTCTCTTCAAGGTAATGATTCACTTCAGTTTTACATCAACCTGTTAAAACAACCTGAAGGGCGTGAGTATAATTTTCATCATCTCAAATTTCATATATGAAGAGAAATTAAAGGAGTCAAGACATCACTTTCCCATTCTAGTTTCTTTCCCATCTAGGTTGCTAATTGACTGGTACTTTCCAAGTGCGAATTTTCTGAAGCATTGAATTTCTCAGAACGGATGGAACAGAGGGTAAAACTGTTCTCACCTACTGCCAGATCCTCGAACCAGTGCTGGTCACTGACTAGATCTCACCTCTATTTCACAGCTGTAATTTTCAAAGCTATTTCTTTTGTAYCTTCTTAGCTTTTATAGCTATCAGATACAATTCTCATTTTCTAAGAATTGTTTTTTTCATTATGCTTATCAGAAAAAAAAAGGCTATGGATTTAGACATCCTCAATAGCTTTTCCTGCAGATAAGAGTCACAAGACACCTTTAAACAAAATATATGGAGCTATTTCTGCATAGAGCAATTACATACCAGAAAAGGTTGTGTGGCTATTGAGAAAGCTGTGCTATTATCAGTATTTATTTTTTATTACAGCAGTCGTACCTAAGCTCTGACTATTTTCAACACTATTTTCAGGTATTTTTGCAAGCAACAGAATCCTTAGGCATGGTATACTTGCTGATGCCACTGCTTACACGTTAAAAATACATAGAGATATTTACCCTTAAGAATTCCTTGTCTGGGCAATTCTGGCCTGATGTGTAGAAGAAAATGTTAAAGATTGCAAAAGTTTGCCTCAGACTCCCTTGGCTACTCAGAAGAGAACAACTTAGACTGATCCCAAAATGAAAAACTCTGGGTCTCAAAGACACCCCGACGACCCTCACAGGACTGACTCTTAACCCCAGAACTCATGGAACTGCTGCTCCTGTTTTTAATAAATTTATTAAGTCCCATCCCTGTCACAATAGACACAGTAGAGGTGGAAGAGATGTCACCTAACCATTCATTCCTGTGAACAAACACAAATAAAAGTACAAGGAGGAAAACGCTGCACAACAGGGTCACAAAGGGCAATGCCAGCTTTCACCTCTTCCTCACTCTGCCCTCTGTCCTGTAGTACCAAGGCAGAAGAAATGAGCATTTGTGACCTCGGGCTCCATCCCACCCCAGCCCTCAGACACCTCGGGAGGTGCCTGTGTTCCCACAGGCTTGCAGCAGGCAGCCCTGCACAGCGAATATCGTAACCACTCACTACAATATTACATCAATTATTTGTTAGCAGCAATGCTAACCTGCCACAAGACAGCTGCCTCRGGAAAGTTTAGAAAAGTCTTAATAAAATATGCATAAGTAACTATGAAAATATAGTAGATAACTGTCAAAATTACTTTGAATACAGCAAGGCATATCTGCTGACTTTCCAACACAAAAAGAATTTATGGTAATAAGTTTTAGAAAGTAATACAGYCGTGTTGCTAAAAATGCAGAGCAGCTGCTTCAGTTATTATAAAATGGCTAATTTTTACTCATTTGTGACATGGTTTTGTAGATGGGTAACAGCTGCAGTTTCACCCAGCTGCATCCTGATGCTAAATGCACACTTTAAGCCATCAGATGAAAGTATAGATTGCTTTACTTTACAGCACTAAGTACCAGTGTCTTTCTAAGAAATACCCTGAAGGTCATTGGCAATTAAAGCTCCCCAAGGTCTCTTTCACTCGGGGAATGGTGACTGGCAGACACAAGGTCTCCACAAGTCAGACACTGTATAGCAACATAGCAAGTAGTAACTGAGCTGCATGGATTTAAAAGGATGTTGAAAGGGCTTCCTACCTGGTACAAGTTGCTACTCCCCCTCACAGCCTGGAACCCTAGATGCTGGCTCTTCTTAATTGCTGAGGTAACACGAATTTCTCTAGTAAGAAGTGGGGAGAAAAAAAAAAAAAAAGAATTCCTGATGGGATCAGCCCAGCCCAAAACCTCGGGCTCGCTGTTGTCATCCCGAGCTCCCAAACTGGAATTGTCCCGGTGGGAGGGAGAAAAAAAAAAAAAAGAAAAAAGAGAGAAAGGTTCTATTGGCTGCTGCCTCCTTCTTAGAAAGGTTACTTCAAATGCCTCTCTCGCTCCCTATTTATTTTCTCTGCCTCCCAGAAGAGCAGTTTAGAGGGAGAGTAACGGAGTGTTTATCCTGGCTCTGAGGATGCACGCGTGTGCGATAACTGCCTGCTCCCTGCAGTACAGCCGGCATGATGTGATGTGCATACTAAAGCAGTTTGCATTAGGCAAGGCTTAGCAGAGCCAGCTTCAGTCTCCACCTTCCATATCACACAACCAGCCTGCTGCCCTGGAAAGAGTGCGGCTCTAGTGACAGGACTATGGGGCTCGGCTTAGAGTATAAATGCATTTTCTTTGAAGATAGTCTTTAAGGAAAAGRTGATATTTATGTATCACCTCACCTATGAGAGCACAGCAGCAGCTATAAGTGAAAATGCAGTACAGTCATACAAATGTGCAAAAATTCCCTGTTGTTTGCTGTCATATGACAAATGATACTAAAAGCAAAAACTAATGAGACATCTCCAGTTAGGAAACATTTATCTGCTGCCATCTATCAAACAAGCAAAGGCRTAAATAAATAAATAACGCCCCGAAGAACAGAGAGGCTTAAATGTCTACAGGCTCAAAGATAAATGCGTGATATTTATACACTTTAGTCATGACTGAACAACAGATACATTATGAACAAGAATTAGCTCTAAAGTACTACATTTATCATAAATCTGAATAAATATTAGAGAAGGGCTCAAGCTGTAAAGCCCTGATTCGGATTTTGAACACTCCACAGCTCAGGAGTGCCTCAATCTGGGGATTTGGCTCTAGCCTCTCTGTCCATATTAGCTGCTCATGCACACACTTACAGAAGTACACAAAATAAATAAGACTATACATGATTATACGAAAAATCCCTTTGCTTGCCCAGGTGTATGAGTACAGTAGTAAGGGCTAGTCTGTTGCCTGCTTATACTTTCTCATTTTTTAAATCAGGGATTTAGTTCTAAGTTACAAATCATATTTCCAAGGTTCACCTACAGCTGGAGTACTGTGCAACTTCATAAACTATCTGGACATCCTTTCTGGATGATCCCCTTAGGAGCATCAGGAGTCACCAGGGTCATGTTTCTTCCTTTGGGCTACACCAGGCCTGACCAGCCCAGAGGTAGGGAACCTCGCCTGAATTCTCTGTATATTCAGAGTAATTTTATAGCCATATATTCTTTGCTCTATATTCAACTGTTCTACCATTAATGTTTCTCCCTCCATGCTGTTTACCTCTCTGGCATGTTTATCAAAGGATCTGAGCTTTGGACAGGTGATTTAAGGGAGCTACYTTAGTCTTTTCCTTGTGTGGACACTTCTGACCTGCCTGGCAGCAGTAACAGGTGTGGGGGTGGRTTTGGCTGGTTTTGTTTTTATAGTGAGCATGAATGACTAAGACTGTGCTGATGTTCCAGCAGACAGCTGAAAAACATTTTGTGTAATTACGATGTTAGTATATTTTCCTCTCTATTAGAAAAATATTGCAGTGCTTTGAAAGATTGTGTTTGCCTTTTTGTGGCTCCATCACTCAGGGAGCCATAATCATCTTATATCAACTTGTACACCTAAAGCCTTCCCACTGGGTGAGCTCTCACCTTGCAGAAGTTAATGTTAGGGTTTCCCACACCCATGGATCTGATTTCCATACTAGATATTTACTTTTATTCACAAAGTTCTTGTGGGTATCTATTTTGTATATGATATTCTAATACTCCTTTATACTGACAATGCCTCTTATGTTTCCATGCAGCAGACTTTATCACACAGCATTTATACAAGKATTTTAAATATATGTTTTATTGTTCCCAAGACTGATTCTTGATTAATTGTACTAGTAAATTTCTTCCAGTCTATTACTTCCATATGTAAAGCTTCAAGCCTGCAAAAAGTGCTGGGATGTGGAAGCAAAAAACCCTTTTACAAAATATTTCCATTCAATACCCCAGTGCCACATGGTGYGATAAATCTATAGCTGGGCATCCACATAATGAACTCCCCTGTCATTTCCATGTCTTGACTGGAAGTTCTTAACAAAGTTCTGGAAACATTTTGTTTTAAAGCAAAAAAAAAAAATTACAGCCACACAGTTGAATTAGTGCCACTACTTGAGGACAGACTACAGACCTGGTTTTTAGTTCTGTATTAAAAATCTGGGTATGTAGTTAAAGTCTTCATCAGAACACTGGCAGTGATGCTGATGTGTGCAGACACAGGTGCACAATRATACATCTGTATTATTCACAGCAGCAAGAACTGAAGCTTTACAGCCTTACGAGATGACAAAAGACTCTTGGGTTGTTTCTTCTCTTTTGCTCTGTGCAGCTTTGATATCTTTTAAAAGATTGTGGGTTTTGCTCACTCTTAGTTATGAAGCYTGAAATCTCTATTCCAAGTATAGTCTAAATTGACTCAAATATCATCACTATGGACATAAATAATATAAGTCAGGAACTGCTGAAATTAGTTGCAAGCCTTGACCATTTTTCAYGCATTTTTGTTTAAGACCCAGTGTATCCCTTTGAAGATATCCACGAAGATCCCTATATCAAATATACATATATGAACAGACATCTGTGTATAGATTGTAAATTGACCTAAGATTTTCAATAGACCACTCCACTACCCACAGCCAGCTAAAGAAGACTGGAAAAAAGGTGTTTTATATAGATATATATATATACACACACACAGAGTTTCTGCCAGGGGTTCCTCAAAAGACTAGCAACAGGAAAAAATTAAACTGCCTGTAGCCAATTTTAATACAACCTGTTATTCTTCCCACCCTATGACAGACATGAGTTCTGAGTGAAATAGAAGTAACATTTGGCTGGCTAAAAAATCTTTACAGACAACTCTGCCAACAGACATTACACATTAACATTGACAATGTCTGATGTTCATTGTGCAAACATTCTCCTTGTGTTTCAAGTCGGAGCCAAAAGATATTTTATGGCTTACATAAAGTTTAGTGGCAACAGCAGAGGCATATTTTTATGGACAGTAGAGTAAAAGTCCTCCTGTTCCTGAGAAGGCTATTGGGGAACATCTGGCAGTCACTGCCTGGTGAAAAGTGCACATTTTGGAATGGAGTATAAAATACACCTGCCACTCATGCTTGCAAGGGTGGACACAAGCACCAAACATTTTCTAGGCCTTAATCACATYTTCCAAGAAAACTTTAGAATCTGAGTTACAAAAGAATCAATTCCCACTGAAACAGAATAGAGGTGGGCTTGGTTGGTTATTTTTTGGGGGTGGTTAGGAAGGAAATGGGAAGGAGCTGTTCTAAAAATCCTGATTCCTTTGAAACACAAAGGTCAGCTGCTCACCCAGACTATCTAAAGATCAAAGTTACACAGCTGTATAGGTCAAGAGAAACACAAAGGTTTTTCAAAAGGCACTTTCTGCCTTTCTAGACAAAAGGAAGAAAAAGCACATATTCAAAGTGAAAATAAAGACTTCAAAAAATCCAAATTCATAAAAGAAACAAAAGGTTAGTTTTAAAACAAAAGGAGTACATATAATTCATAGCAATGATAGTGTTACTGTCTTAGACAGCTAGGCTTTAATCATTGCTTATCAAAATGTGGTATATTATGTGTATTTCAAATATTTTAGTGCTTCTTTCCTTCCTTCTTACAGTTGGCATGCATGAAAGGCAAAAAAAAAACCACTCTGTGCCTCTTGGTGTTTAACTTTTGCAAGTCTTATTTCAGAATGGTAACATCACCGTTCAATGCTAACAAACTTTATTGCCAATAATTTCAATGCAGGATAACCAGAAAAGCTTGACATGCTATTATAGACTGAGAATTGGAAGTAAAGGGGGGYGCAAAGCTGCTCTCATTCCTCACTTGCTCAGGAGCATGAGATGTTTTTAACAGGGACACAGCATCTTGGCCACTAAGGAAAGTTTGGGACTATTCTATTTCAAGCCAGTAACTTCTCTTGACATACAGACATCTCTCTCCATCTCAAAAGAAAAAAAATTGAAATCCCTCATAGATACACTAGAGAAATTTGCTTTACAATTGACATATGACCAGCCTAAAGATGAAAGTGGTTGGTATTCAAGAAGAAAAAAAAAAAAAAAGGAAAAAAATCGTGCTTTTTGGCTCACACACTGAGTTTGCTTTAGCAATAGGCAAATTATTATGCATCTTCATTAAACAGTGTCTATATTTGAAAGGAATGTTCCTGTTCATTACCTGACAGAGCTTAAGTGTAAAAAGGCTGAAGGCCAAAAAAAGTGCTCCATATGATTAGCTCTGATTTTCCGTTCTACATGAAGTACATCATTAAAATGAAATTACTATTCAGTGTAACCAATATAATTCAGTCCAACTGTTAGAATTAGTGTTTTCTCAAACTCCATTCTGGGAGAATGATCCGGTCTCCTCCTCAAATACATATTTGCTCAGGGACAGAGAAGAACAGGGTACCAAACTCCCATCACCTTTGGATACAAGCCAGTAGGAGATGGATAGAAAATTTTGCTCAGAGTACTAGCTTCTTTGATACAAAATTTATTTAAATACTTTTGGCTGGAAYTTTAATATTAAAATTAAAAGTTGTAATCCTGTGGGTGAGAATAATAAAAGAAGTTCTGCAAAATATTTAGGAGAATAATAAGAAAGATCTAAAATATCAGAACATGATAGCACTTYTTTTTTCTTTCCAGGAAAGCTAATCTATATTTAATAACAGAGCACCAGGAGAGGGGCACTCATAACAGGATGGGAAATATTACAGTGTTTCTCTTGTTAAGCATGAAATATAGCCATTAAATCGTTAAAACCTCTGTAGTGCTTAAATATGACAGAAGAAAATTGGTCCCAATGAGATGATATGATCCTATTACAGTCTTTTAGAATCATGAATGTGGACAGCAAGATTGGGAACTACACTACTTTTCAGTGAAATTTCAGGGTATAACCACCACTGTAGTGAATCAATTTTGACTTCCCAGAGAGATTTACACAGAGATGCAGAATACAGCACATTAATCYCTTCATGTGTCCCCAGAGGGAAAACATTCTGCTTAATTAACAACTCCTTAAAAAAAATTCTTTTCAGATACATATTTGTTCTCCAAAACCAAAGCTAACAATTTGGATAATAGGAATATTTTTACTGAGATAAAAATAACAAGATTTCCACACGTGTACAATAACATACAAGACAACATGCAGGTTTTGCAGGGGCTTGCAGTTTGTGTCTGCCTCTGCAGAGCTCTGGGCCTGATGGCACAGATGTGGCCAGAACCCCTGAAATGCTGCTTTAGGGACTGGCTCTTTGAGCCCCAAACAGCTGGGCAGAATCTGAAGCAGATCTGAAGCTGTTCAGTGCTGCCCTGGGATGGATGAGACACCACCAGTCCCTCAATTCCCAAGGCAGGTGTGGTGAAGAAGAATTCTTCTTCTTGAAACACTATTCTTGAAACACTATTCTTCTTGAAACACTATTCTTGAAAATAGTGTTTTCAAATATTTCAGAAGCACAAGAGTTTTCTGGGTTGTTTCTATTAATTATTTATTTTAATACCAGTTTGCATCCTGCCAGTTGAAGTATCTCCCCCATGTAAAAAAATAGCCACCAAAACCCCCCAAAAGCTGTGAGTCCTGCAAGTGTTTAAGYGCCCTCCCTATAAATCAGGGAGGTGTTAGAATGTCTGTGACCCAGGAGGCACAGACAGCCTGCCAGCTTCCCTCTGTGCATCTGTTCAGCCCAAGCACAGCCAAAAGATATTAGCAGACTTCTCTGAAGACAGGAGCAGCACCAGCCAAGTACCAGGAGCATTGCAAAATGGTCACAAAGCAAACTTCTGTCAGGTGATCCATAGGCAGTGTTTCTAAAATTTCAGTTTTCATTACCTGCAGACTGTTTACACATACCAGAAATGCTATTCAGTCTTATCACCACTTCTGCATTTCTATCCAAACTATATCTTGATAGAAGCAGAATCTTACARTTCTACTCTCTTTTTTTGAATTTCTTGCCACCAGCCATTGAAAATGAAACAAACGTCAACAAATACAATTTCCACTGTAATTTTMTAGACCCTGACAGCCTTCAGCAGCTTACTGTCTGCTAATTCCTTTAATAACCTTATTTCTCTGTGTCATGTGTTCTAGTTTATGACTTCCTTTTTAAATCAAGTTGTATCACCCCAGAGGAAACAAAACATCTACTCCTAGCAGTGTGGTGGAAACAGCACAGCTGGAGAAAACTGGTATCTAATCATGAGGCATTATTGCTTTTCCAGCAATGGTACCACCAGTGGCTCTGTGGTGCTTTCCTGAAGCATCAGGCTCCTTCTTTTTTTGTGTTAAGTAACTTTATTTTTATTTCATTTTTACTACGTGCATCAAAAATAATATTTATGAAATGGATTGCATTCTAAATCTAAGAGTCCTGGGCTAGCTCTGAATTCTTGATTTTTTATTTATTTTTAAATCTTTGTTGGAAAGGCAGTAGGCATATTTAACATRCACCACTCCCTTTCCCTGTGGAATCAGTTTGTCAAGGGTATTTTTTCTTCTGGAGAAATGGGCTGAAAACTCCAGGTTAGAAGACAGTGACTTAGTCAGGAAAACCTAAATTTTCATCTTAAAGRGAAGTGCAATTCTGGTACTCTATGCTAAAATTGCATCCTGAGAAACCATAGTGGGATTGGGTCGAGGCTGAAGCAGAGACCCTGGTGCAGAGCAAACCCAGGCACCCAACAGGAGCCAATAGTAACAGCTTGTGATGGTAATGTTCAAATTCACGTGGAATTGTGCTAAAAAGTCTGGGTAGAGCCAAGGAATGGGATTGTGACACAGCCCAGAAAGCTTCTGAGGTCCCAGCATGCAGACACTAATCAATGCTGCCACAAAAATCTTCCATTTCAATATCTTAGGAAGAAAACCAAAAATCATTAAAGAATGTAAGACATGTGAAAGGATGGACAGGAGGCCCATGTGATGTTTKACTCATGTGGACTTGGGCTGTGTAAGTAATGGTGAGCTATTTCCAATCACTTTTCTCTACATTACACTACATATGGTGGTAGGAGGACCCATATTTTAATTCAGCATTGGAGACAACATTAGCTTATTTTTATTCAGAGTACTTMTTTCAGCTTCCTCCCCATGTACTAGGGTGCTCTTGTGAGAAAGCCCTGGCTCAATGACCTTTGCAGAGATAAGAATTTATAACTTAGATTTTGTAGAACTCAGTCAAAAATACCAATATACCTTCTACATGCAGTAATGTCAAAGTAGGTCATAAAACATTAATAGAAGAAAGTGAAATTAAATTATGCTTAAGACTTAATTCAATATCTGTTCTATCCCAAGTATTTTATTCCTATACTACTGGTCAATTCAAAATTTACCTCCATGTCTCTTGTCTTTTCACCTTTCTTGCTAATTTGAACATAGAAATGCAGATATAAGAGCCAAGTAATACAAAACTTTTCAGAGAAACTTTGCAAACTTTATATTTTTAAAATTAAATTTTGTTAAGTAAATATTTACTTCTTACTCTAAAGGAGGGGTTCTTATAGCTTCCCCTCTAGAAAACAGATCCAAAAATATATTTAGAGATTTAGCCAGTTATTTCTTCTGTAGAAATACAGTAACTCTGATACTCAGAAGATATATGTCTCCATATATATAGGAATTAGTGGAACAGAAAAGTTTGTTTAAGCATATAGGATTTAACATTGTGGGGTTTTGAACTGTTTTCCTKTGTGATTCACCTACAGAAAACCCTCAGAATCATTGTAGAATTAATATTGTGAGAAAACTCTTTTTAACTTTATTGAAAAAAAGATATTTTAATCAATATAATCCAAATCAGCTCCTCTASTCCTTGTTTTCATTTCAGAACAAAATGAAAACAAATTCTCATGGGCAAAGCATTATTATCTGTCGAGGAGAATCAAACAAGATGATTCAACAGGAGGGAGACTGACACTRGCAGACACCAAGTTCTCTGTCAGAAACTCAACATAACTAAAATAGTTCGGCTTTTTTTTTTTTTAAGATGAGCACAAGTTTGGGTTTTTTTAAAACAGAATTAAAATTATTCATGGCTCAATAGATGGAGAAAAAGTCACTCAAATCACATGAGCTATTAAATTGGGGAAAAAACAGGAAAATGGCCAATCTCTTTGATTAGCAAGGTGACTCAGCTCCTTTTGTCCACCACAGACATCAGCACTATTTTTAGATAAGCTGAGAATAAGAGCTCAGTGGGGTCTGGAATCTGTCACATGTGCCATCCATTGTGCCATTCAGGTCAGCACTGCACACGTGGGCACTGCACAGGTTGGATTGGCAACTTGCAATAGCTCACAGGTAAGAGACACCCCATGCCTTAAACCCAGTGGCAGAAGTCAGACAAATTTGGTTCCAGCTGAACCCTGCTYTTCCATCCTGTTACACATTGGCCACCCTCTTAGGGAGAAGGGCAAAGACAAAAAACTCTGCTCTTGTGCAGAAAAATAAAYAGTTTATCACACCCTTCTGTATCACAACTGGCAAAGTGCACATCACAGCATCGGGAACCAAGAATCCTTTTAAATGCTCTTTCCGCCCCCTGTGCAGATACGAGGGCAGCTGTTCAAAGCACAGCATCTCATGCACTGACCTAAAGCTCAGACCTGTGAGGAAAGGTCTCCAGRGGCAATGGGCTCATCTGAGCCCCTGAGCAAGAAACAGGGACATGCCATCTCCTGGTACAAGGCTTGTCACTCTTAATTCTGGGTCTGAGCACCACCTGACCCACTGTGCCCCCATCCACCCAGTTCCTGGCCTTTGCTTAGCCAGTGGCACCTCTAATGAACCTCCTCATCACTCTGAGGTCACGGTGGCAGAACAGCACTGCAGTAACCACCCAGGCTCTTTCCAGAGGACGCATGCAACCCTGTTCCTGAGTCAGAGATTTGCTTCAGCTGGGAAACATCTTTAAGATCATAGAGTACAACCATTAAGCCAGCACTGCAAAGTCCACCACTAAACCACATTTGCACCTCTTTTAAATTCCCTCAGATTTAAAACACTTTGTTGAAAAKCATGTTCCAGTGTTTGGCAACTCTTTCTGTGAAGAGATTTCTTTATTGCAGACGCTACTTTKGTGATCTTTTCCAGAATACTTGGTTAATTTTGAATGCCTATATATAGTTTAACAGAGTAATCACCATCCCCAGAGAATTTCAGATAGCAAATGCATGTTTTTAAAAAGTCTGTCTTACTTAGTCTGTTTTGGTGGGTTTTATGTATAGTTTCTAAAACTCTTTAGCAAATGAAGCCATTTGCAGTAAGCACTGAAACATTAAACATAGATAGYTAGATCAAAAAAAAMCAAAAAACCAAACCAAACCAAAATAAAACCCATAGCAGCACAGAAGTAAGATAAASGAAATCTGTTGTCAGTCATTACATAAAGCTGTACGACCTGGTTAACCTCACCCCAGATTAAGAGAGGTGATACTGTCTATCAAAATTTAAAATCAGATAAAAATTAAAAAAAAACCCTAAAGAGCTGAGGCAGCCCAAGAGCAGACACAGGACCACAACCCTGCAGCTCTGTGCTCTGTCACAGATGACTGCTGTTCTTTCTGACACCTTTTCATCCTCGCCTCTGCCTCTGGCTACCGCAGGATATTTTGTGATTTTCTCACATACAAGCAGCAGTTCTGCCTCAGAATCCCAAGCACGCTGTAGAAATGCCCTGAAGGCAGCCCTGGGGAGGCAGAGGGAGCACAAGGAGCTGCAGCAGAGAAGGCACAGCCTGTGTCTCCCTCTGCATGGGATTGGGCTGCTCCTGCCTGCCAGCCAGGAGAAATCCTAAATGGCTTGGAAGTAACGACTCTAAACATTTAATTTACACTTGCTGCTTCTGTTCCTAATTTTGCCTTTCAGTGAAATGGTGTTTATCCCTACTTTATTGTTAGCATGCAAATGCTGTCCTCATTTCCTCCACAGCCGTGCCATCATTATACTGTAAGATATTGTACATTAATGCTAAATGAAGGTTTATGAACTATTGCAAAACAAACTCATCTGCATCYTCCACCTAGAATGCCACACCACAGGCCTCACCTCCCAAGCAGATTACACCATCACTGATATATTTCTATCAGGACATAGTGGGGGCTTTTCTCATCTGACTCTGGAATATGTGAAATTCATGCAAAGGGAGGGAATTTACAGAAGGTGCACATTGATTTGGAAATCTGCCTGATTTTTATGCAAGTTGCATAGAAAAACGCTGCACATCTCTAAGCTGAGAGGCAGTCCCAAAGTAAACCTTTTGTCTGCAGCATGAAATTGCCTGCATAATATACTAAGCAACAGCATCTCATGCAAACAAGTATCTCCCATTAAAGGAAATTACTGTGGAAGCCAGGTGTGCTCAGCAGACAGACCTGGAACTTTATCTCTTTTCTTGCTAGATATGTGGCATTTACTGAGATACCAACAAATCTCCCCTTTTTTCTCTTTGTATCAACACACACAGAGCAGACACAAAACCTCTGTGTTATTACACAGCAAACACATTACAAAGCATATTCCATTTGGATTCACTTTGATGAACTCTGTGTACCTCAGACCTGAATAACTAAAACATTCCCATCAGACTTTCAAAATTACATCAAGACAAAAAAATGTGGAGAAAAAAAAATAAGCTATTTCAATAATTGAATTTCATTAGATTTGTTCATTTAAGTGCTTATTTCCTTCCACATTTGACAACAACTGCACAGAAAACATCTCCAAATTTATCTGAGAGACACTGGGAATGCTTTTTGAGAGCTGYATCCTTCCTTCTTGAATGCACCCTGCATGAACTTATTTATTTGTACTTGAATAATGTGTGGAGCTACAGACATGGGATCAGAATTTGGCTGTCCCTGGTGTCAAATAAACCAGTAACAGCAACAACAACAACAAGGCTTCTTTCCTCAAGAGAGGTCATACAGCAGACAACACATGGAGACAGAAAAAACAAAGGGAGCACAAAAACCTCTGAGAGCACTCTTCTCAGCAGGGAGGCAATCCTGATACTAAATCACCCACTCCCTCCTTGTCAAGTTTTTGCAGCCTCTTGCACAGAAGATCTCGAAGGGGGCTGTGAAGTAGGATGCTTGCAGATGTTTACAAAGAGCTCATCTTACCTGAGCAAAGCAACAGGGGAAAAAATGTGACAGGTTTGTTTAGAAACACACACAGGCAAAACCACAGAATAAACCTTTCTTTTGTATTACTGAGTTGGAGTTCATTCTTAATCAAGAGCAATAACTGTTCTTGGGATTCTCACATGTCAGAATGGAACTGAAAAAGTCTTTAATTACTGACAATTCYCAGAATTGCCGAGTTTTTTATAATAAATGCCCTGTCTCTCTAGAGGGGCAAAGAGACATGAAGGAAAAAGGAAAAGGATTTACCAAGTGGCTTTGTGATGAGCATCTCTACTAATTCAGGGTAGTGCAAGTTGTACATTCCTGCTCATTCCCCCTGACCCAGATTTAGCTGGCAAAATGCATTAGCAAAACTGAAGATTATCCATCAGCTATTACAAACCAAGCACCATAAGAGCTGGATTTGGGGGGGTGTGCCAGAAAAGGAGGAGAATATGCCTAGTGAGAACAATCAATATATTGCTAAAACCTGTGCTCTGAGATCCATTCCTTTATACCACCTAAGTGGCCCAGAGGGGCCCTAAACAGACACAAGTTGTCCATCAAGAACAACCTAGAGATGGAAACTGCTGTAGCATTTGTGTGGGGCCCTGGTCCTACAAACACCACGAGACAAACTCCTAGAATTTCCTGAGTTGGAAGAGACCCACAAGGACCACCCAAGTCCAGCTCCTGGCCCTGCACAAGAGAGCCCCAAGAATCACACCATGTGTCTGAGAGTGTTGTCCAAAGGTTTCTTGCACTCTGTCAGGCTTGGTGCAGTGATCACTGCCCTGAGGAGAACTGCAGTGCCCAGCCACCCTCTGGCTGAGGAACCTTTCCCTACATCTAACCTAAACCTCTCCTGACACACACACACACGGATGGGAATTCTCTCCAGCTTTRTCTCCCATCCATGAGCCATATTTGAGTGATTTGAACTTCTCCAGGGGGCACAGTGAGATGGCTGCAATGCCCTCGAGTCTTTGCACACCCAGGAGAGTCAGGTGGTGCCAGCCCAACGAGGGCAGGGCCAAGCCACAGCTGGGCCAGCATCACTGGAACCTGAAACTAATTTTCAGTTGTTTCAAACTGTCTGGAACCACATCTACACAATCAGAATGGGTGAGYTGGAAGGTCCCAGAGTGGGTCACCTGCTCCAACCTCCCTGCTCAAGCAGGGTCATCCCASAGCATGGGGCACAGGATTGGGTCCAGACATCTCTTTGTGCCTTCCTACCACAAYTCTGCAAGAACACAGCAACAATTTATGGTCCACTCTGAAAAACCTATCYATCAGGGTCCACTGAGATTACTTGGGCTTCCAACCTCATTGTTACATGCTTGAGAGGTAGGTAAATGGAGCGAGCCCTTTTTTCCCTTCAGTTTTGGACTTGTACCATAACAAATCAGTCTTTTTTTAATAGAAGCTCACAGGGAAGAACTAAAAAAATAAATATCAGATAACAGAGGCCTCAGTAAAGTAAGAAAACAGGAGTAGCACTACATTTGTAGMTGGAGAACTCTATAAATAAGCACAGATTCTGGAATAATAAAAAAACTAATCAATGTTTCATTCTTTAATTTCTTTAAAAGTCATYTAGAACTGCTTTATAAAAATATCCCAACTTTAACCCCATGTGAAGATAATGCCTTTCACCTATAGCCAGGATTTATCCTGTCAGCTTTTCCTATGCTATGTGTGYTCTGTGTGTATTACTTCCACCAACTGCAAATACCTCTTTACACTTAAGATATGGCTCCTGGCCGTTGTCCAGCCTATTTCTATGTCTATGCTCCATCAAAGCTCAATTACCCTGAAAACTTCAATAAATGTTACCAGGATCTCTGTCGCAGTTTCTCAGAGGACACACAGAAAGAGTGTTTTTAAGTAACAGTACCACAGTGAGAAAAAAGTACCTACAGAATACTAAAAATACTAAAATAGAGTACTAAAAATACTAAAATAAAGCAGAGTACTAAAAATGCTGCATATTTTTGAGGGAGCGAGTAAACAAAAAATATTCAGGTTATAAAAACATATTAAAAGTGGAATTTTAAGTGTATCTTATAAGAGTGTCATTGTTTTTCTACATCTATTCTCTGGACTAATTTCTGGAGTACTTACCTTCTTTTGGGCTGCTCACCAGCCACATTATAGATACTTTATGGTTCTACAAATCACTTTCTGTCCTATGAATGTTTAAGCAGAGAAAGTCTGAATGTGATACTAGTGCAGTTTATTAAAAAATATAAAACAAGGTGAAAGGAGTACAAGTACAAAATGCACCAATGSAATATTATGATCCCAATGAGAAGTGCTGTACGCAGGTGGTTTTGCAGGGGCACGCTGAGCCCTTGGTGAAGGTTAGTTTTCACTGCTAAGGCACAGAAATTCATGGGTTTTTGCAAAGACATCTGTCCAAAGCACAGTAGTTTTGAAGACATCAGAACAAGCCCTCTAACACTCCCATTGGGAATACAGGGYGACCATGAAGGGCAGCTCTGAAGCACAGGACAGAGGGGACACCACAAACAAGCAGCCAGGGAGAGCTCTGCAGTAAACGTGAGGAAATGGAGCTGCCAGGGCTGCTGGAAATCCCTGCAGCACCRTTCCCAAACCACAGCCATGCACCAATCACACTCTTGGGCTGTAAAATTTAGAGATGAACATGGGGGTTTTCTCTAGTTCTATTACAGACAGACTGCACGGGAGGAGCAGCTGTGAGGGAGCAGAACAGAGRCTCTGCAGGAAGAGCTGGGACTCCACAGGAAGCACTTAGTGCTGCTGAGGCTTCATAAATGATAACAAATGTGCTCCAATTTTAGATACTGATAGAACCAGCCCCTTAATGACCACACCAATATGAACAGTATCCCATGTGAACATACATTCTACCATTTTGTATCTTCAATTTTTAGATACTTTATTATCACTGAGCTAATTGTGGAAAAGCTTGTAAAACTTTACACCAGCTCTACAGAGCCTGAATGTCTGCACCATCCAAAATCGAGCAAAAATCTGTTTCCAAACAAAAATTTGTGGTAAAAAGTGCTCTCATTGTAATAGTTACTGACACACCATAAAATCCAGCTTATTTTATATATAAAATTATACACTTATATGATACACTATATAAGATCCTGGATCAAACCACCTACTCTGTTCATTTTAAACTGTGAGCAAATTGACATCCCAGCTGAGGCACTGATCCACAAACCAAGAGGATTGCTCAGTGGTGTAAAAATTCTTAGAAAATTGCCATATCCAGACCAAGATAACGTGCCCAGGGCTAAATGCTAATTTCAACTATTCACTTCCATGGCCGTGGCAGCTGCAGGGCAGGCTCCTCATCTTGGATAAGGAATCTGCCCTTTAGGGTACATTAGATGATGAAATCTGTGCACACATAKACCTGTCCCTTCATTTCATTCATATTTTGCACTTGAACATTTTTAGGATTCAAAGACACTGGAAGTAGCTCCTAGTCTGGATAAGACCCTTTCAGAAATTTATAAGCTATGGCTTAATATATGGGGTTTAAATTTCGTGGGTTGAAGCATCTTTTCCTCTTTGAGAACAAATGTGGCTCTAAATCCTGCAGGAGCTAGTGAAGATTCCCAGYTGAAGATTCCCACAAATCCCAAAGGCCGTGACATCTGCCAGATCACAGATAGAGAACAGGACATTTTACAATAATGTGGTTTTAGTAGTGGGTGACTGAAATTCATTGTGCACATTTGCTGAACAGAGTGGAGTTTCCTGTTTGTTTGTTTGGAGGGTTATTTGTTGGGGTTTTTTTTATATTTTTGGTGGGTTGTAATCATAAATAAACTAACTTCTGGCCTTTCAAATGCAGATTTTAAGATGATCTTAATATCTAGTGCAAGGACCTCAAAATCCTAAAATCCTCTCAAAWGAGCCATATCACAGCCCTGGGGGCTCTGACACATCTCAATGACCACATCCAGCATCCCCTGAGCCCCCAGCCAGCCCTGCTCTGGAGCTGCTCTGGCTCAGCCCAGGGCCCCCACCRTGTCTGAGGCTGCTGCTGCGCCTTGTTGGCAGCACCTGGTTCTGCCACCCATCCATGGGGAATCCATTTGGTGCTCCCTGGCCAGAAGGAGCCTGAAGAAGGTGCAGGTAAGCTGAAGGAGATGGAAGAACCATCTTGTTTGAGCGTGGGGCAGCTGACCCAGCACAGCCAGTCAGTTCAGAACAGCTTTCCAGGCTAAAAGTTTAAACAGAGCTTGAGCTGAGTGATAAACTTGAGTTTTTGTACAGCCTGGTGCTCCCCTGCTGCCCAGCAAGTGTCAGGGACTGGCTGCAGGAGAAGCAGTTCAGGGGGAAAAGATAAATGTTTTTGAGAAAGAACAAAAACACAGCAGGAGAAGTAAAAGTAACTATAGAAAATATGAAACATCAACATCATTAGCTGGAGAGAAACAAAACTGACCCATAAAGCCCACAACTGGCTTTCTAATCTATTGCTTTAGATCAAATTCGTTTTTGGAAGAGCATATTTTGAGAGCTACTTTGAACATTTTGCACTATACTAGAGAAGCCACAGCCAGCAATCATTAGGAGTGCTGCAAAACCCACTGCATTTTCCAGGTTCATATAGCAATGTGATCAACAAACTGGCAAAGTCAGCTCCAGCCCTGGTCAGAGAGCTAGCAGCAGAAACYTGGCACTCCTGGCGTGCCAGGCCCAAAGGAGGAGCTGAGGGGAGAAGTCAGAGGCGCCTGTGCTGAGGAGAGGCAGGTCCCAGCTGACTGTGTGAGCATCTCCCTTCAGCTGCCCTTCTCACCCAGGGCAAACCCAGGGGCAGAACAGAGCGCTGAAAACCCCTGCACCCAGTGTAGGACCCACACGGCCCCTGCTGCAGCTGCTGGCCCTGCTGTGCCACGAGGGGTGACAGCACCAGGGGCCACCCCACGTCCTGCCCCGTCTGGGGGACGGCTCTGCATTAGCCCTGACCCTCAAGGGCATCACCTTGCCAGCCCAGACACGGTCTGCATGGCAAAGCTGCACACCCTGAGCCCCAGAGGGATCCATTATCCTGCTTTTTTCACCTTCACACTACCCAATAGCCTTAGCTTTGAAGAAAAGGTCAGACAACTCACTGGCTCTAATTCRGTTGTATTTATACTGAGCTTTATTTTAAGGATTCTGTTGAGAGACCTTGAGTAGTGTCTCCTAGCAATGTGTCCAAGAAAGCAGAGAAGCACAGTTGTTCACATTTTTCTAAATACTTACACCTTGTTTTAACCTACAWCTCCCCTCTAAGACCCAAACTCTCCCCTGCACTCCTGCTAGAGCAAGTCATTTCTGTAACTTTTCCCTRTTCTTAGGCAAAAACCCCTACTTCCAACAGAACAGCTGGCTGACACCAAAACCACATGAAAATAATTGTGTATTTGGTTTTGAGAGCATGAAAACACACATAGAAATACCAAAATATTCCTCTTTACCACGTTTCTCTGAATTCAGTAAAATAACCCAGGGGTGGGTGCAATTTCTGGCAGGGGCTGTCCCCCTCTGGGGAGCAGCAAGGCAAGCCCAGCACACAGGGGCAGGCTGGGGGCCCTTTTTGGGCTGCTGAGACACAGCACACRCAGCTCTGTCCCTCCCACAGCTGCCTGCAAGGAGCTGCTGGAGAAGAAGAGATAAGAATTAAAGTGCTTCCATTGCAGTGCACACAGGCACCAGTTTAGAATTAGATGTGTTTGCAGATAGGAAAAATAAAGTCCCAGAGCTTCAGATTTCTGGATGCCTCACACTAAAACCATCAATCAATTWAAAAACCTAATAAAATTCATAAAGGAGTCTAATTATCTATAGAGGCTATTCAATTATAAAACTGGTGCCTTTTATTTACCAATCCATGTAATGTTGCTGGTTGTACACCCTAAATTAATAYTTTCCTCTTGAAGATAGCTGGGATATATATTCAGGATACCAAAAAACCAATTATCATTTAAAGAGTAGTGAGAACCTTAGTAACATAGGAAGTTTTTACTTATTATCTACAAATTCAAAGTATATAGACAAACATACACACATTTATATACACATTAAATGCCTGCCTAAGCACAAATGTTTACACATGTACATGCTTACATACCTGTTTATATATTTATATGCTTACACAAACATCCATGTGTATATAGAAAAAAAAAGCAGTTTTGGTATTTTTTGTCGTTGATCAAATCTATACAAGAAATTAATTTGTGATTAGGAGAAGCCTTATACTGTCAAACTTCTCATATTAAGGTCATTATTAGTGTTTATTTGATGCAGTCCCAGAGGAGGTTTCATCAGAGTTTTTAATAAACTGTTAATTAAAGTTTACAGCTTTGGGACGTTCTTTTCTGACTGAAGAAATAGTATTGGCCAGCTCTRTTCTCAGAGGCTTTTTGCCTATGATTGCCAGATCCTGCCTCTTCCTTAAAAATAAATCATAAAACACATTTTTAATGAGTGGTGAGCTACCACAGCTTCCATTAGCCACAACTGGATCTGTGATTTCTCACCATTAAAAAAATAATAKTATGAGTTTGATTAGTTGTTGATGAACACTTGGATTGTTCCAGTTCATTAGATTTACATGAAGGAGGGTTTTAAAAGAAAGTTGATGCAAAGGCAAATGTAACCCCCAGCAGTTTCAATTATCTTCTTTGACTGGTCTTCATTATTTGTACCTTGTCTATTCTTTAACAGCACTGCAGCATCAGATTAATTTAAATATCAAATAATTATGCCTGGGAGTGCTAAAATTATATTAAAAATACCAAACTACCTGAAGTATACATTACAACCTTAGGTCATTCAGAAGTAAGTTTTCATAGTTACAAAACACAGATGAGATTTCATACTTTTCTGAAGTGTGGGGTTGCTGTTTTGCTTTTTAAATCTCTACCTAGAAACTCAAATAGTGGGATTACCTACCTAGAAACTCACATTTTAGCTCAGGGTGAGCTAATTTTGATGTCACTCATAGAAATCGGCCAAATTTCCAAAGAAGGTATTTTGCTAAAATACTCTACAGAGGGAGAAATTAGCTGAACAGAAAAACTCCAGACAAACCAGTAATCATCAGCAAAAGACCACACAGATAACAGCACAGCAATCTGAAGAGAGAAGGAAACAGATTTATCACCTGCCATGGCTGCCACTGTCGGAACCTGAAAGTGAGGAGCTGCAATCAGCACCTCACAGAACCTGGAGAATTTTAGTCATGAGATCAGCTGGCACAGRCAATGTATTTTAAGAGTAGCCAAGTTGCCAATGCCAGAAGGAAAAAAAAAAAATAAGCTCAGTGAGGAAAATACAAAGAGAGGATTTCCAGCAGGGTTTTAACCACCACTGACTGCACTCCTGAAGCAAAGAGGCAAAAACGTGTAAACAAGTGAATAGTTCAGACTTCTGGAAAGGTCATTAAGATTAAACTGCTCTTCTCCCAAAAGTAGTGCTATTTGAATTACCTTCTCAATTACCTGAGCCTTCCTGGCACGTTTTGAAAATTTGAGTTTAGGAAGCCAAGGACAGTCTAATCCTCACAATGCACCAGCACTTAGGTACCTGTGCATTCTAAGTGGCAAATTAGAGTCAGTTGTTTAATCCCCTTCCCTTTGTGATTTGTTTTAGGCAAATATAAGTACTTTTCCACTTGGCTTGGGTATTGGGAGATTTAAATTCAAAGACAGGTTTCTCATGAATTTGTAGGATTGCTCATTTGATCTCTAGGTATAAATATCTCATCTAATTCAATCACCCAAGAAAATAAAGGTGTGGAATTACAGAGCTACTGAAAAGAAACATCTACTGTGATTTACAAATGTGGAAACTTTTATTTTTTCATGTTTTCTTTTTGACAGTACACTTTTCACCATTTGCCTAAAATTCAAAGCCAATTAATTGCTCAAATGATGCAAAATTAAAATAAACTTAAAAATCAGTAACTTTTCTATTAYTAAGGCTCCATCTAAAATTATAGCATAGAGAAGTGTCTGTGCAAATATGAAACTCCATGTCTTTGCATATCTGTTACAATACGAAACCCAGGTGTCTTTGGTATTACTGAACTCAATTTCCATGCTTTTGAAAAGCTTTACTTCTAAACTCTGCTCTTTCTGGTGGTTTCTGTGAATACCAAATTTAATTAAAATGAAAAATGAAATCAATTAAGAGGCAATATTTGACATGTTTGACAACATAAAGGTTACTAACTACAATACAGTGATTTATCTTAGATCATAAWGCTTGTCACCAAAACCATTCACATCACTATCTGGAAGCCAATTCCTCAGGTTGCTGAGAAGGACAATAACCTGGAAATTAAATCACTATCAGATATTCTAAGCAAATTATTTCATAATAGAATACATTAATCAAAAATATATAATTAACTGTAAGTGCAATAGAACCAATTACTGAAATTCCTAGAGATACAATTATTTTTAAAAGGCAGTAAAAAGTGAAGAGAAGAGCAAATTGAATTTTGCCAGAGGTTATTCTCCATGAAAAAATGAAAATCAGTATTTTTCAAGTGTTCTGTGTCCCGTGTTTTATAAATGAAGGTGGCAYATTGCCTTTGCTGAGTCTGTGTCAGACTGCTCGAGGTGTGCCAGGTGGGACACACACCTTTGCACCCTGCTCTGAGGCTGTGATCATCTGTCATTCCCTTGAGTGCCACAGCCTTGGTGTTCTTGCCCTTTGTATTCAAATGCAAAAACAAGACAAGCCATTAGTTGCCTGCTGTGCCAGTAAAAGCAAATTTCTGGTGAGAAGTCTATGACATTACTGAGAAGAAAAATCTCAAGTGCCATCATTTAAATCCCCAGCTAGGCACCATGGGATCTGGGACAGTTTCCCCATTGCATGAAGAGGTTGCTGCATTTCTGTTTTGTTTAGTTTGGGGATCTGCTTTTTGATTTATTTATTCCATACCATAGTCTGCAATCACTGAGAGGTATTATTCATTAAACTGTCATTCATTATCATTCTTGTAATCACTTCATTAGAAGTGTGTTCTTAAAAAGAATCAGTACTGAAATTGGTGATTTAGGGAGGTATGGGTAGATATTGAATAGTTAGAATAGTTTACTGAAATGTCTCTCAGTCAGTTCTTCCTGTATGTACACAGTGATCACATAGAAGCCAGAAACTAAAGGAATCAATATAAACTTGAAGCCCTAGGTCATTCCTGGAGCTGGCATTATAAAATGAATCCTTTTTATTCTTTCCACTTCCAACATGTTTTAATAGTAATGAATACTAATGCAATATCACTCCTTGATGGTTTTTTTTTCTAATGATACAGAGCACTTTAAAGATTTTTTTCCCCTCCACCAAGTGTAATGGTATTTTAATTATGTAGTTCTAAATGCTCAAGAACTTTAATGAGGAATTTGATAGACTAATTGAATGAGATGCAGCCAAATATAAAAATTTAAATGGATGCTYCACACATTTTACGATTCCTGGCAAAGGTGCCCGAAAATTTTGTTGACCCATTTACACATCACCATGGGTATTTCATTTCACTGCTTCATCTTCTGCATCAACAATCCACCTGATGGCAAAGCAAAAGAGGGTATTAAACTGCAGTGGCAATACCACCACCTCCATCTGAATGTTGACAGCACAGAAACAACAGTTCTGCATGTTGGAATGAGAGGTTCCAGCAGAGAACAAGGCAGGTACAAAGGAACCAGAAATGTAGTTAACTYACTTCAACAGCTGAGACCACATCTTGGGGTGAAAACTGCAAATTTAGAGCATACAAATAGCTTTCCCCCTCTCCTCAAGGGCTCYTACTGTGTACCTATGCAAGCCTTTAAGGACATTTGTTTGAAGTTACCCATCTCATTTCCAGCAGCTCCATAATGTGTGAGAGAACAGGCGTGGGGCTGGGGCCAAGCCTCAGCCCTAGTGGGGTGCAGCTGTACAGGACAGGTGAGCAGCACTGAAGGAGAAGAAGCCTGGGATGCTGATGTGTATTGACCAACCACAAAAGAGTAAAAGGGCATGCAGGGGTTATGCATGTGAGAAAAAAAAAAAAAAGGTATAAAAGGTTGTGCTGGGGAATAATAAAGGGCTGGTGCTCGCCACCATTTTTGGTGTCAGTTGTGYGTTCACTGTCAATAATGTAACAATAAGTTTGCAGAAACTACTGTGATTATAAGAGAAAAAAGCTCCTGTGACAGAAAAATCTGGGTGAGAACCCCCAAATACCCTGAATTGCAATTTTACACCATAAACCCCTCAGCTTTTAAAGGCCAGCACAGCAACAGATATATGAAGGCTAGAAGTTCTGTTTTCCTGGTTTTAACCATTGAACTTGGACTGAAGGCAGCAACAGGACAAGGTGTTTAAAGTGTCCTTCACATGAGTGGCTTAGCACAATTGCTGTCACAGGAATGTCATGGCAGTCTCACTGGGAATTCAGCACTGTCAGTTTAAGATGGAACTTTGTCTCTTGCTTCTTACTGAGTGTTGCTCTGACCACAGCAGAATGAATTTTAAATGACAGTAAAGCCATCCTCACCATTTAATACTCCTTATTATGCATTAGTACAACAATGCACATTATTGAAGAACATTACTTATTAAAGATGAATATTTAACTATCTATCTATTTGCTAAATTTCCCTTTAATTCTAAATCTTCAGAAGCTACATGACACAAGCTGAAGATCTGTTTATTTATATATATATGCATTTATTCTTATGCAAACATTGGTTCACCTTCTMTTGGTTCACCTTGCAAGAACTGGTATTTCATATTCCTTTATTTCCATTTCAGATTTCTTCCAATACAGCTCCATTAGCTTAAAAAAGTGCACTTTAAAGTCTGAAATAATTTTGCCGTTTTGAAAGTAACTGGGCAAAAGAGGCCACAGGGCATCATGTAAGCCAGACTGAATTGATAAGATGCCAAAATTTCTGGTTTTGATAGAGAACCAGAAGGTTGAGGAGCTTGTCTGCAGGTGCAGTAGCACTCAGGGAGCCCAGCTTTGTGTTCAGCTTTGCTCCATCCAGGGTGTGTCTGTCAGGGTTTCTCACTGCTCCCTGTCTCTCTGTTGACAGAATGCAGTGGGCTGCAGACTTCTGCACCATCACCAGATTTGTCCAATATTAACCACAATATTCAGCAGCTCTGGGGAGGAATGGCAGCATCTCATGGAGAGAGCAGGATGGGGAAAGAGTCCTGCACATTGTAATAAAATAAAATTATTTTATTAYGGCACATACATCTATATGTGGCACCAAGGTGTTCCATAAACTGCTGCCCAGCACCTCTCAGCTTCCAGACACAGCTCAGCCAGGACAGGTGAGTTAGGGGCCTGGTGAGACCTCAGTGCCTTCCAGGACAAGCAACTGACTGAGCACTGATGAACAGCTTGGTTGTCATTAAATCACTAATAAGACTGATCCTAACTAATAAACACCTGTGCTGTGTCAGACAGAAAAGTGCATCTCCCAGAGCAACCAGAGGCAGATGAAGATTCAGGAGATCCTATAATGGATGATTATGAAATAACTCACTTTCTTGGGAGGGTTTCTTTCTAATTTGCAGGCTCTGAGAGGATTTGCAATAGTCAGAACTATGCTTGCACAGTGCCCATCATGCCTGTGACATTCAATAGCCATATAAATATGTGGTCGATGAATTCCATTAAGAGCTTACTMTTTTGTGGCAATGAGTTGTATAGATTAATTCTGTATTTGGGAGAAAACAGATTCAGTATATTTGTAGCCTAGCAATGTGAATCAAGTTGCTTTTGCTGGCACTAAATTTAAGCTGCCTTCCTAATTTATTTGCATCTTCTTTTGTGTTTACATTTGTTTTAAACTATCCAGAAAACCACCAGTACTACCTAAATAATTGCACTGCAGATGATAATTGGTCCCACATGGCTATAYTGTCCTATACTGCTAAGTGAGTAGTAAGTGTGATGTCAACAGCTGAAGAAAAAAAGATACTGAGAAATTATACTTTCAGGCCTTCAATGTTCTTACTAGATGGTCTGAAGCAGCACTTCATATTTTTAAGGCCATTTTAAGTGTTCTGCAACTGGTAGATAGACCAATATGGGTTTTGCAATGTTAAGAAAAATAAATATCTAATGATTCATGCAGAAACCTGATGACTGAGTGAAATACTGCAGGATGACAGTTTATTTTTATCATAAAACTCCTGAGGATTCCTGGTGTAGAAAGTCAGCAGCATAATTTCAGGAAGAAATATGTTGTGTGCTTTTCTCTTCATACACTTTRCCCATCTCTCAACACAAAACAAAGTGCCAGAAATCCAACATCTCCTGCCCTCCTAGCCTTGGTACATATGTAAACCTGGGAACCATTGACTGAGGTGATGCACAAGTTGTCTCTTGAATCTCCTCTCCACAGGTGCAACCTTTCTTCCATGAACAGCCATTTGTCTTGATAACAAGTTGTGACACATCTGCAGCGTGACTAACATCTCCAAAATACAGTGCACCCTGCTGTGACTAATCACAACAACAAGGAAGCTTATGCAAAGAAGTCAATATTACACCCTAAATAACAGTGTCTACTCAATTTGCACAGGCACATTAGCTCTAAGAACTGGGCAGGTTCCAACACGTGGCACTTGGTCAACCCATGAGAATTGGGAGCCCAAAATGCTGCTCAGGGCAATRTACACACCTTACTTCTGTTTAAAGATTTATGGCTCATGCCATTTCCCCTCATCATGCCTCTCCTGAATTCAGATTCTTGCCAATGAATCTCAGCATAAAGATCTGCAGCAACTCGTGCTTTTCCTTGGAGAGGTTACATGAAGACTCACACCTAAATTGCAGTTACAATTCTAAGCCTTCCTGAAGGCTGTAAATGGTCGAGGTCAGAATGAAGTTTTGTGGCTTATAAAGTTTTGTTTTCACAGAGAGACGTGTCACAAACACTTTTGTCAGTGATATTAAGGAAAWTTTTTTGAATAATTAATTCAAAGGGGAGGACCTAAAACCTCTAGGCACTGAAAAATTGTGTCTGGGAAGAAACACATTGAAAAATGTTGTACAGGGTAACCATTGAATTAGTTCATTATTAAGAGTTGCCAATTGCATTCCATGTTCTATTAATTTTTTCCTTCAAGAAAAGTATTTCCTGTACAACACTAAAAAGAGCTCCAGTGCCTCAGTGCTGTATTTTAAGGATCCACAGGACTGAAGACACACCTGGTTCCCACTCCATCTGATTAAAGCARTCCTGCAGATTTACACTTCACTTACACTACTAAGGGAACAGATGTGAAGAATAGGGAGAGGAAATATGCCCAACCATCCTACTCTTCCTGGAATTCCCTTTAAACTGAAGCAGTAATGGGGAAGAACACAAAAGACACATGTGTGTCTCAGCCTGATGAAGCCACAGGAATTGAAATGCAAAGCTGCTAGTTCAGTTCAGTGCCTGCTGTATTCAGAAAAATCAACCTGTGCAATATGCAGTTACATCTACCCTGCTGAGACTCTGAAATAGGTACAGAGAATAAATCAAGGAAAAAAGGATCAGATCATTCCATCAGGTGCTATGTGGAAAGTCCCAGTGATGTTCAGGTATCTATTTTTACAGGCAGATGTACATTGCTGAGAAATTCCCTAACTTGGGTTAGGTTGTTACTCTAATCCCTCCCTTCTGACATGTTAAGAAACCTCTAGAACCAGTGCTGATACRTTTTACTTCAGTGCAAGATACCTGTACATGTGCAATGTAGAACGGAACAGTAATTGTTATTACTGATACTACAAGCAAGATGAAATTCTTACTTCTCCCACATAGAAGTGCTTTGCATTTTTCCACTTCTAATTTCTTAATGCATTTCTTCCAGTAAAAATGTACTTTTTTTTGTACCTTCAATCTGTATGGATGTGTATGCATAAATACCTGTAAACACGTAGGTCCTCACTAATTAGGCATCTCTGATGAGGCCAAATGTTACCCAATAGTTCTATTTCTAGGAAGTCAAATATTGGCAGTTATGCTTTGCACTTTTAAAATACTCCAGCATTTATTCTATGATAATCACAATCCTCACCATGCCTTATTACACTAAGAGTCATCCCAGACTTTAAAACTGGAGGAACGTGACCTATAAAGCTTATCTAGTGCAGCAGTTTTCTTCCTTGGTGATTTTGCAGTCAACATTGCATTAATCTATGTCTATTTTTGAGCAAGATATAAACAGCTCATTATTATGGTGAAGAAGAAACAAATGTTAATGAAGCACACAAATCAGTGTGTGTTTCTGAAAATAGGATTTCGGGACAGAAGAGATCAATAGCCACAGTGCTGGGCTCTTGACTCAGGACCCAAGAGTTGGCAAGGCTAAAGGGCCTTCATATGAGAAAGTAGAAATTTAGCACAATATTTTTATTACTCAAGAAGTAAAGAGGAACAAAGTTATGAGATAGTACATAAAGAACGTTAAATCTATAATAAAGGTATTCTTAYACGTTTTAACAAAGTGCAGTGCTTTGGCAGCCTTGTGCAAAGCACTAGAACACAGTCAACCTGATGAAGGTGCAGGATGAGAAAGTGTTTTTACATCCCACTTCAGTGTGTTTTCAGTTTGATTAGACTGTTTGCTTGATGTTTGCCTCTTATTATTCACTCCAAAATGTCAACAGCCACTTGTGAAATTAAGATTTAACAAAAGGCAGCAAAAAAAAAAGTTACCTCGAGTGTGTTGGAATATAAACACTTGTATTGACTGTCAGTGAGGAAACAAAGGGTCTTCATGTCTTCATCACAATTCAAGATTGTCATTTGATTCCAACTGATTAATTGTTTTAGCTTTTTCCATAGATCCAAATTGACCTTTTTGCATAGTATTTGTACATCGATTGGCTAAGTGCTGAGCAGATTTTACCACAAAGGTAACAGCAGAAATTGCTAGGCAAACTGGTCTAAAGAGTACTTTTTCAATCTCCATAAAYAGTACAGAGTTTCTGAGCATTTAAATTATCTGATGACCACCTTTCAGATTACATCCACTCAGTGTGGTGCCACTTGTACTACTCTCTGTATTGCCAGCACCATCCACACAACATTAGCACTTCCACATACCCATACTTGCTGATTTTTTAATGCAAAAARCCCAAATATGCATTTTACATACATACAGAGAGGATCTAAAATAATCCACAATCCTCTGCCACACCAGGATCACGGCACGATCATCCAACATCAACATTCCTCCAGAAGYGTGAAGGCTGGGAAATAACCCTCCCTCTGCATGGAAACAAGCACAGCCTGCTGCAGAGGGCTGGAAAGCTGCCCCCCCATTGCTGCTGCGCCCTTGCTCAGGCTGCAGGAGCCACCCTGGCCACCCTGCAGGGCTGCAAGCAGCTGCTCTGTGCTCATTAAAAGCATCTCCTGCCACGCAAGGTGAGCGCCCTGAGAAACTCCTCACAAAGGACTACTCCAGCCTTAACTACCACAACCACGGCATGCAGTGCACAAGCAGTCTGGCTGCTGGGTGATGATGTATGATGTGCCTTTCAGTATGGCCAGCAGGTGTTAAACAAATACTCTGAAACTTTCAAGGGTGTTTGTTATAGAGAGCATTTCTTACTTCACACAAAAWATCTCAGAGAATGCCTTCAAGTGAAAGCAAACCAAAAGCTCACTGGTACCAGCACACATCACTGTCTGGCTGTATTGGTGTCCTGTATTTGCAACAAGCATCCCTTCTGCAGAATATCCAGGTAAACATGCTACTTGTCTGTGTCACAGCCTATACCACTTCACCTTAAAAACATGACAGATGAAGCTGTGACATTATCACCCCAAGCTTCCATGAATTATCTCTGCTGCATCTCAGTACTTCATTTTCCTCCTACAATAAAAAGAAATACTCAAAGAACACCCCCAACTACTCTGGTAATTTCCAATATCTTTATACCTATTTGGATTAAAAACAAAAAAAACCAACCAACCAAAACCTCAACCTTGAGAGAGTTCAAAATTCAGTTCCTCAGTGATACAGCCAACATGTGCTTTGTAATGGCCTGTTCTGTATTCCAGCTGCCCCACAGAAATCTGATGTTTCACTGTACATTATCTTTGCCCATGCTACAGTGTGAGTCACTCCTTTCCTGAAAGTATGAATAAATCTTTGCAGCAATGCACTGYCAGAGTGGTGAGGAGCTGCTCTGACATTCTGCTTATTTCAAAAAACAATTAGGGCCCTCAAGGTGAGAATAACATTCTGCTCTTCGAATTTATGCAATTTATCCAAGTTCAGAAATGAGAATTTTACACTTTCCAGTCCCTGCACTGCTATATCCTGGGCACTAGTGAATATCTAATGAAGTTAAAGCATTAGATTCCACAAATAGAGAGATGTACATACCTAATAAATGGCCCAGSACAGTCTAAACAAAACACTGCTTGTTAAACTGTGGTACAAATTAAAGTATTTAGGCATAAGATGCATTTTTAAAACCCTTGAGATCATTATGCTTTATCTTCTATTTCTGTAGAAGTCCCTCACCACTGAGACAGAGGAGTGAGACAGACAATCTGGATTTCAAACATTCCCTATACTTGGAACTTGGAAAAAAACAGGCACTTTAAAAATCACATCTTGATTGTAACTGAGACCCAGCAAGTCTTCTTAATAAAATAGAATTAAAAATGGAGCTATCTTAAGCCTGGTTTCTAGGCGATGACTCTGTAATGAAAGAACAATAGGAGCAATCAAATTTTACAAGGCTTATCGTGTAATTTCTCAGGTCTTTGCAGAATGCCATCTCTAAGGTTAAACATACCTGGTTTAACTGTTTCCATCCTCCAAACACATCTATTTCCACCCACCAAATGCAACCAAACCTGACATATCAGTAAAAACCACAGATTTTAMTTCCTGAAGAAAGAAAACCACCAAAAATGCCAAAAAACTTACTACCCCACTGTAACAAAAAAAGTCAAACCAAAAAAAAACACAAAGCAATATTGTCCAATCACAACCCACCCCAGCCACTTCTTCCCTTTACCACCAACCAGGAGACAACAGAAACAGGGGTGATGGAAATTATTAGGGGGTCAGTACATGACTGGATACACAATGGGAAGGACAAAGTTGTAGAAGKCACAGAGGAACACAAAATTCTTCCAAAGATGAGAGAAAGAGTTGTAAGAAACACATTCATAGGAAAAAGGATGTAATGCTGCTGATGAACTAGTTTGTGTGTACAAACTAGTTGTGGCCACTTTGTGTTGTACAAATTTTAATTTTCAGATTACTTTTGTATTTATTGCATTTTTCAAGACCTTGAATTTCTGCCATGCAGAGTCTACAGGTCCCCCCTTAATGATGATTTTTTCAGTGAAAAGTTTGCCAGACAAAAATTCATGAAGCTGTTGATAGTTTTGAAATCAATTCAGTTCAGCCATTTTCCCATCCTGAMAGCTTTGCAATTGTTAGGATTGGAACTCTTTTTTTGTGGGATTAAAGCTGAAAGTACAGTTGATGATCTTCAACCAGCATAAATCATTACCTATATAACACTGGTGAAAAGTTTTAAACTGCCAAGAATAGCTCAGAGATCCTTTCTCAATTTCCATGCAGCTCCATTTTGCCAAAGTAGGGAATTTAGAGGCAAAGGCAATGAACCTTTCACTCTGATCTTCCTTCAGATGTGAAATTACTGCTCCTGTTCCAGTTAGGGAAGCATCATAAGGTAGCTTTATAGACAAAGGTGTGTAAGGACTTTCTCAAACAATATGAGCACCATCACTCATGAGAAGTCCCAGAATGCCACGTGAATCAATGTGTTTCTATTCATTCTGTAACAGTTCATGCTGCAGATCGAACACTGTTACTGCCGTGGGCAAAACCCTACAGAAATAACAGAGACTGCAAGCAGGGGCTCACAGGGGGAGCATTTGGAGGTTAAGGCTCCTCAAGATAAATCACAAGGCTTAGGTGAAACTCTGCAAGTCATATATAGTAGAATCTCCAAAAAAAAAAAAAAAATCAGATTGTTCATATTATCTTCAAATTCTTGACAATTTCTCAGCAGTGCTGTTTAAGGTGCTCTGCTGGTAACTTCCAGTACCACTGAGTGCTAGCAATGTCATAAAGCATCAGTTTTATTGTTCCGTGCTAAAAAACAAGTACTGATGGCATTGATAGGATTAGCTGGTGATATTGCAACTGTCTTCAAAGAGGTATTTCTTGCTATCGACTTCAATCTCCAATGTTACAGACATATTTCTCTAGGTAGATTTGGAAGCTTACAACCAATGGAACAAGTTTACCCACTGTTTCAGTTAAAAGTTACTAAATTGCAAGTATGAGTTAATATTGAACTCAGTTTGGATGCAAAGAGGCTTAACTGGTTTCCAGCTGGTGGAAACACCTTGCAGTGTTCCACTCAGGTAAGATTTCTGAGAGGGGCTTATATTCCACCTTTTTCTTCTTTTTTCTAATTCCTGCAGAAGCCTAGAAACCTGTATATTTAGTCACTCCCAAACCCACAGTWTTAAGATATTAATGTCCTCCTAAAACATGCAGGAAACTTCACAACATGCTACAGAAGAATAGATAATTTATTTTACGCATTACACCTTTATTGCAATAGCACTTGGAAGATGCAGATTCTCTTTCCATCCACTTAAAACATCATGAACTCGATGCTTCATTCCTGGTGTGTGAGCACACTGCCAAAAATACATTTCACATTCCATTCCCTCCACTTCTAACAAAATCYAATAACATTTTGGCTATTGTATCCTAACTTAACCTGCTGTAAAGATACTAGTGCTTTTACAAAATCCTACAACAGAACACAACAGACGCTGTCCTGTGCAGCACCACGGCTCCAAATGCTGTTTATGTTGCCTTTCTAAGGGGTAATAGGTTTGGAACCTGCATATCCCATTTTCTCTTAGMTATTTCAGATCAGCACTCATTTGCATAGAGACAAGACATGCTGCTTTGCTTGGCTGGTTTGAGCTTTCAGCTTGGGACACYGTGTAGTGGTCACACAGGTCGCCCACAGCATTTTAGTGTCTCCCACAGCCCTGCCACTCTCAATGTCCTGCTCTGGATCAATTACTCCAGTCAATAACCATTTTTAGACTGTTTCATTTCTGCATATAATAGACCATCCAGTCTCTTTAACACATCATTTAAACCCTTCCTGAACTGACAAATTCAAGAATTGTCTCATTTTCTCTTTTGATCCTCTTTATAGAAGCAGATACACTCAGCAGATACCAGAAAKGTAATTTTGCAGACTTTCCACAATCTCAGCAAATGTTTTGTCTGCTGATTTAATACCAGCTGTTAAGCTATCCAGCACGTTATAGGCTTTAGCCCTCATTACACTCTGTAAAAGTGTCACCTTTTTCTCATTACTCATATCATTTGTTATAATACATTGTTCCAATTGCCTGACACAGACTCGTTCTCTAGAGCAGCATGAAGCATCCCTGCTTTCCCCCTCCCTGTGAGCTCCTCTCTATCCCTGCAGCATTTCCCATTCTCAAGGTGCAAACCCCAGGCTCTCTGTAACCCTTGCTCCTGCTGCATGCTGGAATCAGGCCACCASAAGCATCCACAATGCCTTATCTCTCTATGTTACATGGAAATTGGAAATTACACAATCTAATTCCCAAACTTGTTTCTAGTAATTTCTGGCAAAACAAAACAAAAAAATAACCACCAAAAAAACCCCACCAAGCAAAATCCAGAATTATTAGACACACACAGATGTTCTGTAATTGCCTAGTGTCTTGTACCAAGAAATTTAAACCGTTAGAAATTTATAAGTTATTTAAAGGGGTATTAAAAAGAATAGCTTAACTGGGTTTGAAAGAATCACTGATCCCTTATGAATCAAATTCAGTTTTATTCAGTGTCTGTAATTACTCCGGAAAATTTAGGCCTACATTGAACAGTACTGTACTTGAGACACCAAGCACTAGAAAAGTTATATTTGAAAAAAGATGACTTGAAAAGTGGGTAGTAAAATCTCAAATTGGTGCAAACTGTCAGAATGGGTAGTGCCTACCACAAAGGATCAGACTTTTCTCAACTGCACTGGGATATGACAAGGAAACTTATTACTCAGTCCTTTATTGATAAAAAAACCCATGAAATTTATAATTACAAAAGTCTTGCTTCTATCTATGCAYGTTCCTCATCATGATTTTTAGATTGTCTAACAGTTTTAACAGAAATTTTGCTGTAGTCTCTACTGCCAATTCAGCTTGCTTAGAAAAGATACTTTTRCTCCAGCCCTTTAAATAACCAAAGCATGTTAAGTTTTATCAAGTCATAATAGGAGCTTCAAATTTAGATTTTTCCATAAATTGACAGATATTTTAATTAAACAAACAAACCCACCCACAAGACCACTGCCTTCAGAGAATCTTAATGGTCAGCTTGTTTCGAAAATCAGGACACAGGAATACTTAAAAATCTAAAATGCTGGTGCAATCTTTTGAAAGCATCTCTTTTGAGGGAAACAGATAAGTTGTATTTTCAAGAAACTTCTTATATGAGGTTTAAAGGCTTTTTGATTACAAAAGGGAGTCATTCATGGTAAATAAARTGGGAGGGGGGGTTAGAACAGTGCTATATCTGGGTTTGAGTTGTGGTATTAACTGGGTAAACAAACAGTCCTGTAAATAACACTCTATATTTGAGTCTACGTAAAATGATAGCTCACTGAAAGCAAAACTGAGATTAAGAGCCATATGTACCTTCATACTAGAGGATTTTTAGGCTGTAAAAATTTATCTGAGAAAATATTGGGGTGAAAGGCTAAATGTATAAAGTTGTCAGAAGGATTATTAATTCCTTTCTGAGACCAAGAGATAAAGCCTTGAAGACACAGAGAGCATTAGCAAGGGAATTGTGACTATGMTGCAAACTCATGGAAGGAAACACAAGTTAAAATGAAGAGAGAAATTTTGAGATTAGACAGCAGCTTGTCTCAGATAGCAGAAATTAAGTGTATTATTGAAGGTCTGGTAGAGGAGMATTAGAGGACAGGGGAGTGTAGCAACAAGATCAGTTAGAAATAYGGAGAAAGTATTTCTTTGCTTTTAGGTTCATAGTAATAGCCCTCCCCACCTCAGYCTTTATTCCAGAATAAAAAGAACGAACTTAAAAAACATTTCACATGCTGCACAGCAGAATTCAAGGCTACATAGACCTGGGAGGGCAATGCCAGCATTCAGGGCCAGCGGCTGCACAACACTACCTTGTCTGACTTGGGGGGAGCCAAACCAGAAAAACTGGCCTTTCTACCCCAATAAATCCCTGCTTGCAGATTGTTACCACAAATATAGTGCTGAGAATACCCTTAGACCATTTGAAAAGTTGGAAATTGTGAAATTGTTTGGGTTTTTTTCCCAGCAAATAATAGGCGCAATCAGAAGGATAACAAAGCAAAAAAGTTCTCTAAAGAGTACTCCCAAGYTGTAAAACTTGCAGGCATAAATCTACTGTCTTTGCCTAATATGCCCAAGGAAAAGGAAAAATATTGGATTTCCTGAGAATTTTTAAAAGGAGGAATACTCTACTGAACACCTCTCCAAAGACAGCTTCCTTCAAAGCTGAAGCACCAGAAGCTATCCACTACAGTTCCATACTTATTCCTGCACTTATTTAGGAGGAAATCTCTATTGCTAACAACAGTGATGAGGAAAAAAAAAGAAAAAAAGAGAAACAAAGAAAGATGAGACTTGGTCATTACAGACATAAATCTTCACAGAACCAAATCAATTATTTTGAACATGCTATGAATGTCTAAGCAGAGAGAAGAAAAGAGGGAATTAGTTCAAAGGAATATCAGAGGAAAGGCAAACAAATAAAGTGCAAGGTATCCTTCAGGAAGAACTGGGCTGAGGCCAGTGTGAGCATTATGACATCCCTGTTATTCTTCAAGATTAATTAAGTCTCCATGACACAACTGACCTTGCTTCTCAGTGGATCAGCTAAGCCACTTACCAGCTAATTCAACATCTTCCTAGAAATAAAATTGCTTAGGTATGAACAACAGCAGGAAAATTAATGAATGTTTTATCCTAGTACTGTCTTGAATCAAGATGTCCAAACCTTCTGTTAAATCCATATACYTGTAAATATTGGCATTAATTGAAATTTTATTCTCATAAGCCTTTCTGCAACCTTAATGCCACTTAATTTTGGGTAAACATTTTCATGTTCACCAGGAAACATTGTGATTAGGCCACAATTATCCAGCTAAAAACCAGAAAAGACCATGAAACCATGGGATACAGTTCCAGCCAAGCAGCTAGGCACAAACAAAGCAAGAAGTGTATGACAGAGTGTTTACAATTTACAGGGAGCTACAAATACAGAAATTAAAAATCCGTTTGTGGGTAATTGGAAAACAGAAAGCACAGAATACTACTGTTGACTCACAAACATTTCATTTATCTTTCAGCTTCATTTCAGCACTGAGAAAACAACATTACATTCTTTGCAGTGCTCAGGAATCCCTTATGTCCTGCAGATTGCAGTTAAATCCACACTTTTCTGTTAGAAGTAGTGGAGATCTTAATTTTCTCTATCTTCACCATTTCCTGACACTTTTGATTCACTAGGCTGCAATGCTATCAGAAAACACTTTAGCTAAACATGCACATCTTAGTATTATTCTATTTTCTGTCATTTGCTGGTTTTGCTTTTGGGCCACTGTGGTTATCTGTAATGGCAAACAATAACTGTGACATTTTAAGGCATTGGGGGGAACCTGAAGATGGAAAAYTACAGGAGATTACTTGAAAGTTTAGCCTCCAAATCCTAGAACTTTGTATTTAGGACAGATCATGTTTGATAGTGAAATAGTGGAAGTAGAAACTTCCATGAAGCAAAAACTCACTTATGGGATTCTCAATATAAAAACTAGTGGTTTTATTCCCAGAGGTTAATATAAAATGGAATCTCTGTTCCTGATATTTCAGTCCATTTTTTCTCCTTTCTTCTTTCTAATGCAAAAAAAAATAGTTGAGCTAGTAGTCACTGAATGAGACAAGAGCAAATATACCCAAAAAGGGAACAGTAGAGAGAAATTATGACATTTATAAAGTGATTGGCTTGGGCAGAAGGGAAGTAAGGAAGGGATATCRAGTGAGATCCATTTCACTTAAGCCTCACACAAAGGACCCATAAAGGAAGGAAGGAGTTACAAAGACATGGTTTATTGACTGCTCGCCACTGAGACAGAGTTTTCCTGTACAAATTCTTTCTTAGAAGGTTAATTAAAAAAGGGTTAGGGCCATGATCCGAAAACCCTTTATTCACTACCATAATCCTTATTCACACAAGGGATTCCATTGATTTCAGTGGACATGGGATTGCTCATGGGGCTTAAGGTTTGCAGAACTAGACCCTGTGATTCTGAAGCATTAAAATTGGCAATACTTTGGGATAACAATACACYCAGTCCAGGCAGAGCAGCACAGCTCAGCCTGAGCACAGGAGCAATGTGGAGCTGGTGGTAACTTTTATTACAGAGGACAGAACAAATGGATGGCAGGCATGTAAAAAACCTGCATGCATAGATACACAGTAAAGAAAATMATTTGATAGTTTAGACTTGGTTTAGTACTCAGAGCATGCATGCCAAAGACTCCTTTGTCCAGAACAGTGCTCGTGTGTCTGTGCCCAGCTCAGGGCTAAAAGCACAGCATGGAGCTACAGTGGGCACTGCTGCACACTGCAGAGGATGGAGACTGAAAGCAGCAGCTCCCCTTAACCTCAGCATGAATTTCCATACCACCAGGATCAGCAGCAAGAGCCCTCTACAAACACACCTGCTCTTAATCTCACAACTAATATCCTGCCCACTCTTTCCCCCAATCTGCTTCTTTGCCTTKCCTCGTTCTGCCTATCTGTCCCTTTGGAGATGCCAGCTGGAAGATGTGCAAAAACCATTTAAGTCATCCTTATGCATCATGTGCGTGCTCCATAAAGTTATTCCATACATCATTAGTGAGAAGGACAGGAATACTTTGTGTATGTGTGAAATGTGGAATGACACTTCTTAGCAGAATTAAAGGATTAACCAAAGCAGGAATGCTGTATCTTAAACACTGGCATGTCTAGCAACATGAGAAAAATATAATTTTGGAGAAATAAGAGTGATTCATTAAATGAAAGCTATTCTTAACAAGGCCACAACCTTATATAAAGTAAGTCCTTTACATATATCAGCCTAATCTATACCACAACCAGAAAAATACTGTGATGCTTTTCCTTTAAAAAATTCCATAAAGTTATAGGGACAGGAAATCACTGGCAGTATTATCAAAATACAAGGGCACAGATAATTATATATAGGAGACTCCCAAACATAAGGTAGTGCTTTAGTAGACACAAGAAACAGAGACCCAACTCCCTTCCCAGATAACACAGGAATATCAGGAGCACAGACTACTTCCAATACATGCCTCATTAAAATGGAGCAMCTCAAAAAATATTTAACATCCTTTTTCTTCAAACCTCCTCATATTTAAGTACAACAACAACAAAAAGAGAAAGAAAAGGATCAATCTGTGYTTCAGGAAAGGTGCTGCAGGCCACAGCATAGAAAATCTTATCATACCTTTTGCAAGCTGCTCTGAGGAACACTTCAAACACAGAAGGGTGATCAATAAATCCTCATGAAAGTTAAGCCAAGAGCACTCAAAGCCTTCCCACCTCTGTAACAGGCATCACACCCGTCCTTTGGCAGCAGAACACTCCAACACAACCAAGAATTTACCACAGCACCAACACAGGCACCTCCCCACTTGTGATGAGCAGCTTTTAACCATGAACATAAGGAAAAGCACAGGTGTTGATCCTTTCCTCATGGCCTCAGCTTTARGGGATCTGTTGTGAGTGACCTCCTGAATCTGAGGTTCCAGCTGTTTGCTATTCCTCAGAATTCACACCCCATAGTTTTGTCTATTCACTGCTCTGACTCCAGGGATGGGGTTACATATGACATGCCAGGATTTCCTGCCTGGGCAATASGAAATGCTGGAGATATCTCTGGTACCACTTTGTGGCAGCTGTTGAGAAATGGTGACTTTTCTACTTGGTACTGCTGAAACATCTCTCACCTCTTGCAATTCCTTAAGTACAGCCTCAGCATGAACTCACTGAAATGGTTCCCATTAACCACTTGCCCCAGCTCCTGCCCTCAGTGCATTCCCCACCAGCTCTCTATGCTGCCTCACAGCATTCCCATCCACAGCACCTCCATTTCAGGAGATGCACTTTGGGGACTGCTAAAGCCCTGATGCCTCTTACAGCTCCAGTAAAGAGCAGCAATAAATGTAAGGAAGGGAGAGAGGGGCACTGAGCATTCAGGCAGCTCCTGCTCTCTCCAGCTGCCTGTGGAGACAAAGTGTGAGGAGGGAAGCTCAGCTCAGCTCCTCATCATGCTCAGGAAACAGCCCAAAAAGAAACTCACCTGCTTAGACTGGTACAGCAAGGAGAACAGCATGAAAGCATTTAAAAACAGAAAAAAAAAAMCCAAAAACCATTGTCCAAGTATTTTGAATCTGAACACTGATGGACTGAATTCCAGTTTCAGTTAACTTTCAGAAATATTTCTCTTTTTGATATAGGCATTTAATTGATTAACAACAGCCTGTGGTGCTTGATGCCAAGGTTCCTTCCCCAGCAGCAGCGGGATTGATGTGCTCACCTGTCCCTGGCCAGCTCCTGGCCACTGGCCTGGCTCAGCGCTGCCAAAAGTGTGTCTTCACAGAAATATCCCAGTACCTCTTTGTCTGCTTCCCAAATATGTTCTGGAAAATGTTCTTTCTAGATAGAGTGTTTACAGCAGATCTAATAAAAGTGACTGAGACAAGAAAGATAAACATTGCCAGTAACTTTGCGGGCTTTCAAAGCAGCAAAAGAGAAGCACATATTGAGATCTTCCAGCAAAAAGGGGACTACAAACTTACAGCAGGAGCTGGGTTTAAAGCCACTGTCTATCCCCCAAAGGCCTCTGAAATGGCTGCACTGGGTTGGGGGTTCTTTTAAGCTTCTCAGATGCTTAAATGAGAAGAATTAGAAACATGCTGTATTTCCTGGAATGTCTTGAAGGTTTGCCAACTTCTTAGCTCCCCTTTCGAGGAAACTCCACTGAAAGCAAAGCGAATTAATGCTGCTGAAAACCTCTGCATTTCTGGAAAGCAGATGCTTTTCCAGACGAGGTGCCATGGCTCCAGGAGTGCTCCCAGATCCCAGGCACACTCCTCCTTTCTCCAGCCCACACCTGAGTCCCATGAGGGACCTTGCTGCTCCTGACTTTGTTTTGTAAACTCAACTTCTCAGCTGCACCTTGGGCCTCCATGACAGACTAGCAAAGGTGGCCATTCCCAGAGCCATGGAGCTCTGGTAGGGATRTGGGGGAACAGGAAGTATTTAGACMMYCASWGAGTGGTTTGCACTGGAASGGAYCTTAAAGATCACCTAGTTCCAACTCCCTGCCATGCACAGCRATGCCACCCACTAGATCAGGTTGTCCAAGCACYATTGAACCTAGCCTTGAACACTTCCAGAGATAGAGTATCYACAATTTYCCTGAGCAACYTGTTCCAGTGCCTCACCACTCTCACAGAGAATTTCTTCCCCTTACATAATCTAAACCTAGCCTCTTTCAGTTTAAAGCCATTCCTCCTTGTTCTATCACTTCATGCCCTTATCAAAAGTCCCTCTCCAGCTCTCTTGTAGCAYCTTTAGGTACTGGAAGRTGCCATAAGGTTTCCCTGAAGCTTTCTCTTCTCCAGGCTGAACAATCTCAACTCTCTCAGCCTGCATTCACAGGAGCAGTGCTCCAGCCCCTCTGTGATGCCCTATTGAGCACAAGCTCTGGAAAGAAGATCTCTGAATTCTACCTGAATTGTCAAGGGCAAAGAAGCATGTCCATGCTGGCTCTGTGCAGGGGTCCCTCTGGGGAGAGCTGAAGCACAGTCCCACTACCAATCCCCTCAGTGAGGCTGGTGGCACCCACAGGTCCCAGGGAGGTGACTTCACTCAGCAGACCCTGATAAACCTTGTCATGTTTTTTCACTGACAATTTAAAGCTCTTACATTCTTCACTTCTTATCTGAAAAGAAGTGACATTTAATTCCAATGAGAGCTACATGCCTTTATACCTATAGACTTTGTCCTTAAATTTTCTTAATGCCAAAATGGCCCCTCTTTTTCTGATAACAATATTGTATCTTTGAGGTGTGTTTCTTATCATGTCCTATTGTGATGAATCACACAGTGCCATGCCAGTCACCACAGGCAAGCAGATATAAAACAAATGATCCTCCAAAAAAGAACAAAACATTTATAAAACAAAGCATTGGATGCTCCCTGTCTCAGCTTTGCTAATATTGAGGTGCTGTTTTCCATCCAATACAGACAGCATTACAACACAAATCACCTCCACGGAGTGACTTGCAAGTTTCAAACAGATTTTTTCAAGTTCAGTTTTTGAGACCTACACTTCAAACCATAAGGGAAAATATATTGTATTACATTATCAATATGTGYAGCAGGCTGGAAAAGCTTCTCCTTAGGGATCTGAAAACCATTACAGTAAATTTGTGCTTTATAATAAAAAAATGTTTATTTCTAGAATAAATCAAAACCAGAAGCACTTTTCTCTTTAGAGCCAGTGAGATGAGTGAGAGTTTCAGGTGTCTGAATCCAATGGCTTGAGAGCTCAACCATAAATCACAGAGATAAGACAAAAAGCACCCTCCTGTCCTCCAATACCTAATGTGCAATCAGCTGCTTGGGAAAGTTAAATGGCATCTTAAAAGACAAAGAATAAAGCACTGCTTATGTTCTTAATCTTAAAGGTAATATGAAAAGGCAGATACCCAACCTGCCTGTTGCTTTCAAAGGAATATCTATCTTTTCTTGGGCATATGTGAGCAGGCAGGATTTGACTGCAGGTCCTGTGTGACAGAGCTTGTGCATCTGGTCCTGCATTATATCTGCAACGTGCAGCTGCAGGAGACACGTGCAGACACCACAAAGGAAATGTAGTCTTTGTCCCCCAAAGGAAACAAGACATCTGCCCTTGTACTGGGCAAAGCTGCACTGTCAATCTTGACACCTTGYRTTTAAATAATGCATAAAAGTGGTTGCTTTGTCACATGTAGATGCTAAAAYTCCATCTGGACATACTGTTCCATACGTTGCTAAAGGAAAGTTGAACCCTGAACATATCAAGGCTCAACRTTTTTTAGAGTCTCCCGTAGCTGCTGCAGCATTTCTCTCCCTCACAGTTCTGCTCTCACTTGTCATCTCCCCTCTCTTTTGATCCTGTCTCTTCCTTTGCCTTTATCTTTCCTCTTTGTGCTCCTCCTCCTCTTTCCACTGCTATCTCAAATTATTTCTCCTGCTAGATCTTCCTTCTGTCACCAGAGGGGTTCTTTCTTTCTCTAGAAATGCTTGATGCTGCTAAGTGCAGACCAGGCTCCCCATTGTCTCATGACAAGAGAGGCTGAGGGACGCTGTGTTAGATTGCAGAGGAAGGCTGCCACAAGTGGAACTCTGCTCCAGAAGCAGCAGAACAAACAACAAAAAGTCTGAGGAGTGGATAACACATAGGTATGCCATGTTGGGAACTCATCTTCTCCTGGAGAGACCCTAAAACTGTTCTGCCTTGCCTTGCCTGGGGTTTTGTGCTGCCGCAGCTGTGGTAACCAGAAAAAACAAAAACAGGCAGGCAACTTCATGATGCTCATCCTGAGAAACACAGAATKCAAGAGGAAATATGGGAGTGATGATCATGCTGCTGAGCCTTTCAGGTGATTCTTTTCTGCAGACAAATATGACAGTCTGTAAAAGTGGATGAGAGGTGACGGCTACCAGTACTGACCTCTCCCACGAGGGGGTTGTGGTGTGACTGCTGTACCTCTCCTGTTGAGCTGTGCCATTTCCCAGTTTCCAACAAAAATGCCAATATTTTAATATTTCTTTCTTAGATAAAGAGTAAAAACTTAAGCTATCTATCTACATTTTCTTCTGGGTTTCCAGACAATATTAAGTTAGAAAATTCTGMAATTGTTTACGTCCTTCAGTCACCAACCAGCCATGGATACCTTTCAGTGCCAGTGAGGAGCAGCTGTGGGGGAATTCCTTCATTCTGCTGCAGTCATAGAGCACAATGTGCAGGTCAGAAATGAGTCTGTGCTGCTGGAAGCCAGTGCACATAGTTTTAAAAGTTTGTGCTAAAACATCTTTCCACTGAAGAGGAAAAAGTAATAAAGTGTTCCTTTCAATCTGAAATCCCATGTGGATGGAAAAAAATGCATAATTGAAAAAAGACCAAAATGCTTTAGTTGTATGAAGCAGAAAATATTTCAATTACACTCAAATTTCCTCATTGGAAAAAAGAGGAAACAACAACAACATCAACCAACAACAACAAACTGGGAATATAATTATGTAATTGAATATTACAAGTAAAGGAAATTCTTGGCCACTTCTGAATTATTTCTCAAATTGAAACACTTCTGGGCCAAAGTCCACAACCTTAAAATTAGTTCCTGCACATGGAAAGGTGAATCAAAACTTTTCCATTCTTTCTCCTCTGAATAAAATATACAGTCTTTTAAGCACACTTTTTCTAGAAGCTGAAAATCAAGAACATCTAAAAAAACAAAGCAAAGCATTTCACCAATCACTCCAATCATTAGAAAAAGAAAGAGAAAATTGCACAATTTTGATGTTAATGTTCTTCTGTGAGCTACCACACAGTGTCCAACAAATCTCCTCAGTGTAGTAGAGAAACCATACAGCATGAGTTAAAAGAAAAAAAAAAATTAGCGCATCAATTTTACTCCACTTTAGTTATTTCTATTTAGCAAAAATCCTGTGATAATATAAGAGCTCAGGATTACAGCACCTTGCTTCATCACCACCACAAAGGGCTTGTTGGCCTCAAGTGCTTTCCTCCAAGGTAATTGATGGCTAAAGGACTCAAGCTATGTAATGGAGTTACAGACAGCATTGCAAGTAGATGCTTTGCTTTGTTCCACCTAATGATGTTTTGTGCAGCCTGTCTTAATTAGGATGGATGGAGAGCTTTCTGCAGCAGTGCTACTCACTTGAATGAGCTATAACAACGAACAAGACAGACAGAGATGGGGATTAGTACATTTGCCTTTGTGTAAAAAGAGAAAGAGAACAGAGACTTGACCTCAGCTGAAATTTACAGAATTTTCATTAGGCTTTCTATCCAAGTTACCCATCTCGACTTCGCCAACCTAGACTCCACATTTTGGGGTTTTTTTTACCCCAATGAGGACAGAGCAGTAGGCTATTTTTCTCAGCTAAGTAACATACTAAATTTCCAGCTTCTTGGCTGTGGCAATATTTTACCTTACACTAATCGGCCAGTGCTAGCAAAATTGTTGGGAGTGAAGAGGGGGAGAGGAGGACTAAGACAAGGTCATCTTTCTTCCCATCATGGATAAAAAAGCCAAAGACTTTTTCTCGTTTTTCTCATTATCACTTCCAGAAATCTCAGGTCCTGTGTCTGCAAATCCAAAAAATGTGCAGCAAATCAAGGGAGTGTCATATAACACTAGGACTGATTCTCACATAGGCAAAACTTCCTTTCCATCATTTTTGAAGATACATTTTCTGCAGTGCAAAACCACTTTATGCTAACATTTTTATAAATCAGTGTCAGGTCTGTGGTGCTTAATTGATTAACATGCTGGGGGGTCTGAAAGGAAAATGGTTATACTATAAAAAAGCACAGCTCCTTCAAGGTGTTAAAATCTAATGAGATTTTCCACTTGTTTGTGCACAACTGGCTCAGGGCATCTTTTATAAAGTCCTCCCCCAGCTGAGGAGCTGGCGAAGAAAAACACTTAAAGCTGCTTAGTTATTGTTTCTTGCTTTGAAGGACAAGCCCCGTTATTAGATTTTTCTGATGCTCTGTATGGCTGTAGGATGTGGGGTTTTCTCATTTAGAGGTTCTAAAGTGGCTGGCAGGATTCTGACCAGGTAATTGTAAACAGCTACACTACCACTGACAATTCCTTACTCAGTACATGCCTACCTTGTTCCAGCAGTCACATCAGGTCTCTGTGTTTCTCCAATTTTATTAAAGAAATTCATCTTCTTAAAAGCAACCCCTCTGTCCCATCCCAGTAAACCCTTCCTCTCATCCCCTCTCAAACAAGGTCTTGTTTACCAAGTAAAAGAGGAGCTTCAGCCCTGGGTTTTCATGCCACCACGGGTAACAGGAGAACAATGAGAAAGGAAATGTGATTAAAATGGAGACAAAATAAGTAGGGATGGGGGGAGATGAACTGGCAGACTATAGAAGAATAAATTGTGGCAATAATGACCAGAAGGTTAAAATCTGTTCCCTCCAGTATTCTTCATTTTAAAATTTCCCTCTCCTGATTAAAACTTTGTAAATAGTAATTATTATCCCAAAGATATTCATAAACAGATGTTTTAAAAAATGCAAATTAGGCCACAATTCAGAAAATATGCAGTTTGTGTGCCACAGGGAATTTAATCTTTGAAAGCAGAAAAATGCATCAGACCCCATTTCCAGCAGAACACCGTAACTCAGGACTGGAAGCAGTGCTTTTTTTTCCCTCTACTTGTTAAATATGGTAATGGAGTGAAAAACCCATTATTTACTGAAGACTGTGCTTTTATATTGCATTTGTATTCATAAAAAACTACAGAATATACCTAATTCCAAGCTGTTTTATTCATTTAGCATAAAACTGAAGCATATTTATATGAACAAAAGCAAAAACAGTTTCCATTAAGATATGTAAGTATCTACAAATAATTCAAAAGGCACATATTATTTTTCTTGTCTTTCCCTGGAAAGGGAACATTCATTCAAATCAGATGCATTTCTGATAAGTAAGAGCAGCTTTCCTGATTGTCATTTGTTTGTGAAATGCAACATGGATTATTGTTTCTGTGAGGGTAATTGGCTGTAGAGTCTCTTCTATTTCATATCATGATACCACTAGAAATGATGAAATACTATAGATTCTAAAATGAGTATGGTCACTTAATTTTAAAACAAAGCAATTACTGTTCTATTACCAGGTTTTCTGAATCAATATATTGTCTTGCAACTTGCACTCACATCCAGAATAAATCTATAATATTACAAGTAGTCAGAAGTGAATAGCAACTGAGCAGAGCAGATATTCAGCAGAGTCCTTGGATATAGTCTGTGCAGGTTATACACTCAGATTGGCCAGCAGTGAAAATAGAGAGTGGTTATTGGTCTTCCAGGTGTCTCAAAATATCCAACTTGCCCAGGGATATACAGAATTGATGGAGCTTCTGGAAGCAGTAAATTATAATTCTCACCTTATTTTCAACAGCTAGCGTTGGTCCCTTTGACATCAAAGGAACTAATAAAGCACAAAGAGTGCATTGGATTTGACCCAAGAGACACACATGCACTTTTATATACGAGGTAAAATTTTATTGGTGATGGTAAGCTCATGGCTTTCTTACTGGTCTGGATTTTCCTGCCTGTCTCTTTTTTTCAACAGTTCATAGAATAAACCCTATATGGTTCTCATTTCTTCCTGATGGGAAAACAATCTGCTTCTCAAAGGGGAAAAATTAAAAATTCACAGTGGTTTAGTAATAAATAAAATAATTAACATAAATAATGAGTAGGCAAAAAAGAAAAGTGATCACTGCTACAAGTGTCAAAGCCAGAAAAGTAGATGAGAGCTGCTTTTTTTGCACTGAGAGAAATCTTCACAATGCTATATTTGCTCCTTTAATTGAAGCTTTATACATTAGCATTTCTACAGCTGATTTTTGTAATGCTTAATATTAATAAAGGATTACACAACTCAAGGCCCCAAATTATAATAATTACAAAATTAAACCTCCTCAAGCTCTCTGAACAGCAGGTAACTGCCATCTCCTCCGTGGAAGCTGAAGGAGGGGATACCAGGATGTGTAGGGACGCTTCTCTTTATTCAAAATGACAGAGAGCAGGCTTAGATTAGGTATTACAAAAAAATTCTTCCCTATGAGAGTTCTGAGCCACTAGCACAGTTTTCCCAGAGAAGCTGTGGCTGCCCCTGGATGCCTGGAAGTGTCCAAAGCCAGGCTGGAGCAGCCTAGGATAGAGGAAGGTGTCCCTGCYCATGGCAGCRGGTGGAACTAGACGATATTTAAAGCCCCTTCAAACGCAAACCTTTCTACAACATGATTCTAGGACAAAAAGAAATTCCCCTAAGTTGGACGCAGGGGAGGTTTGGATTGGATATCAGGAAAAGTTTCTTCATCAAAAGGGTTGTCAAGCCTCAGCCTCCCTTTTGGCTCTGCKGCCCTCACTGGCTCTTGCTGGCCCTGGAGTCTGTCCTGCCCCGGGGTGTCCCTGACCAGTGCCCTGCCTGCTCCGTCCCTGCCTGAGCCACCCGTGATCCTCACCGCCGCCCTGGAAAATGTTTTGCAACACTGACAAGTGATACTAAATAAGAGGTTGTGTCAAACAGTGTTAAGCAGGTTTGGGAGGGTCACTCCTTGACTTTTTGACATTGTCTCGAATTGCCCAGGCTGCCGGCCCTGCCACTCGCTCCCCCTCAGCCGTGTCTGGCCTGCAGCGGACCCGGCCCTGCCACCCGCTCCCCCTCAGCCGTGTCCGGCCTGCAGCGGGCCCGGCCCTGTCGCCCGCTCCCCCTCAGCCGTGTCCGGCCTGCAGCGGGCCCGGCCCCACCTCAGGACACGCACTGCGCTGCTGAGCTCCAGTGGGAGCTTTCCCTCTGTCTCCTCTCTCTCTGCCCCTTTTTCTTCCTCTTGCGATGCCTGTTCTAGGCCTCTTTACAGGGTAACTCCTTTTTATTTTTGTTTTTTCGTTACCAATAAACAGTTCTCAGATATAAYGTTTGTTTCATTTGACTCCATTTAGTTCATGACCATCTATCTTTAAAATAACCCCTCCCAGTTCCCTACAGTGGAACAAGACATGGGGTTGCCATGTGGAGAGGGTTTGCCACTAGCACGAGGAAGGTTGGCTTTCCTCCTTTAAACCAAGCTCCTGGGAACAGGCAGCAGCCTTCTCCATGTACATTTATACCTTACATTTAAATCCATCATTGCATGTCATTTACCGATGCTGTGTAAAACCACATAACCAGCACCTTGAAGATGAAAAAGGACAAAGAYACAGCTGATTCCTCCAGCACCAAGCTCCTTGAAAAGAAACTTCTCATACTGTGTTAGTTTAATCCTGAAGTTTGGCACTGCAGCTGCTGAAGACTGACTTGCCAAACACTGCTTCGATAGTGCTGTTCTAGGCAGCATCTTAAAACAGGATTATTGTGAGCACCCAAGTTGTCAGCAAGTACTAAATCAGTCTGTTGGTGTTTTAAATGTGACATTGTGCTCAGGTCCACCTCTCTTTCCAGAATACCTGATCAAGGGGAATAAAGCAATTCTATCTCATCTGAATTCTACGAGGACATTGGAAAACTCTGGGCCACTGAGAAAAAACGACATTTTCATGATGGTAGCCTCATGTTGATGCAGTCACAGATTAACTCACTTCCCGAATATAGTAGGAAGTAAAAAATTGAGCTAAAAAACTGCCATTCGAGGAAGATTCAAATGCTAGTGCRTGAATATCAGCAGTGTTTGTGTCCACAGGGATTTTATAGAGTGGTTTTGAAACAATCTGTGCATCAGAAAATACCACATTTTTCAATGAGCACAGGAAGTCTGCAAAGCTTTTTGTGCAAAAAGCAAGGTTARAACTCATTAAAGCTCACATCAGGCATTTGATGGGCTTTACAAGCTGCCTTACTGTCTTAAAGTGAAAAATAACTGTTAGGAATTGGTTTATATTTTTAAATGTCCTGGAYTCTCCTTCTCTAGCCACGAAGCAAAATTGCCCCATGCCAGACACTTATTCCCCTGATAATTCCTCTCCTATTGTTTTAAAATTATGAGTTCTGACAAGGGTTGTAAAGATTGCATTTAAACTGTGCGCGAGAGCTGCAATGGAGCACAGGGAAGAAAGTGAAAATAGTCAGGATCTGGGCCATACTTGCTTCTCCAGAGCAGCAGAAGGACTCAGTGGCAGGARCATTCAGGCCTTTTCCAGCTCAAGATCAGGTTTACACTGTGACCAGAGGGAGCTGCATTTTTGAGTGGCCCTGGTCACGGGGACCAAGTATCACAAGGAAGGATCTCTGGTCATGGCTTTCTTTGGAAGCAAGAACAAATCAGGGCCTCCTCCAGACTGCTCCTTTGATTATAGAGAAATCATAGGTTTGCTCCCAAATAAGGTGATTTGCAAACAGTAAAATATTCTCTTGCAAAGAGTAAAATATTCTGAGATAAGTCTGTGATCTATAATTCCCAATGTACACAGGCCCAGATTAAATTTTCCTTTTTAATTTCAAGAGACATCAGCAAAAATACAACACAAAAAGATGTGTTTGATACAGGAAAGAAGAAAACAAATAAAAATAATTGGTAAAGAAAAGCCAAAACATTAATAAAACATTTCCACTATCTCTTTGTAATTTCTAGTACTTTTATCTGATTTAGCACATCACTGAAAATCCTGAAATCCTTAAATTTTAATTTGGAAGTTTGACTGAAATTTTTTTCTGTATTCAGCAGTGTCAGTACACAAACTGTGTTTGTGTACTTTGTTAAATCCATGTAAAACTTTAAATTTGTTTCAAGGAACTCTGGATCTGATCTAAATAATTGAGCAAGAGAATCTTGTTAAATATTTAGAAAACGTATATTGGCATTTTTATATTTTACAGTTCTGCCCTATTAAAATTTATGGTAAGGAAGATTTCTATTAAGCTTCTGAGACACTAAGTACTAAATAATCCCTGAAGAGAAGAGAGGAGGGAATGTAAGTATTTCCTTGTTATTGACTGTTCCCAGAGTTTTCGAGCAAACAACACTACAATCCAATCTGCATTTAAAACAGTTGAAACTATGGCTGGATGCAATGAAAATCTTTTTATCTAAAACTTACTCATCTACCAAGACCTCTTGTGTCTGCACATACAAAGAATCTGCACATATACAATGGCAACAGTTATTCCAAATGTTTCCATCTTGGACTCATCCACTCTAGTTTCAGGCAGTGCTTTAGCTGAAGTCCTGTGTTGCCTGGGTATGAGGGTGGGAAAAAAATAAAGGATAGCTGAAAACCCTTAGACCCATGTCACAGAAATAGTGATAAAGAAAGAGGAAATATCTGAAGACACTCGTGGCGTGGAACAGATTTCACATTTACACAACAGAGAACAGCCATGGATGTTTTAAATGGCTTCTGCATCACATCATTAATATTTTGAGACTCAGAATGGAGAAGCCAAGCAGGACTTCATCAGCAAGTCAAGCTGAGGTCTTAGTTTGACTCCAAAAATATGGGGGAATAATTAGTAGAATCCTTGACTGACAGTGTTTGCACCAAAAAATCTCTCATTTGGCATGAACCTCTGCCCAGCCACTGCTGCATGCAAGCCCCATGCACATAAATAAATCTGCACATGCATACACACACAAAGCAAAGTGAGGTATTCTCCTACAGGGCTCCATGTCCTTTTTAATAGCTTGAAACATGTAACTGAGAACAGAAATTGAGTTACTTTTACAAATTATTTATAATAAACGAACGTGAGATTAGGAAAAGAAGAGAATKTTGTACCACATTACAGGAAAGCAAATGTTGCACAAACCATGAAAAAAGTCACTCTGGCCTGTGCAGATTAACTGTGTCAGCACAGCACATACTCATCCTGGGTTTTGTGGATTGATTTTAGAGACAGAATCTGTRAGACATCTAATACAAACCTACCCAAGGCGAGAGCAAGGTGAATGATCACTACCTCTATAACTCTGCCATCAAAAGCAGTCCAAGCCTTGAAATTCTGATTTATTTTTTTTTAATGGCTTCCTTGACAATTTTCTCTTTGACTAGCAATAGCACTGACGCATTTTCTTAGTCACTTCTCTGATTTGTTTGCCAAAAAAYGCTGCAGCAGAGCTGCTGCTTCAGGATGACAAGAATCTCAAGATGCCTGGAGAATGTTTTGCAACACTGACAAGTGATACTAAATAAAAGGTTGTGTCAAACAGTATTAAACAGGTTTGGGAGGGTCACTCCTTGAYTTTACATTTTTGACATTGTCTCAAATTGCTCAGTTCTTTCCTCCTTTGCACTCTCCTGTCATTAGAATGCCATGAAAGTTTCTATCTTTGCAACTACAGCTATTTTATTTCATTATTTTGAATTCTGCAGCTATTCCACACAAGCTGTTGGGACCACAATTCCTGTATAGCATCTAGCTAAATTCCAGACRTCACAAGGTTATTTATAATTTTATATATTCAATGACAAAGTGAGAAGGGATGACTCAGATTCACTGACTTTTACTGACCAGAATATACATTCCACAGCTGTATTTGGTGACTTCTGGTTCCCCCTTGAACTTGCCTGATGTTTGCTAAATTAAATACAAAATTAGGAAAAAATCTAGTCCCAAATTTTTAATAATTTATAACTCAATAATTGTCTTCATTATCCATAAATCACACAGCCTTATGTTCTCAAATTAGAGCTTGTGCAAGCACTTTSAACACAACAGTGATACTAATTTCACATTGACACATCTGTGTTCCCTAGTATTGTCTGATGCATTCAGAATGCTCCTCCTAGAAACATGCAAGAGAAGAAAAGAACCAAATATCAAGTATAACAGGACATGTGCAAAACAGGAGGGAAAAATTCTTACTACATGACCAGAAAACTTGGGTTTTTTCCATTATTTCAGGGTAACAGTTATCTGAAAAGTTACCACTAATACAATCATTAGATATCTTTAACTTAAACACTAAAACTTCCACCAGAGTGATAAGAAATGTTTTTATAGCAGCTTTGGAAGAAAAATCTTTAAAATCAGGGAAAATTCAATTAAATCTGAATACAACTGTATTAATTACTTCTACATAAAACATGGAAGCTTTATACACCCTCTTGCCTCCTCAACTGAAAGTGGTAAGTTAATAATGGCCATAAGAAACAGCATTTATTGTATGCAAGTTTCCTCCGAAGCTCTGAGCACAGAGATTTTCTCTTCCATACTGTTTAAATATAGATGAGTGGTTTTTCAAAAATGGTAGAATTATTCAGTTCTTTGTTATTGATAAAATACTCACAAAGGTCGCAGATGCAGCGCTTTATAGATGATAAATATTCCCAACAGGAAAATCCACAGAAAAAAGCTACTCTGACCTTTTATCCATTGCAAAATTACTTCCCAGGCAGTAACAGCCCCATTTCGTTTGGTTGGGTTTTTTGTTTGTTCTCCCATGAACTTCAAAGATGTATTTTATTAGTCATTCCAGGAAAAAAAATAAAACTCAGCAACATTGCTAGTAAAATTCAGGAAGATACTGCAGATAATTCCTGCTGCAGAAAAGAAAGCAAAGCACTGTGCATGGAGAGAACCAGTAAAATCAGGATGTCCTTCACAAAATTATTGCTTCATTATTTGTAACCCTGATGTTCTTACATCCTTCGCTGTGTAGTCAAGCCATACCTATCCAAACTATTTCCCTATATTTACATTAATAGATTTATCATATGCCTGCACCCCAACATGTGCAACTACGTATTATTTGCACAGAAACAGAAGAAATATAATATTAAAATAAAAATATTRCTTATAAGCCAAACTCAGAACTTGTAAGACTTTTAAAGCCTATTTTCACTTCCTTGAATGTGACAGTGGGCGAAGGCATTGCACACAAGTGCTGACAGTGCTGGTTTGTTGTCACCATCAGGAGTGCTACATGCACAGAATATTTTACAATAAAAACCTGGAGGTACTCTGGAGCACCTTAAAATGTTAATGATGCCATCTTTTGTACTAGACAAGTAAGCTTAAATCCAACCCCCCATGCTCTAAGACAAGGAAAATATTGTCAGCATTAGTCAAGAAACCCACAAAGTTAGGTAAAATAGCTTTCCCTTAGGAAGTAAGCCTGARGCACCATGATCCAGCGTTTGAGGACACTCCAAGTATGAAAGCTGCAAATATGTCACTACAAAATACCACACCAAAGCCCAGGAGGGGTTATTGCCCTACAAGAACAGAAGCCAGAGCAGATGATTTCACTCTGACATGCGGTGGCCACAAGCACAGCTCACACTCCTGGGTGCAAGGAGTCGGTTTGGAAGGAACAGCTCTCAATCAGCTCCATGGACAGGACAATCTTCTGTCAAGTGCTTGCTAATTACTATCAGGAGTCAAGGGGCTGGCTTGGGTTTGCCAYGAAAGGGTAATCCTGACACCTTGGCTGAGTGGTAGGCAAAGCCCAAAGTCTTCCTCACGCACCAAGAGAGCAAAGTGTGGGTGCAATCCAGTTTCCAGCACTTTCTGGCAGGGAATGACAGCTCAGCTCCAGTTTCTCCCTYTGCTTCCTGCACAACATGGGGTGGGGGTAGATGGTGTTTTTCATACCAGTTTGGACCCTAAGAGAGACTGTGGCATCACAACTTATAAACACCAAGTTGAACACAAGGCAGCAATTTCCCCAGAGGCATTAGAGCCTGAGACAGGCTTTAGATGCAATGATTTTTGCTTACTACATTACAATGGAAACATCTTTTAATACATATCCTTTGGGTCTTATATTCCTGTAACAGCTTTGTCACTTCAACTCAGTCTAGCACAGTCTTACCAAGCAATCACATAGAAATTAGAAGATTTAATAACCATGATTTTCGATTGACTGGCAAGGGTGATATGGCTGATCTATTCATTTTTAGTTATGGTTCACATAGGTCTTCACAGGAAATACTGGTTCCAGACAATCTGTTGTGATATAAAATGCATTTTTAAATGAACTCAGAACCTCATACCAAGTCTTTTAGTCACTATCAAATCACTTGTCTTTGCTGACTGGAAGTGGCCTATGCACTTGAGCAAAGGCTACATACATAAATGAGAGACTACAGATCTAGACTTCCTTTTTCATGTTTTATTTACACAGACTTGTGATTATTTTATGTTAAATGTATTGTTAACACATTTCTTTATAGCTGTTCCATTTATAATTTATTTGTATAARGGATGTTACAGCATCCTCTTATTACAAGAAAAGCTTCTGGAGTTCTAGGATTACTGTCAATGAAATCTAGGGATTATTTAGGTTATCCATGAGTGAATTCTCTCCTTGTCAGTGAGCAGATTCACTTAGTAGACATTTGTGCATTCTTCAAACTTCATTTATAATTCTCCACTTCAAGAGCAGCAATGCAAGGATTACACAGGAAAAAAATCACAGAAACAAATCAACTAACCAATCAAAAAAAAAAAAAACAACAAAAAAGCTACAAACCCCAAAAAATAAGGAAGAGACTGAAAAAAATTCAACCTTAGAGAAATCTAAGCCTCCAAACCCAGTGGACTAAGGATAAGCAAACCAGCTGGCTATGGCAGAAAAGTTCCTTTAATCTGTAATCTGATCTCACCCCAAGCAGCTCTAAGATGATTTTTTAGTAAGATTGTGAGTTAATGTATATTGGCACAACGCTATAAAAAAGCTGAGAGTCCATCAGAGTCCCTAAATATCAGTATAGTGATACAATGCATTTGTTAATGAGAACAGGGCTTGTGCACAGCTTGAGAAGGAGCTGATGTAGGGTTCCCCAGTCCCAAAACACCTTGCCAGTGTGCAAAGCAGAGCTGTGCAGTGCCTGGCTTGCAGCAGTAACCCTGGCAGAGCAATCTGCCATCCCCCCATGCTGTGCCCTGTGCCAGGGCTGGGAGTACAGGAGCTCTGGGCAGGTTTCTGCCAGGCCCTTGCACATCACTGCAAACTTGATGTGCTCAGCCCTCTTGCTGCACTAACACCTCTGGCCTCTTGAGGTTAACCAAGGCTGGGAATCCCCCTCTTATTTGCAAAATCTTCTACAGAGAAAATCGTCAAACAACAAGCAACAGGTTTGGATCCTAGAAATCCAAACCTATTGTGGAACAAGTTTACTTGGCACACACATCCTGCCTGACTTATGGTCTGAGAGGAAGCTACTGAAACACCAATTTTGTACCTCTTCATGGCATGTGTATCCCTTATGATGGAAGAAAACACATTTTCATAGAAGCTCAAAACCGAAGCTCAATGTTAGCATTACCTGCAGAACACAATCTCATGCCAACAGCAACTGGCCTGAATGCAAATACTCTTTGTCCTCCCACCARCAGCAAGGAGCCAAACATTTCGAGCCCTTATCCAGGGAAGCAGTCATTGTAGGTACAATCATAAGTTATAATTGGAAGCTACAGTACAGTAGTCTTAGATGAGGGATCAGTGCTTTTGCAAACAGGCAAGGAGAGGAGATACATCTGTCTCTGTAGATTTTATTGAAGTATGATTCAAAGCGCAATGTTGGTGGTTTAACATAAATGCAACACGTTTTTATAATCCTTATCAAACATTCACTCACTAGATCAGCATAAAGCACAGCTTATTAAAATGGATAAGAGGGGATTATGTGATTCCCRTTGTGAAGAAATAAAAAGTATTTAAAATACAGAGATTCTTTAATCTGTTGCTCAGAAGGCACCATGCACGTTGCTGATGGAGCAATGCGTGTGCATCCAACTTTTAATCACACAGGTCCTGACAAAGAGAATAGTGAAATGATTCTTTCCAGCACACAGGATAAGCTGTTAACAATATAATCCTGATTGCATGTCAAACTTTGATGATTTTGGTTTRGTTACTGTATGAGTATTTAATTACACTTTGCAAGTTTTAACAACAAGGATGAGACTTCAGAGTCTAAACCCTCATTCTAAAGTTTCGGATATCTATTTTGGGCATAAATAGTGTTTTCTAACAAAATTTTATGTGATTTCTGAGACTTAGTGAGCAAATCAAAATTTGAGCACTCACAAGTAAAGACCATATTTGTCCACAAAACCATATCCCAAATAAAGACATCTCTGATAAAAAAATAGAATATTCATCAAGACCTAAACTAAGCTTTAAAAAAAAAATCAGATCACAGTTCATAGTATTTTCACAGTTCAAAGTATTTTCTTCATCTAGTGAGAAATAAAAGAAAGATATTAAAGAATGATAAAATGAAAATACAAAGAGTATTATAACTTAAAAAAAATTTAAAATGTTAGATTTCTTCMGCTGTACTATTTTTAAATGTATATTTAGAAAACAACTAAAAGAAAATGGAAGGGACATATCTCTTCTTGGTCTTACTTAGAAACCACTTTGCACAGAAGTTTGTATTTTCCAAATCATACCTAGGGGAAGTGGTTTTGCTAAGTACAAGTGGGATCAGAAGGAAGCTGAGGACATCACAATAAAGAAAACATAAGAATATGACAGTGTTCCTGCGTAAAGGGAGTTTTACTACTTCCACATATTTGTGCTTTTACATTGGTTCTGAAAATAAGCTGATGCCTTCAGCAGTTATACTTGCACTTAAATATCCTTTGATCACTCAGAATGTGTCTTGTGACTGGGAGCAAATTAGAAGAGTGCTTTCAATTTACATTATTCAGACAGGAATTAAAAAAYAAATACTGTAATAATGAATCCTAATAAAATTATACTTTCCTTAAAATGAGGTCATACCAACATGCTATCATCAGATGGATTCAATTTTGTATTAAACCTAGGAAAATAGAAGAGCTCAGCACAAGAAATTAGTCCTTTTCAAGAGCCAGTGATGTTGATAGAAGTATATATGCTGTTGGCAGAACCCTCTCAGTAGTGCTCTGCTGGAGCCCAAGGGCAGAACAAACAAGAGCAAGTCATTAGTGAAGCCAACTGCTCCACTTGCCATCACAAGTTTATGCAAACAGATCAGGAAACTGTGTTAACAGCTAAAAGTGCCATCAGAAACAGCAACACCTYGAGTGAAATGACTGGCAGGGCTGTTTTTTGACCAAAAGGATTTACAGCAGTCCTGATGGACTTCTGACCCTTCAGTATTGTAGGAATGAGGTAACGTGCACAAATATAAATTCAAATGTTACTCATGGTCTTTTTAAACACACTGCAGCTTGAACTTTAGTTGCTGTTTCTTTAGCATTAAAGGTAATGAAGTACATTTTTAGCTCTTCCATCAAGAAGCAAAAGACACTGCCATGGCTCAAATCACCAAAGGCTGGAGAGCCAAATGGAACAACTACTTTTCATGGTCTCTACCRTAACTCACCACCCATGTCTTTGGAAGTGATTGCTTTTGTTTTGTACACTGCTCAGCACAAGTCAGTAGTTTAATTTTTGCTCTGTTGCATGAAGAGAGCCAATATGAGTAATGCTGAGCTACCAAAGCCTGGCATCACTTAAATCGATTCTGTCTTTTTGTTAATCTTTGAAGAGTTAATTCTTCAGGTGAAACAGCAAACAGTATTTTTTACTTACATTGATAAAATAAACTATGATAGGGCTATTTTATTCTTAAATATTGATTTTAGAAAGGGAATGCATGAGTTCCTTGATAAACAGACTAGAACATCAATCATGTAATTTACTCTGACATTGAGTGAGATGCGATGTCAAAAATGGGAGTTTCTGAAGGTGGCAACTTGTTGATTAAGGCCAACAATACACCACAGACTGTGCACACAGCAGTGGACTCCCCACCTCAAATCACTGCTGTTTTCATTGTGAGCCAAACATCATGGCCAGTGACCAAAGCAGTGCATGAGGTCATGAGCTGGATTATGTTAGTGAACCAACATTATTATTTAATGCTAACAAAAGCCATGGTGGGAGTTACAAGTCCTTGCTACTTTAAGTGGGAAACACAAATCATGGTAAATCTTAAACTTTAAGTGTTTCAAAACATGTTTTAATAATGATTTTGAGCAAAAAGGAAGATCTGAAATAGAAAGCAACACGAACCTAAGTTGGCAACAACTCATTCATTTGAAGAAAAAGAACACACTTCATAGACCAGGTCCTTTGTAATCTTGCCATAATTTTGGGTTTGTATGTTTTATTCATTTCAAGAGGTGGTATTAGCCACATAATTATTGTTGTAATTCATTCCTTGTGTTGCTATGGATTAAACAGTAACTTATCTGTAGTAATTATGCAATAGGCTGTAACTACTGAAATATGAATACTGCCAGTTTGTCCCACTGTGTTTCAGATCTGCTACATWATTGTTAATGTTCACAACAGTGCAGTAATTGAATTACAGAACATTAGCCACATGATTATTATGATCGTAAACTGCTATCAAAGGGAAGACTGTACTAAGACTCCAAACTCTGAAGTTATGAAGTTCAAACCAGCTGCATCTGCCTCTTACCCTGATTTGTTTAATCACTGATAGCCATTACTTCCTTCACCTGGGAAATTTCAGCACACACAAGCAGCCTTATCTTCTGAAAGAGTTTCATGGTCCCAAGCTTTAAGTTTGATTTTGATGCAACCCACATAAATCTTCCATGTTGCTAAATTGGCCAAGTTTCCAATCCTGAAAAATCTTAATATATTTATTTGAATGAGCCTACCTTCRAGAAGCATTGAGCAGCTGTCAGTCTGCTCCAAGTTACCAAACTAGGGTCCTGGTGGGATTCACTTGACCTAACATCAGCTTTAGGTTGGATACTCAGGCTAAAGCCAACATACAGTTTCAACATACACATAAAGGAAAAAAAAACCCAAAACATTTCATGGAAGACTTCTTCACAAAGCAATGTGTTTAAGAACCTGCAAGTAGATATTCTTAAGAAATATTCTTAAGAAATATTTCTCTTGAGGAGCCTTGGTTAAAATCCCGTTTTTCTGGCTAAAGTCTCAGCTACATTTTGGTCCCATAGTATTGGTGAACAAATGTCATTACCTTCTATRGTTCTTACATGTTCTGCAATTGAAATACAAAGTCACCAATCCAGAGAGACTGCCCAGAGACTATGATGCTCTGAATGCATCATAGTCCAACCTAAAAGCCCATTTTATGTCACTGTTTAATTGGGAAGACTCTATCCCTSAGTACTACATCTCAGATGGGATATTATCCTCGTTAGTCATTTGTTTCATTTATTTTTTACAAGATGAACTAAATGCCTCGCATCAGAAGAACATGACTGAGAATATAATTGAAATAATTAGGTTTTTAAAGACTTCTGCTGTTATTTCTCAAGATTACTTAAGCTATCAGAAAGACAGGTAATGTAGACCTGCATGAGCAAAGAGAAATCAATATGGAAACAGCAAGTGTGAACTCTTCATCCACTGAGGCTTTCTACATCTGGCACCTCTGGGTTGTTCTTCCACCACTGCACAGCTTTCATGAGTTCTTTTAGTGCATGAAGCTGCAGATTATTTGTGGTGAATAAAGCCCTAACGGATTACTCATTGTTAATTAAATAACCTGATTCTGTCCACTGAATCTAATGCATTATAGTATTTAATGTTTGTTTGGTAAACTGCTTTGCTAAATGCTCCTTTGACTTTTATTGGCAATAAACATTAAGCATTTATGGTCTGTGAAAGCAGTTTCACATCTAGCTTATGCTGTTACTATTTACAGTTTGTTAATGAAATACCATTAACTTCCTCCAAACTGCAACTTTTTTTTGTTCTACTCCTTAACTTTTATTATATAGCATATAGAATAAGTCAATGGAAATCACATGAGCTATAACAAACAATGGTACTTGTTACAAAAAAAACCTTTACGTTGTCAAATCCAAATATGTTCTTAACTATATAAAACCCCAACTAGTAATTTTTTCCTTTTTATTCCTGTTTTTGCTATATGTACACATACATTTATTTGCATGTGCCATTCCCAGTCTCTGTTCCCTGCAAAGGGAGGACATCAGTTCCATAAGTTCCCAGGAAAAGTGCATTTGAGACATATCTGTAGAAAGCCTGGCTCAGTCCAAAATTAAACCTTTACATGCRTGACAGTGGCTTCACACAACTGCAGCTATCTGATCTTAGTAGGTAAAATGTGCCTGCTTAAAAATAATAACCGTTCTTCCTCCCTCCACAAAAATAGACACATGCTTCTCTTTCTCTGTACTAACACAACACAGCTCCTGAGAGCCCTTGAAATTTAAGAGCAGCAGCCTGTGTGTGCAAGTGATTTGTGTTGCTGCACTGAACAAGCAATGCATTTTATCTGCCAGGGTATAAAATACAGGGTTCTGCCAATTTAACAGTCTCCTGTCTGTCATGTGCAGTGGCAAACAACTTAAGTGAGCCCAACTCTCTATAAGGAGGAAGCATGTGCTGTGTTTAGAGAAAACACACAAACATTGTGCTTTTCAGGATAGTTCCTTTGCTTTTGCATTTGTTTTCAAATTATTTTCTTTGACTGTTAGATGTGTCCCACAAACATATTATTGAATATATATTGTGTAATCATCCTCTATGTTTGTCTGCTTGGTCTGTGTCCACACAGGGGAGCATACTGCCCAACACTTATGTGCTCTTTGCAGACTTGAAAAGTTAAAAAAATAGTTTGGTCTTTCTGATACATTTAATTCCTATAAAGAAACCATCACTGTGACAGTGCAGTTTTCTCTAATGGAAGTAGTTAAGTGATTCATTGTTCTCCTTAGGAAATGTCTAGTTTTGTTAAAAAAATTCAGGAAATAAATGAGATGGCAAGAATTCCAGCTGTTGTGTGCTTAAGAACAACAACACATCTATCAAGCAATGAACACTACASAGTTTCAAAAGAGGTGACATTTCAGGTAGGCTGAAGGGACACCTTGCTCTCTACAATTAACTGAAAGGAGGCTGTACCCAGGTAAAAGTCAGCTCATTCTCCAACTAGCCAGCAACAGGACAAGAGGCAGTGGCCTCATATTACATCAGGAGGGTTTAGAATTAATACTAAGAAATATTTCTTCACCAAAAGAGATGTCAAGCCCTGGAAGAGGCTGCCCAAGGCAGTCACCACACCTCTGGAGGGGTTTAGAGATGTGCAGATACGGCAATTGGAGACACAGTTTAGTGGTGGAGTTGGCAGTGCTGGGTTAACAGTTTATTATCATAAAGGGCTTTTCCAGCCTAACCAGTTCTGTGATTCCATGAGGGCAGTACCCAGACAAGGAGGTGCCCGTGGGGCAGCAGGCAGGGCTCAGAAGGGTTCCAGCCTCAGACCAGCACAGCTGCTGATGCCAACAGAGCCCAAGTGCAAGGCTCAGGGCTCAGCCAGGCCACCACATGCCCAAGGAAACAGAAACCACCACAGAGGCACAGACCAGGGCTTGAGAGGGAGAGTTGTCCTTAGGCTGCTGTTTGGGTGGCTTCACTGGCATTTTAAGGTCTCCAAATTTGCATCATTGCCTTTGGGTACTGCTCAAGGGCAAGCAGTACAACCTTCTCCTTGGCTTATTTACTGAGCTGTGATTTTTTTGCTTGAAGTTCTTTTTATTTAATATTGATTATTGTAGAGYGCCGTAAGGTAACAGCATAAAAGTGTTATTAACTTACTGGTAGGGTAMATTTTATTTTTGAAAAAAGAGAAATGTTTGTGTGTGAAGGTTTTAATCTTCATGAATAGCTCCATGATGAATAAGTGTTAAGTGCAACATTGAGAAATTCTGATTTTTAGACTCAAGTCAAACAATCATAGAGAAAAAAAAAGAAACAATCTCACATTCTTCTATCCACCTACCTCCCCAAAATCCAGGCAGAAGYAAGCTAAGAGGTGTCTAAAAGAAGCTAATCTATTCTTAACCTTGCTTCCTAAGTGACAGCAAAATTAAATTGAAGCAATCATGAATCATAGGAGGATCAGAGCTGAGTAACTAATTGGCCTATTTTCTGTACTGTCAGAATCCTCTCGAGCAATTTTCCTCAATTATAACTGCAAATCRGCATGTTATTTCCTCCTCACAAACTACCCATTGCTGAGGGACTAGCTAGGTGTCCCAGGACATTTCCGATCTATTGCTGGAGACCAATTCCCACTGTTAAATAATTACAGAAAGTTCAGGGTCCCGTGTTGAAGGGCAGAAAGAAGAAAAATCCTTTCACCTATAAAAAGAATAAGCCTTGTTTTTAATAGCAGGATTTCCCTATAATTGGGCATCTTCTTTGATCAAAGCTAGGGACAGCCTCAACAGAAGATTCTCAACACTTGCTCTTCAGACATTGATTTCCCTTCAGTATGAAGGCTATAACACTAAAAATCTCCAAATGTAGGGTCCATAGGAAAAAAAGACAGTGGTTATTCACTGCTATTGTTCAGGAAGATCAAAGATGATTAAACTGGCATTCAATGACACCAACCAAGGGAAGTTGGTGACTTTTCTGACTAGCTGCTCATCACACATGATGTACGTTCCACCTGCTATTTGTATTCTTCAAGATGCATTATTATGTCTACTATTTAGTTAACATCAATTTGCCCTTGTAATAGCAAATATGTAAAGAAAACACAAAACCTCCTCTATTATAAAGCATAAATAACACCTCAAAGAGATCCCTTTGTAAAAAGGAAGGTGATAGAACAATTGACCCTTCTAAAACATGCTGTCCAGATTTCCTCACTTCAACCAGACTATAAAATATACAATTTAACAAAACTGATCTGGAATAAAATGTAGAAAAAAAGAGGTTAAAATAATCAAATTCCTTATTCATTTCAGAGCAGGGTACTTCACTGGATGACAAAGCATTTGGGTCTCCCTGGKGACAGGTCCAGCAGATTCACCCTGACCTGGCAGGACAGTGAGGAAAACCTACACATAACAGCCTTAGGGCTTTTGTTTGCTTGCTTGTTTTTTAAAATCTCTCCTACTACAGCAGCTTGCCTGCCCAGGGGCTGAGCTGGATTTGCTTTCAGAGCAATTCCTTCTGGCTCATTAGTAATGACAGGCTCATTTTCCCCAGTGACACCAGTGCTAGTGCCACAGAGGCCTTTACTCATCTTTCACATACACTTGACATGAGAGAAGAATTGTTATAAGTAGTATTCAGGCATCTTTCTTTGTTGCTTGAGCTGAGAAAGAGATTTTGGATTCAGCATAAGTAGTAGAGCTTCAGACTTCATCCTTTATCACATAAAGTAATGGCTTAGAATTGGAAACACTTTCATCTCAGAGAGTCAAGAGCTTAAAAAAAGACAAAAACTCATAAATTGTGTGTATGCATATGTGTGAATTATCTTAACATTCTTTTCTACATCATGAAGAGTTTAACTTTTCCAAACAGTGCTCTCAGTGGCAACATTTTACAATTTTTTTCGGTAGGGCTTTATTTTGGTTGGTTGGTTGATTTTTCGGACTTCTTTTAAGTAGGCAGCTATCTATAAACTAAAAGGAAATAAATTATTGGAACATCACAGATACTAGAAYATATTTAACATTTCTTACTTCTCAATAGCTGCAGTGGTCCTGTCACACTTCGAACAACTCAGTAGCCAAAGCTCCCTCACTGMTGTCTGGGAATAGCTGAATGACCATCAGCATCTCCAAGAAGGTCTCATGCACTTGGCTGAAAGTTGTGCTGCACTAGAACCTTTTCTAAAGATTGGGCTATATACCTCATATCCTGTTTAAATTTGGTCTARTGAGATTCTGGGAGTTTTTATAGTATTAGAATACTACTACCTCATAGTGTAGAGTAACAGAGAGACTACCCTCTTCAGATCAGTTTGAATTGTGACCCAAAATTTTCAATTAATTTCTAAACCCCAAAGAAATATCCACCAAGTTTCTGGGTGGCTCATTGCAGCTCTCTAATACAGCACCTACCATGTCTGGAGGAGGAGTTTCATTGAAGGTGTTTAAATGGTCGTGCTTAAATAAGTAATTTCAGATGGCCTTGATTCAGTAATTTCTTGAAGTAAAAGCTGTGCTATGGTCATAATCTGTGTTCAAGGAACACTTTTTACTCTGTCCAGTTTAGAAACAGAAGAATGTTCATCTGAGGTCAACAGGGAAAACATTTGAAGACAAAGACAGAAATTATCTAAGGAATACGTCAAAGATGTATCATCTGCCAATTTTTCTATGTCCTTCAATTTTATTGTGTTTTGGCAATGAGCCATTGCAGTTCCAAAGCAGCAGCTTTTATTCAGCTGTTGACCACAGGGCACAGCATCCCCTTTTCTCTTGGCCTATAGGGAATTTCAAATATGCGTAAAAAAAAGAAAGCAAGCATAACATTATTGACTTTAGTGATGTTTTGATGTTTTGCTGGTAGAATAGAGTGTCATTTAGCTTAAAGCAAGTGAATGTAAAATCTAATCAAGAGAACCCCAAGGAGAGTTCAGGATTTACAACTCTCAAACAAAGATGAGCTGACAGAAGGTTAAATGATGTCATTTCTAAAGTACTAAAGCRTTGTCTGATGGGAGGACTGCAGCACTGGAAAGAAGATGCCTTGAACTCATGCACAGAAGTAGGAGGTGTGATGGGGATTTCAAACTGTTCAAAATTGCTCCCAGTAGAGTAAGAGCACACAGAGCACCAATACCATGGCAGAACACCATACCTAGGCTCACATACTTTTCCAAGAACCAAGGCTGCTCAGTGGATGCACTACTTGGTGAACTCTGATACAGTCATCAGAACCTCCTAGTCTGATTGATCTGTATTGTGCCTTCACACAATCTGTCAAAACAAAAAACACCTATAAAAGGGCCAGTATTTAGGGGCAYGATTGTCACTCCATTTAGAAATGTTCAACAGAGAAAGTAGCATTAAACTTTAGGCTGACAGAGAGCAGGCTTAAATTAGATAGTAGGAAGAACTCTTTCCTGTGAGGGTGATGGGGCTCTGACAGAGGTTGCCCAGAGAGGCTGTGGATGCCCCATCCCTGGAAGTGTTTAAGGCCAGAATGGATGGTCCCTTCAGCCATCAGCCCTAGTAGAAGGCATCCCTACCCATAACAAGGGGCTGCAGCTGATGGTCTCTAAGGTCCCTTCCACCCTAAACCAATCTCTGCTTCTACAGTTTGCTGGAGGAGGCAGATGAACTGTAAATTCAGAGTGTAGGATGATGCAAATCAGGACACGTGCTGCTGGGATGTCAGTCTGTACTGCACAAGTCAAAAATCAGAGCTAGCTTTGTATGGTATTTAAGCTCTCTCAAACTGTGCTACTGAATCATGCATATTCATTTTATTTTTCTGATAATTTTTTAAATGTGCTTATCAATCAATTGCCACAACTCTTTGCCATAAGCTCCAGTATTGCTGTCCCACACATTAGCTCCTTGATGCCAACCAAAGCAAAGCTGATTCCAGCTTGCTGCTCCAGGACAAGGATCTGGAGACAGTCCTTGCAGCCCCTCCACTCCTGCCACACACACAGGGCACAATACAGATGACAAGCACATGAAACTAGAKGATAATGGGGCTCCAACCTCTGTTCCTCACATCTTCCCTCAATGGCTGGTTCTAAACAACGGCTCTGGTAATAGATTTCTTTTTTTCCTGCAATGTAGCCAGTTCAGGCTCTGGCCTTACATGTTGAAGCTTCCTGGTTTAATTCACACCCATGAAAACAGCTGTAGAATTTGAAATTGTTAAAGAAGATTAATCTGAATAGTTAAAGAAGCGCTGGAGTAGAATTCACATGAGGCAGCAATGCCTGTAATTGTTCCTTCTCAGCACAGTGTGTCATATAATCCTATCTCTCACCATACCATCAGTGCTATGCTGAGCAAAGCAAACTAACAAACTGCAGCTCAAGCCTTTTATACTGCAAACCATTGCAGTCACACTAAACTTCATCACAAATGGTCATACTGATTCATTAAAAGCTGTTACTGCACTGGAGGTTAAAAACACTTGTGTGGCTCACCTTCTCTGGGGGTAAAAGTCTCCATCTCACTAGAACATAAATCATGATAAAGCCTTCTAAAAAGAAAACAGAACCAGCCTCTCCTCAAAGAGCTTGAATCTGATTTTTGCCCTGATTTTTTGCCAGTGTTGTGTCATAGTCATAAGCAATGTGTTTTCTAATATTCCCTCCTCCATAAAGCACAGACCATGCGTGTGCTGGCACCAGGTCAACACCACRAAGGAAGAACATCACATGGCAGAGGAGCTCCCACATGGACACCAATAGCTCAGAGAATAGGGTGGAGGAACTGAGAATGTTGAAAGACAAAGGCCCTTTTTTCCTGCTTTCCAGAAAAAAAGCTACAAGGTTAACTACAGGATAGTTCAAGAAGTGTTTGGACAATGCTCTCAGGTACCTGGAGTGATTTTTGGGCTTGTCCTGAGCAATGCCCAGAGTTGGRCCCAATGATCCTTGTAGATTCCCTCCATATCAGATTATTCTGTGATTTCTTTTCCAGGTTAGTATTATTTTGATAACAACCTACACTGATTCTTTGTATAATACTGTTCTCTTCAGTTTCCACTGTGCTATGTGCACATGAATGCAATGACTCGCACACCAGAAAACACTTCCCTGAGATCACCACCAGCTAAAATACAACACAGCCTTTCAGGGCATATGTTAGTATAAAAAAACCTTACTTTGCTCTTTMATTTTCTTGTATTAGTGGCATCTAYCGGATCTTACCTCAAGTAGAATGTTTATGTTTTATCTCCACTAAAGTGCAATACAACAAAACAAGTGCTAGATGACATTTCCCTTCTCTCTTGCATGCAGTTACCACCAGCTTMAGTGCACAAAGAAAGCCAAAACATTGCTGCACTATTTGGAGAGAAGCTAGAATTTACACCAATGAACAAATCCARGAAATTAATCAGTGTTTTCCCTGCTTGAAAACAAAAGTTTCATGGCCCTGAGTGTACCAGTAGCCTTGACCACCTTACCTGAGGCTTACATGACAGCAGCCCTCCCCCAAAACAGCCCTTGCCTTTGGCTCCTGCTTTGCTGCCTCAGTGGAACAGCCCCACCTGTGCTGCCCCATCTCAAAGGACTCCAAGCATTCCTTCCTAAAAAATATCCCTTTGTATGTGGTGCCATGTCAASTGTATACTACCTGTGTGCATAACAACTGCTGTAGACAACAGTGATTCAATAAAATAAAAAAATCTATAAATGGCCTCACCTTGCATTAAACTTTTGACTCGAGGTGAACGTGGAGTAGACTTGACATTCACAGTTATTTAGGTCAGACATTTAACTCTGCATGGTCCAGGTCCATTTCTCCCCAAGGAAAGGCTGCTCTCTCCTAATGAATGCATATGCTCACTTTACATTCTCCCAAAGCCAAAGGAGGTTCAGATTGAGCTTGGCTGATATCCAAGCTCAAGCTGCACAGAAACACGAGGTGACTGTGAATATACTAATCAAAAATGTAGAGTAAAGAAAGGAGCAGAGTATTATCTCTTAAGAGGGGAGTTTAATTCTGGTTTCTACCCTGATTTTATACCAGTGTTGTCTCATAGGTATTAGTGATGCTATTTCTAATCACCCCTAATATGACAGAAAAGATAATTAGATTAAATATAGCCAAAGCCTTTGACTTCTCTTGTGCACCCAAATGATAGCACCAGAATGCTAACAAAAAMCACATACTTCCTCAAATAATCTTTTTGAGCTCAGAAATAAATATGGGCAAGTAAATCACAAAATTAAGACCCAAATTTCAGAATAGGCAAGCAAGATTAAAGAAAGTGGGACAAAAATGCAATCCCTCACAGCTAGCAAAAAAAACCACAGAAATTTTTCACTGTAAGGATTAGGTTTTTTTCTATTGATGAAGGTTTAAAGATTATGTTCAGAAGTTTACAGATTATTTTTGAAAAAGAAACAAGATGCCTAAGTGACCTGTGGTCAGTTTATTAAAAAAAAAAGAAGCAAAATATTAGCTTTAACACCAGTACCTATGTACGTAAATCAGTTCAATCTGAGCATACTTTGGATTAAACATTGGGRTATTTTTAGCCAGACCATTGTCTTAGTCAACACATTTACTATCCACATAACTGGAAAACCCAAAGTTATAAAGTGAACAGAACTCCAATACTGCAAGACCTGAATAGCAGATGGACTCATTGAACTACTTTGAAACGTCAACTTTTGCATTTCTCTGAGTTCAAGGTGGTCTGTGCACATCCTGGAGATTTCTGCTGGGCTGAAGCTCTGCTCCTCCCGAATCTGTTGTAATGATACAACAGATGCAGATGTGTTTAAAAGAGAAGAATATTTTACATTAGAGGCTTGTCAGAAGCAAAACCCAGACCCTCCAGGTGCCACTCAGTCAAAGGTCTGACAGAGACCTAAAGCTCTGTTTGGATCCCACCACCTGTTAATCTCCCTGCATGACTGCTTGGAGCCTCACTTCATCTTCCACACTCCAGTGTGTTTGATTTTATTAGATGCTCTCATTGATTCCACTTAAGGATTTATATATTACCTATAGTCTAAGTGAATTGGCATTTTTCTAGTGAAGGTAAGACAAATTACAAAGGGAACCCACAGTGGGTCACATAAAGCAACCACAGTGATCTCCAAGGAGATATTAATTGACAAGTTGTGGAAACAGAGTAACCAAAGAGAAATAACACAACAGAACTGAAGGCAATTAGGGTGCTTCATATTATAGATTGAAACTCAAGGACCTCAGATTGATAAGAGTGGACTTGAAAACCAGTGAAGTTATTAAAATGACAGCCTGGCAATTTGTGTGCAACTGGTTGTTTTAACAGTAAAGTTCTACAGCTCTCAGGCTCCACAATTCCAGATGGGAACAAGGAGCAGAAGCAACAGCATGGATGTGAGGGGCTCAACCTACAGAAACCTCTGCCAGTTCTTCATGCTAGTCTGAAAGACCTGAACCTATAATTCCCTCTGAAACAAGATGCAATAAGCAAAATTATTTCTTTTCCCAGAAGAACACCTAGTGCTCCAGGAGATATGGTAAAACAGCCTTTCCACATTAGAATGGATGCTGTGCTGCAGCATATAATCCAAAATAAAGGAAAACAAAAAAATATTTATCTTGGYTAAGTGATAGCTCAGCATGAGTAATCCAAAAGCAGGGAAAATKAAGTATTAATAGCAGATAATTTGTAATTCAATATAAGCATTATTATACATGGCATTACAGGTATTAGCATTTCACTAAGACAAGAAATAATTCTTTGGGAACCACCATTTTACTATTCCTGGCTAAACAGCCCTTCTTTAGATCCCATCTGAGCAGTGCCTATACTTAATCCTGTTTCCAGAAGTCATCTCTGTTTCTTAAGTAGCAAAAAATATAATTACTATTAATTCAAAGGGGAAAGAAAAGTTTAAAATAAATAGTATTTTCTTATGTACTGAATCAGGTAAGCTGGGGAAATCACAACATTTGTGTTCAAATGGAGTAAAGGTTAAGAATGAGACAAGACTTCAATGCAGAACCTTCTTATTATGGCAAGAATTAATGAGTCAGAGGCAGCACACTCTGGAAAAGATGGGGAAGAGAAGAGCATCCTTTCCCCAGGAGAGGTGCAGCCCACACCTGCTCTGCTCTCTCCAGCAGAGCGAGAACAGGATTATTGACATGGAGAGGGTTTGGGAGCCACAGCGTGCTTGGGCAGCAGGGTGCCATGGTCCCGAGCTGAATGTGCCCCAGTGAGAGCCCTGTGGCACAGCCCCTCAGCCTCGGGGCCAGGAGAGCCCCAGCTGTGCCACCCCAGGGCCGCCTCCAAAACCCAGCGGTGCCCGATGGCAAAGCACGGCCGAGTTAAGGGCATGCATGAAACACAACGGGCTTCCATTACAACCTGCCATCCTTTTCATGCCTTTCCYGCATGAGAACCTATTGAAAACACCCCACCACTACCATCACAAACAAAGCCACAAATACAAAAACAAATAAAAGGCGAAGCACCGCACGCTGTTATTGCGGGGCACCGTGCACATTCAAGCCATAAAGAATGAGAGGGGAGGGAAGGAGCCTGCTGCAGTTCTACGGTGCGTCCCCATTAGTACCAGCAGCAGCACTCGGGGGGATAATTAAACCCTTTCTGCTCCTTCTCCCGCAGAGCGGCCCCGGCCCGGCCCCTCCCGCCGGAGCCCCGGGAGCGCTGCGGGCTTTGACAGGCAGAGCTCCAGCATCGCCCCCGTCACCGGCACCCCCCTGCCTCCTTCCATTACACCTCTCTCACATCAAAGCCGCCCTCATTTCAGCATTCGCTCAGGAACCATTGAGGTTTCAGTGAAACCGGGAAGATTAATTAAGTGATAGCAAGTTTGAACATGGGAGATGAATGATTAAAAGTTCTCAAGGTAAGAGTGGGTACTCTCTTTTCAGCAAATGGTACCTACTTATATTGATGAATTTCTTGCTCAGTGGTCTATAATGTCACTTTTAGATGAGAAGCTGGAGTGCTGTAAAGAGAAATTCTGTAAAAACTACTCTGCTGACATTGTAACACCACTTAAGTACAAAGTCAGATAATGCAGTATCACTCAAATACTGCCAGACTGATAATATTTTTAAGCTATTGAAATGAAAGAAAGACTTCTGATTTATTTGTATTGCTGTAAAAATTATCAGAGCAGTTTAAAAAAATTTGAAGCATAGCAGTCAAATTATTCAAATTATTATGTTCAAGTGATATTTTCTACTTTTTTTTCATTTTCAAGCTGATCTGCACTTCTAAAAATTGCATGACTGTTAGMAATCTGCCTCTGTCTGGTAAATTCTAAACATGTGGATAGAAAGGGAGGGGAGTTCAGACACTAGCAGCACAAGCTTTTCCATCTACAGCCCAGTTCTGCATCAGATGAGCTGAGAGGCAGCAGCACAGCAGTGTCTCCACAAGGTGATTTGCTCTGTGCTGAGCTCAGGGACCTGGTCCTGGGGAGCACATGGTGGTGGCAAAGGCTGCCTGGCACAGAGAGCACACAGGACAAACTGACAGCATTTTGTACTGGAGTWGTGGCCAGGCAAGCTGAACAGAGAGAACAGGCTCAGTCTCCCATTAGTAATGATTGCTGGTGCTATCCAGCAATTTGAATTCCCTAATTTATTAAAACTGATGTAAAATTTAAGTATTTCCAGTTCATCTATCTTTAATCCAATGAAGGCTAACAAGGCCACACTAGAGCCACGTATACATATTCACCAGAGTCATTTGAAGAGGGACAAAAGTAAACAACTGCTCTAAATTTCAGGCATTCCTGCTTTTCCTTTATAAATCTCTTGCTCCACTATTTTCATAGGTCAATCACAGGTCAAGCATCCCTAACTAAACACAAACAASCCCCTGCTGTGCAGTATAATGAGCCTCAGCTAGGAATCAGTCATCGATGGAGCAATCAATAGCACASAGCTGAAGAAAGCAGAGGTTGTAATATCATCTGTATGCCTGACACTTACCAGAGATAACATTAATCCCTAGAAGAAATCTGTGATACCTCTCAGTATTACTTTTTACCCAGAAGTATCCAAAGAATTAATTATAAAGTTGATTTTGAATAGTGCTTTAAACTGGAAATTACTCTAGAGTTTAAATTAAGCAGTAGATTGAAATGACTAATGGTTATTAAGCAGTGATTAAATAAAAGAGCTGCAGCTACTGACTATAAAAAGGTTTGTGCTGCTTATCACAGTGTCCTGAGACAGGTGACTGATGCTGAGATGTGAGTGCGTGCTAATTCCTGCAACATCTTTAGCAGTGGGGGCAGTGACATTCAGAGCCTCTCAAAATAACATCTCAGGCTATTTAAATCAGTAATTTTCAGCTGTTTCCAGAGACAGGACTCTACAAGACAGCTCAAGAACTCAGACATCAACCACTTTGCTGCTTGCACAGCTCCAAGCAACCTCTTGTTTATTCCCACCRTGCTGCAGAAGAGGAAAAAGGGGAGAGAAAGTGAGCACAGAAAAGCTGCAGCAGCAGGAATGAAGTTCAGTCCAGTGAGGCATCTTGGACCAATTTGCCTTTCATGTAAAAAAACCCTCCTGATTTACTTCCTGTCTATTTGGAGATGTCATGGAGTAAAAATCTGCCYGCACGAGGAAAGGACAACTCCAGCAATGTCTTTATAACACAAACTTTCCTGTGCACTGCAACCTCTGGCACGAAACAAGAAAAGCTGCTTGAAATTCATGCCTCCCAGAATCCTGTCTATTGAATGCTTCTTGCCTTGCAGGAAGCTGGAACAATAGGTGAATCAAAGGCAGCAGAAAAATCACCCTGTCGGGGGCAGAGAATAGGAGCTGAGAGGCAAGCACCAGAAATAGCCCAAAAATTGATATTATTTCTGTAAAAAGAAAAATGTGAGGGTTTTGCTGGGGGGAGAAAGAAAGGGGATGGGGAAAGAAGTCCCAGACAAGAACACTTGGTTATTCTGAAAAATCACTAAGGAATTTCAACTCTAACTACRTGCTCTATCAGCTAAGCTGAATTATATGCCTGAACATGTTGGATGTTATGGTTAAAATAAACTTCTGATTTGCTAAAAAACTATAAATCACAATGTATTTAATGAAAAAAAATTCAATTAACTTGATTTTTAAATTTCTTTTTATCATTTAACATCCATTCATCCAAAGACTCCCATCATCCCATGATGCTCTCAACAAAAGCATTCTCCAATGATTCCAGCTGCAGGTAGAATTTGCTTATTTGCTTTACAGGGGGATGCTCAGGTCCCACAGACCTGCCTCCCACCCTTGAATCCTGTACAGCTGCAATCTCTTATCAGAATGCAGAGTGGGGGGAAAGAGCAATTTCTGGCTGTTTTTTCCTACTCAAATTCTACAGAGAAACCTTATCAACAAGCTGGCTCTGTCACTCAGGTACAATCTATGATGGTGATCTCTATTGTATTAAAAGGAAGGCTAATAGCATTAGAAGTGGCCAAGTCAAGAACTGGAGTGCTGGAAAATATCAGAGGTTGGCACTTTTAGCTTAGCCCRCCCCTCCTGGGACATATAACAATATACCAAGATTTAAGTGTGCTTAGTTTATCATTTACTGTTCCAGAAAGGCTATTTTCCCTAGTCAGACCATGAAATAATGTGGGATCAGCAAAATAACCCACCAAAATAACTAGTGTTATGTGGACTGGGGTGATTTTGTCGTTTATTTTTGGTCCTTTTCAAAAATCACCAAACAAACAAGCATTATGTGGACTGAGGGATTTTTTCAGAAACCAAATCCAGAGAGGTTTCTAAAAGAGCACAAAGGGACACTTTTGATAGAGGTGACATTTAGCTGCTAGATTCCAGTCTCTCTTCCAAAGCACATGTGAAATCACTTCAGAGATGTACTTATTTAACACAGACCTAGTTGTAGGATCTCCTGGATTCAGTCCTAGTGATGATCAAAATATTTCAATTAAATACTCCTAGAATGGGGACATGCAAGTGCAGCAAACATCCAGCCAAGAGAACGTCAAGCAGAATGATTTAYATCCATCAAAGCTATCAGGGACTGCAAGCAGGACTCTTAAATGAAAGGTACCAGACCCTYAGCTGTGGGCACAGTACCTGGTACTGCCTGTTCCCTCTCTCCTCTAGCATCTGTAGYCCCCTCCCTTACACTCTGGAGAGGCTGAGGGCTGAGTGCTGATTGTCTCCTGGCTGTGCCATCCTGTGTCCCTGCTCAGAGCTGTGTGTCCATGCTTGAGGCCAGGCTGTGCCCTCTGCAGGGCTGGGGCTCCCCTGTGCCCTGCCCTGCTCACACCCACAGCAGGCACAGCCACAGGGAGCTGCATTGATACAGCACATGCCACTCCATCAAAGCACTGACATTAAAAAGCATAATTAGCAATTTATGTCACATAGCAGCAATGATATTTTTAGTGCCTTGAACATAAGTGGTTGGAATACCAGTAGCAACTGCTGCATGGAGATGTGTGTTTGATGGGAGCAAAAATTACATTTAAATAAACAAACACCAAAAATGGAGATGGGTACTGCCACCAGATGAGCCCAATACTCGTATCTGATAATGGCATTGCTGGGAGAAACAYACAGTTAAGAAACAACATAAAACAGGAGAGCTGCACTTGCAAWTATAGGGTGACAAGGCTGTAAGACCACAACATTTACACTACATATAAATCAGCTGCTCAGATGGCCCTTACTTGTAAAAGTGTCAGTCAGTCAAACCACTCTGCTYAAACTACCACAGTTTTTCAGAATCATTTCCCTGTGCTTTTGGATACTCCTTTGCCACCTAAAGAGCTTCTCACTCAGACAGAAAGCAAAAGGCACTTGCAAAGTTTGCTGGCTTCCAAAGGGAAAACCTACAGGAGCAAACCACATGTTTGTGTTTTGCTGTGATCAACTGTTTCATTCTCCCTGAACAGGAAACTTTTGGAAAAACAACTACACAAAACTACAGGTCAAAATATTGTTTACATTTACAAATAGTACTATATTTGTAAAAATGTATATGTTTGGGCTTAGCAGGAGTCYCCAAGCCATTTTCATATTTGCTTTAAGCACTATGGTACAAATATCCTTAAAGCAGACCCCTTTAGCAGACAGCATTTACCAAGTTTGATTGTGCTATGTGGAGTTTATTCCTGAGTTTCAGATTAACCCCATTTCCATGACTACTTTTATCACAGTGTTCTGATAATTTAACTTATATTTTTAATACTCATTCAGATCTCCAGTCTCCAGAGTACTCCATGTTAATAATGCATTCTATCCTGAGGACTTCTGGTGCAAACAAAAGACACCATGAGAGACCCCTGRCGAGTGACAGCATCTCCTGTGGCTCTGAGAGTTGAATTAATTTGTCCACGTTGACAAAGGGAGTTCATTAGTCAAGCTCTGCTGAATCATGATGGGGAAATCTAAGAGGTTGCTGCCCTTGTCTGTTCCACTGACTCCACCCTATAATTGATGGCAACATGAGTTAATACACCCTGCAGGAGCCRTTCCCTCCTGCCAAGCTGCAGGAATAGGTGGGGAGCAGAGGATGTGGCCTCTCTGCTCACCCTCAGGTTAACAGGCAGAGCTCACCTGCCACCATGGTCTGCACTGCCAGTTGTCCTTTTCCTGGCTCCTAACACCCTGTGCAGCTCACCCCATCTCTTGGACACAGTCTTATTTTTGCAATATTAATAGACAGCTCAGAACRGAATGCTTTCCATTATTCTAGATAGTCATTTGTTGCATTAGTATATGTGAAGAGTCTAGGCTACARTGCACAAAGCAACTACAGCAATAGGAACAAGTCTTTGCACACCTTTAAATGCCCTTTCTGAGTCTTTTCAGGGTAGKAAGAAGGGTAAAATGACAGACCCAAGAGAAGGTCCCAGCCTTGCATAAGGTACATATCATTCATAAGAAAAAAAGTTCAACAACCCTTGTACCAAAACAAAGCAGAATCGTAATAATATTTCCCATATTTAGTTTTMTTTAATCACAAGATAAGCAAATGCAATATTAAACAAAGATTTAGGAACAGAAAACACAAACCTGTCACAGTCTGGTAACAAGACTGTTTACTTAGGGTGAAAAGTAGCTTCCCATTTTGATATCCTCATTAATACTATTTATTTATAATGACAAAGCTAACTTAACCAACTTTTATAATAGTCTGAAATCAAAGGGCACTTCCCCATCCAATGAGAGATATTTCAAGAGTGAAAGATACAGTAGATACAAATCTGAAAATAAAGTCCAATTAGACTTAAGGAACAGAGAGACAAACCCTGCCTTCTGCAATGTTCTCAGCATTAGATGAGAGGAGAGAGCCATTGTGGCAGCTGCAACTGTCCCCTCCCCAGCTTTTAAACTCTCATTTTATAGGGGGAGCAAAACCCATCACAACCTCCAGATTAGCTCTGAGCAGGTTTGAAGCAACTCACACCACACAACTGACAGTCCAGCTCCAGCTCCCTGCCCTTCTTGACTGTGCCCCCAGCACCCAGAGCAGAGGCCGGGCACCTCTACAGCTGGGGCAACTCCTTGCATTGATTATTTAACAACACAACAAGAGAATCCATCTCCTCTGTGTTTTAAAGCACAGCAATGGGCTGCCTGTGTCTCTGGGCTCAGCACCATCAGCCACTGCCTGGCTGAGAAGAGATCTGCAGTGCTGATCTGAAACTCTGAGCACAAAAACACAGGGCAGCAGCCTTCCATTCTACTCTGAATATCAGTTTTTCTCACTCATTCTYCATACCTGTGCTTGATGCTCCCAAAGAGCTCACTTCTGAGAGCCTCTGCACGTGGCCAAGCTGTTGTCCCCACAAGGCTGTCCTGGCAAAGTCCCCACCTGCAGCAGCACATCCCCTGTGGGTCAGCCAGCCCAGCTGCACTGGGCTAACCACCTTTAYAAGCTGCCCCACCCCTCAGGTGGGGCATTTGCATTGATGCCTTGCACATGGTCCTCATCCCATTAACTGCCTGCACCTGCACAGGTTCCACCCTCTTTGGGGCTGACCGCCACAATTCCAGTTTGATAAAATCACATGTTGGGGAAACATGAGCCTAATTATTCCTACTGTTTCYTATTTTATTTATGCATAAAGGAAAAAAAAAGTCTAAAATTTTTGCTTTATCCAGAAAATAAAAACCCCAAAACACAWCACAACTTTTATAGAGGGAGAGAATGAGATAGAAGGTCTTTAAGCCAGTGGCAATAAGAAAACTCCAAGAAAGCATCCTAGTCTTCAAGATTTTGAGATTTTGAAAGCTCATTAAAGGTCTAGCAGTATGGAAAGCCCACCAAAATAAAGAGAAATCTTGCCATTTAGTAGAGCAGTCTAGAATGAGGCCTCTGGAARTTAAACTCACACACACACAGCACAACAGACCATCGTGTGCCCTGTGTCCCACCAAGTACCCTGAGTAATCTCTATTCATGCTCCTTTCATAACAAACTGACAGCAAAGGTGCTGACAGTATTTGCTGAATATTTTTTTTTTGCTAAAATCAGTCTCTAACAGTGACCACAATAAGCGAGTTAGGCTTTTTTTTTTAAATTCATACTTAAAATAGCCATGAATCTTCTTAATGTGTCATTTGACATTTGTTATTAGTTGGCTGTGGACTGGCTTTGAATATTTTATGAAATATTTATGGCAGAAGGGGATATGGGATTCATAAGAGCAAGACACATACAATATGTGGAACATTAGTGACAATTACCACAAGGGTAAAATTAGTATAATCAACCATCACTTTCTTATGAAAAAAAACAGACTTAATTGGTGGCAGGTGGATATTTCTTCCATTTTAATACTGCAATTTTTTAGGACTGATTTGCATAGTTTTTGTAGGATTAAATAAAATTCTGTTTAAATATGAACTTTGGCTAATTAACTCATGGTAAACAAAAATGCCCTGTTCTCTTTTAAAAAATATTTAGCAAATTCCCTTTTTGTTCCTAATAATTTGTTGAAAGGAGAGAATAGTAATTATGTGCATCACATCCAGCTAATGTGCAAACAGATTGTGAGCAGGTGAAAGKGAAATTTATGAAAAAAGACGTTTCTGTTGCTATGTTTGTTGGAAAGTGGATTGAATCCAACATCTTTAATTAAAAATTATTGTAAGAGTTCCATGATTAAAAAATATTCGGCAGTGATAATGACAGATCCCATTGTAGGAAAAGAAACACTGAGTCCCTGCAGTGTCTCCRAAGCAAGGTGGGTTTGGATTTCCCAATTCAATGTGTAAAATCCCACTGAGCATTGAATCCCCTGAGGGCCAGCGGCTGTGAGCCAAACTCAGGCAGCTTCCACTGGAAGAAATGTTTAAGCAGTCACTTGGTGAGAGGATTTCTCAGACTGGATGGAAATTCACCTGTTTTTATTTGTGCAGGGCTTGAGACAACATGCACACTTGGAGGAGATTTTGCTTCTAGATTTATATCCACTGCTGGAGCAGAGGCAGGGAAAATAAGTCAAAACCTGCTGCTGTGTGTGCTGCTGCACCATCCACTGGAGTCATATATTTAAAGTAAAGCTGGAGTTTGCTTTGTGTATCAAATCTGGAGTTACTCCTCATGCAACAAGGCTTTCAAGGGACAGCTGGGGCTGGAGGGCCACTGGACACCTTCCCTTCAGAGAAGGTTGGATTGGAGTCCCTCAAATTACTCACATTTTCAGCTTGTGCCCCTTTTAACTGGGCTTCACAAAGCAACACAGTCAGAAGAAAATTAGTGTATAATTGCCTTACCCTAATTCATGCATCACCTAATTAATAAATGAAAATCCAAGGCATGCTGYTAGTTTGACCTGGGATTAGTACTCCCATGGAGGTTTACACTGTTACTTTCCRTGCTATACACTTTTCCCTGCAGGAAGATTAGCATCTTTAGGGTCACATTTATTTATGTGTGTRTATTTATTTATGGGTATCAAATATTTATTCATTTTTTCAACAATAAGAGTCAAAGTAATTTAATACCAATTTTCCCTTGCCCACTAAAACAGTGTTTCTCATGCAAATACTTGTACCACTCTGATTGTGTTCTCTTGAAATCTCTAGGGGTTAGGTGCTTTAACACCTCCTGGGATTATGGCATAAAAACAGCAATGTTTTCTGCATAATAATACCCCATCTTAATGCATTTTGTTGCTTTTATCTAGGAGCAGACCTAAAGAGCTGTCTCTCAGGAAAGAAAAAAAATTAAGAAATAGATATTTAAGCGGATAATGGAATTCCTTTGGAGGCCTAAAGTTCTTCTCCAAGTATATACATACAATTTCCATTAGCATTTAAAGGAACCTGAAATGAGGAGAGATCTCTGAGCCCATTTCACTGGCTATTGTGAATATCCTGGCTGCAAAAATGTTAATGTTTTTATGTATTACCTCCATCTGCTTCAATCCTGTGAAACTTGGGCGTGCTATTTATAAATATGAATATGTTGAGGTAGTATATGTTTTGCCTGTTCTGTAGGCACTATTCATTTTCTTGCAGAAAGCACATCTGTCACTGCTTTCATTAGCAAAGGGTCCTTTTTACGTTCTTTTTGAATTATAATATTGATTTTTTTTTCTCCAGCACTGCTGTTTTGCATAGTGTATTGTTAAACCACTCAACAAATTTAAACYCTTGAAAATGGGGTTGGTAGTGGAAGTGCTGGCAGACCCTGAGCTACATTGTCATGAGCCCTGATGCTGTGCTAAATGGATTGAGGCACACTGACACCCCCCACCTCAGGTTTGGAGTCCCAAACACCTTTAAATACCATTTCAGCAACACAGTTATGTGGTGATACACTGCTTGGATTCAAAATAAATTCTATGAAATTCAAAGAAGCTGTGGGACTGAATAACCACAACTGAGGTGCTGGAAATGTCTCACAAATCAATCATCCCAGGTGTGAACAGAATTTCCAGGTYGGTTTCCTACATATTTTATTTTCATGGGTTTCTTTGAAGTTGAAATCTCTTTTTATTCCTAACATCCTTGCCCTTGAGTCTTTCTTCTTTCCTAAATATGCACTCATTCCCCATAATCCCTTTATTCCATTCTATTTTCCAGCCGTGCCTCCCCTGATACGCCTTTCAAAGGCCTCTTGTGCTCAGCCCCATCTGGATGCTACACCTGGAGCTTTGTCTCCATTTACCTCCCACAGGAAGAGCAGAGGCTGGAGTTCCCTGGATCTGCTTGCCCAGCCCTTGGGCAGAAATGCTCTGGGGGAAGGGGAAGTTCCAGCGGGCTCTGAGCTGCTCTGTCCTGCAGTAMCCCAACATCTGGATCTCCCCTGGAAGGGTTCTCCTGAGCACGTGCAGCACGTTCACTGATTGCTGCAATGCCACRCAGAAACTCAGCATAAAACATCTTTGTGTGCCTATTCCTTTGGAAAAAACCCACATTTCTGCAGTCCCTGTGACAGTGTAATAGTCTAGTATTTCCAGTATAATTATATTCCCCTTAATAGTCACTATACCAGGATGCCTTTTTTATGGAAGATATACAGACAACATTATACACACTTTCTGAGGCCTTTTCTGGAGTACAAAAAATACAATCCAATGAGGGCTTGGAGGCATTCTGGCTTCACTAATATTCATATGTTAGAACAAACAAATGTGGAATTTTGGATTATAKCCAACTGAAATATCACATCAGCCTGTGGTTTCTTTTTGAATGATTAAATATTGTACCAAAATAACTTTACTGCTACTGTTCAGGGGGAAAACATGATGAGRAAAAGCAGAGAAAAAATATATGTATCAGTGGGCTATGCAGCAGATTGCAATGGAGGCACCCTGCTTTTCAGTGCACTCCTTTCCATGCTGCAAGSAACTCCTAAAATCTTGGTGGGAGGACAGGCAGAGTGCCTGTTCCTGTGGTCAGGGCAGGGAACACGGTCCCAGAGCCATGATTCTGATGGGGGCTGGCTCAGACCCTCTCCTGCACCATGCTGCACCCACGCCCAAGCCCCTCTGGTTTTGCTGTTTGAGCAGCCCCACACTTGCACTTGGATCACGGCAGGCTGGGGTGTCCTGAGCCCAAAATACCCCCTGGAACTGTGTGTGGCTTTTCCCAAAGACTTGCTAGAAAAGCCCCATCTCCACTTCTTGYCTACAAAATCCTGTTCTGGAAGTGAGGGGGTTAAAAGTAGAACCATTTGCAGCTCTGTTTCACTTTTGAAATGCTAGATTTCTGAGATACTCATTAAAAGATGAATTCAGACAGTGTCCTTGAGACAGTTAATGAGATATGCTAATTTAAAATAAATAGGTCTGGTATGAATTCTTGATAAGAAAACATCTGCTTGGATCTGATGCTCACTTTCAAGGGAGGTAACTGGGTCTGAAGACAGCAAGGTAGGATAAGGAATTTGTAGCCATCTTGAAGGCAACAGTTTAAAAGAACTGATTGCTTTTCAGGTCAGCCCTTGAAGACATTTATTTCTTCTGTCTGACTTTTTTGTATRCTGGGATTAAGAGAGGCAGGCCCAGGCCAGGAAGGCACTAAATGCTTTAAGGGGAATTTAGGGGAGCCTCCTTGGCCATCAAAGCCACCGGGATGAAAAGCAGCTCTAAGGCACTCCCTGTTCCCCAAATGTGTGGGAACATTGTCCTGTCTGGCAAAGAGAACAGATTTTGCCTGAAAGTCACCAAAGGAGCTGAACTAAAGATCCCCCTCMATAACTGCAGAGCAGGTCACCCTGCTTGCTGCCTGTGTGACACAGTGTGGGTGGCAGCCAGAGGAGCTCCTCTGGGTGAGCCAGCAGCAAGGGCATTTTACCTCCCCTGACCTTGGCAGTGAAGCAGAATGGCTTTACAATACAGATAGACACATGGGTTTGTGTCCTGGGTGTGCTGCAGGGTTTATTATTGGGTTGGGGGKTTTTGACTCAGTCACAGAAATGGGCAATCTCATTTTATACAGAGATCCTTGCACCATCCCTGCCTTAGAAGCAGCAGCTTGGATAACACCTTGTAGCAGTCACAGAGCAGCAAAAGGTGGCAGGAGAAACCTTAACACTCCCAGTGTCTGTTCAGCTCTCCTCTGACAAGTAAGAATTGCCATCCCCAAGATGGTCATTTTGTCCAACAGCACAGAAGTGGAGTGCTATGGAACAGGGAGTGCAGCTCTYTGGCTAGCAGTTATAACAAAGCTCATGTACTTATGTGGGGTTTGAGCTTTACAATCACTATAATGGTGTAGTGTACATGCTACACAATTTTCTAGAATTTTAGAGGTTCAATATTCAAWGATTATTTACACTGACCTTTCAAGACTTTCTGATCCAGACATTTTATTTTTAATTTAAGTCTATGCACCATACCTGTTACAGGCTTTTACTGAACGCTATCAAAATCTACAGGGWATTCAATCCCTTGTACTCAATAATATGAAATTAGGATTTAAATTCCCTTCCATCACACCATTCTTTTCCAGTTGCACCAGTGCAGGCAGGCTGCCTCTGTCCCTGAGGAAATGAGGAGATTCTGCCTGAGAAGTGCTATTTGCACTCAGCAGCCTGACTTGGACTGAGCTTGTTCTCTGTGGAAATCTGAGATCAAAATATGGCTGAATGATCCTATTGCATTGTGACATTTCCTCACCTCTGTCTGCACCAGGTTTAGGGCTGTGATAAAAATCAATGAGCAGGTCTGAGCTCAGCCTTTAGATTTTCCTTCTCTAAAATACTGATGCCTCCAAAATGGATCTGAGAGKGTGTTTGAAAAATATGACAGTACCTGCCCATGTGCAAGTGCCTGAGTGCCAGATTTCTTGGGTGATCAGAACATGCTTACACAGATTCCTATTCATTGATTTCATSTTGAATAATAGATTCCTAATTTCTGTTTCTATCTGGTGAAATCTAAGCACTCAAGAAGGTAAATTGGATAATGTGACATAAAATATCTGTTCTTTGCCCCCATTATTGTAACAATCACATTACATTTTTTTTTTTTCTCTAAAACATTTTGTAGAGGTAATTTTTTGGCAAAAAATATGATTATTATATAATCATAATAACATAATTCACTACAATTATTATCAGACACATCATCTTTTCTTATCATACATTTTCTCTCCTGATCCTGAGTTGCATTGTTCAGTGCTGTGTACATGTGCAGTCAGCATCATGCTGAGTCACTTAATAAGTGAATCAGAGATATTTTTATAGCCCAGAATTTTATGTTTGGGCTGGAAGCTTACAGCTCTCAGTAACCTGAGCTTCAAATCCACTCTACTCATGTCTTTAACACGGAGTTTGGTCCCTGAGTTTCTTTGTGACAATAAACAGAGAATTTTATGACAAATAGTATGCASTGATGGTGCTTGGTTAGTTGTAATTATGAGAGATGATTGCCTCCTCAGTTAGTGCTRCTGCTGCAGAGGGTTACTGAACTTCATGAATAAATGATCTATACCAATACAKCAAGTTCTGTTACCCTGAATATTTTCTTCAAATGGTGTGAATGSCAGTACTCAGTATATTAAATGCAAGGAGAAATGGTCCAAAATATCCTATACAATTAGTGTTTACCAAAACTGTAATGCAGATTCCAAACTCTTATATATGCATAATGTAAAATGGAAATATCTGAGTATGTTACATTTATCTAGAAGAAGTTTGAAATCAGGTCCAGATTTCATCATTAACCAAGCTTTCATTAAGCCATCTCCTTTTAATTTAAAAAACACAGAGTCATATCTCTAGCTGATATAAATCAGGACCACTTCCAAAGCTGCATTATATAATTAATTTACAGAGGTTCAGAGACTTCATTCTCAAGTTTGAACTTTACCACATAAAGGACAACAGAAGTCAATTTGTATTATGATTGCTGAGTAATTAATGAGAGAAGGAAAATCTAGACTGCATTATCCCTCACACTGGATAAATTGCTTTCTATGCCTTTAATATGGTGGGCTAATGGCCAGTCATTAACATGTTTATATATTTAGCAAATAGTCTATTATATAATCTCAAGATTGATTTTGAGGAATACCCTTGTCATAATTCCCTTTGCTACAGYTTAATTCAAAGGTTCCACTTGCACTTTCAGCTGGGTTGCACGAGTGCTAATGAAGCACACACAAAGTCCTTGCTTTTCTGCCACTTGTACCTCGCTTAATCTCCTTTATGAACGTGCCACTCACTCCTGTAAAACCTCTTGGTGGAGTGGCTGTGYCCTGCTGGGAGCCAGCTGGGAGCTCTGCATGTGCCACGGGGGGGACGAAGGTGAGCACTGGTGTTGCAATGGGACATGAAATAAAACAGTACACACACTGGAACTTGTAAGGTAAAAAAGAAGGGCGGTTTGTACTCAATTGCGATAAATATAGGGTTCAAAAAGTGACTCTGGATTGGAGGATGAAATTGCCACCTCTCCAATGACACTGGTCAAACCAACAGTCCATCAATTTTCTCCTCCTCCAGGAAAGAATGTAAAAACAATCACTATTTGCATAAAAGTGCATGAGAAACTTCATTACAAAAATGTAAACATCAGAGGGCTTAGAAGAAYTTAGAACAGGGTGAAACACTGGCAGGGCACACCAGGCTTGCACCACCCTGCTCTGGGGACTCACACTTTGGTGATGGTGGCTGGTAAATGTTAATAGCTTTGGTTGTGGCTGGTAAATGTTAATAGCTTTGGTTGTGGCTGGTAAATATTAATAGCTTTGGCTGTGGCTGGTAAATATTAATAGCTCTGGCTGTGGCTGGTAAATATTAATAACACTGCTTGTGTTGCCTGGTGGTGCAGTGGAGATCAGAGCTCTGCTGCTGGTGCTGCTGCACAGACACAAGGAGAGACAGAGCTGCCTGGGCAGGGTGGGACAGCAGAGGGGAATGTGGGGGACAGAACGGTGCCTGCCATGAGGGAYTGGGCTGCACACAGCCTGGGGGCCAGGGGGGAACACCAGCCTGCTGTCCTGGGTTCTGTCCCATCCTCCTCTCAGCATCCCTTCACCCGCTCAGCCCCTTTCTGCACAGCCAGGGTTTCACAGCCAGTCCCAGGCGCCCCAAGCTGGACTCAGGAGCCAAGCCAACCTCCCCACATCATTTCTGGGYGCCAGCTCCCTGATCCCTAAGCCTTGCAGATACCTGCAGTACAGGGACATTTGGCAAATCCTGCTAGTGCCTGTAATGTCATAATAAACTGACATATTTATGTACATTTTATGTCTTTTTGTGATGCGTCTTGGGGATATGATTTTTCATTGTTGTCATAATCAGTCAGTCAGAGAACTGGTACCTTTCCACAGACAGAAATAATGCATTGACACTGCCTGACTGCAATATATTAAAATTTAAATCACCCTCTGGTCTGCTGTAGGAATCATATTAACTGGTCCTAAACACACAAAAAAGGCAGAACAATAAAATTCAGAGAATGATAAATTACTGATGTTCTCTCATATTTCATAAAGAAAGGTTTTATAATAGCCTGAAGTTTACTTACTAAATGTTTATAGATGCTAAGATATTTTTTTTGAAAATCAGAATAATATTCTAAGTTGAGAAGACATTTCTCTGACATTTGACAGCTTCACAGCCTGGGTAAAAAAGAATTTGCAGTAACTATGAATTGCCATTCAATCTGGGGACATGAACAGCTTAATTGAGAAAGTGTGTTAGAAGCCAACAAGCCGGAGTCCCAAGTAGTAACTGGAGTTCCCAGTGGCAAGCCCACCATGATCTGAGGATCAAACTGTAGCACCTTTGTTTCAGTAATTAAGCATACAGTGGCAGCAAAGATTATTTTTGTTCCCATATTGAGCTCCTGCAGTAGAAAGCTGCATGAGCTTTCAAACTGAGATATTTGTGTAAATTAATTTGTATATGGTCCAAGAGAYATTTTGCAGATTTCTGTTCCTTTTCTAGATACTTTTCTATCTGAAAAAAGTGCATTTTTCAGTACATGTTATTCTAGTCCAATTGCCTGGGTCCTTTCCATTGTGATAATTTCAATACCTGTGTGTATAACACGAAACCAGTCCCCCRTTGTTAACATATCTGTTTAAGCAGAGAAAATGGGGAAATTGTGGTRGTTTTATTTCAGTTTATCTTCATGTAGCTATGTTTGGGATCAATCTGGGCTTTGGCTATAGAGGATCCAATAAAATGTATTTTAATGCTGACATGAAAGAGCAGCTGTTACTTCCCAACTCTACCTTTTACATTTGTCTGCCTTTCCCTCTCCCCACCATGGCCAATATGGTGTCTCTGGCCTGTTAAACAAGAAATCAGACCTCAGTCTGGCTGATGTTTTTCTTGAAATGTATTTAAAAACAATCAATGCTGGCTTTAGWTTTGGGAAATTATCAAACAGCCTCTTGTGAGATTTCCAAGGTTGTGGGACAACCCACACTAAAAATTTATACTACATTAAAAGAAAGACTGCTAGAACAGATAACATCCATTACACACAAGTCTTTTGTTTCCTTCTCTGGGTTCTACTGAAGTGTTTTTGATAGGAAAAAAGCAAGGTTCATAATGARGTCCAAAGGCCAACTGCTTTTTCAATGGGCAGGGTGGCACAATATGTCAGATTTTTTCTCTCCAGCTCAGCCAACATTTCTCCTCAGTCATATTGATGTTCTTTCACRAGCTCAGTGGATTTTCAAACTATTTGCTGCAAATGCATCTCAGACATTTGCTTGCTATACTGAGCTGCTTTATTAAAACCAAACTCAGCAAATCACTTTATTAGGTGCAATATCATTAAGAGACTCCCTGCAGTTTTGTGGGAGTGTCTGGGTGCATATCCACCTCTCACACATGGTGTGCATCTCAGGGTTAAGGGAAAATTGCAAAAAGCTGGCAGGACACCGTCTGTGTTGGCATCACTACTACAGCTTTTGAGTTTTGAGTTACAGTTTTGAGCTAACAAACTACAATACTGCAGCACGAAAAAATGTAAAGGATCATGGCTTGAACCCTGCCAGATGGAATATGGAGACAGCTCAGGAGAAATTGCCAAAAAAAAGTGTGTGTGCACAACCCTTTATAAAATTAAGCAATCTCTTGAAATTTCTCCATTTCAAGAAGCTTCAAATCAAACACTCTTTCACTTGCCAACACCAAGAGAAAGTTATCACCATTTATATTCATATACACATAAGTTTCATCCAGATGGTTTTACACACTGTTTCCTGTAATCTAATGCATTTTTCTGCTTGTGAATTACAGAGAGATGATTCTGGTTATGACAATTATATTCACACTTGTAACTGCCTGATAAGCTCAAAGGTAAGTGCTTTAAAGCCAACACATTAGCTTCAAACTTTCCACTTTTATTAATTATCTGTTCTTTGTAGTTGGTCACCTAGACACAGGACATTGTTTCTATTTTAAATGTGTGAATAAAACTTTCTAGAATAGCAGAGTATGGAACAAAAAGCACGTCATTCTCCCACAAATACATATTAATTTCTGAAAGACTAGGAAACTGATAACAGGAATGTTAATGGATAGGGAATMATTCCTTCCAGAACTGACACAAAGCTGAGCCTCAGCTGGCACTCATCAGCATAACTCCAGTGGCTTGTAGGAAGATACAGCAGTTTACACAGGCTGAGARGATCTGAACTTTTGCTTCTTGTGTCTCTGCTGTATTCTCCTATTGTCATGGCCTTTTTACCTTGCATAAATATGTGTTAATTAGCTTTAATTAGGATAATTTCATCATAGCTATTCTACTCACACTTTCAATGGTATTAAAGAGATTCAGCCCCTTTAGATTTTTGCTAATGATGCTGGTTCACTTGGAGAGCAAAGTAATATTGCCAGGTCTGATAGCAAATTTTTTTTTTTTTTTTGAAAGAATTAAGAATTTGGTCACATTCTAAAGCTGAATGAAGGTCAAAATCTCAATTTTTTTCATAAAAACTGAAATATAGCTAGGTATATACCTATTAAAATCATGAAAAAAGGCACATAAATGTGCATTAGGACAGGGAACAGAAGAAAATGACAATGCAGTCGCAAGACTTTTTCCAGTGGATTATGTTTTTAGTAACACCAGGAACGATGTTCTCTAATCTCATTTGCCATGTGCAAATCAACTGTTTTTAACAGAGGTGAACACTGTAGAGGAATGGAATGAAATAGTTCAGTTGGAAGGGTCCTACAAAAACCATCTACCCCTTCTGCCAACTTCCAGATTATTGGGGAAATCCTTGGCTGCCCTGATATTTGCTGGGTGGGCAGAGCAGTGCTAAGCCATCTTTTGACTCTGCTCACTGGGGCTGTTGGAAATCAATTTGGGTTTTATTATGGAGAGCCATCTCAGRTCTGATCAAACTTGTGTTTGCTCCAGAAAATAATTTCATGGCTTTGGGCTTCTGCTGCAGTTGGTGCCCCATCAGCTGTGTCGCAGACATCTTTTTCACTAAAAATCCTTTCTTTAGGATTTTCCCTTCTGGGAAGCTGAGGCCCCAGAAAAAGAATGTAAACAATGGTTGYCTGCTGCAGTGGAGTGCAACAGGTGGATTTTTGATTGGCCCATCTTGAATGTTTATAATTAATGGCCARTCAAGAGGGAGCTATCTCGGACAGAGTCCAAGACAGCTGCCTTTTGTTTTCATTCTCCTTTTTCTATTCTTAGCTTAGCCAGCTTCTGAGGAAACYTCTTCCTTCTTTTTCTTTTAGTATAGTTAAAATGTAATATATTTATCATAAAATAATAAATCAAGCCTTCTGATCATGGAGTCAACATTCTCGTCTCTCCCTCATCCTGAAAACCCCTGTGACCACTGTCACACAGCTGAAGTAAATAGGAGAGTGTTTAGACCTGAGTGTGTTRCCTCAAGATTACCTGTAGGCAAGAAATCCCTGGATGTTGGGTTAGAGCAGTTTGGGAGCTGTAGAAATGAGGCTTAGCAAGAACCACTCACCCTTGGTCAGTAATTAATAACACATAAATGTCCTGGTGACTTCTGATGACATGATTAAGCAGTGCAGTGATCCTGTGTCACCAAGGGCTCCTGCACTGCCCTGCAGCCTGCTCAGGGCTCACTCAGGTTATGTCCCCTCTCACACTCTCAGGTAGGGATTGACCAGTCCCACAGAGGTTTCTGCAGAACACCACTTCAGCAAAACCAGCCCTGAATTCATCACTGCAGCTACACAATGTGGCTTGGCACAWCTGTATTATAGTAGTGCATTCTTGTGCTGTAGTTAAGGCCTGTCAGCAATTTCATTATTGAGTCCTATTTTTAGCCATTCATAACTTGTAAAAAAATAAAAGCATTTACAGTGCAGGCCTAATCTGAACTGTGTTTTTTCTCAGTGGGAAATGTAATGATATACATTCTGTGTGTGTATGACAATACAAGTAGYTCTTTCATCTACATAAAAAATCTGCTGACTTGCATTTCCTTATTTTTTTCTGTGATTTACTGTTGTTCTSAAATGGATTCTAATAAATTTGGAATTTATTGCAAAACTTTCCTAGCGACACAGTAGCACTAATGTGGAATARTGTTGAACATGGGCTCCATAAAGCTGAAATTCACAGGGTGCAGCAGGCAGTGATACAGGTGATGCAGAGCTGATGATTATTGATGAAGACATTCCCCTTGACTTCATGGGTGTAGTATATACCATGACAACTTTAAGCATCATGAAGAAAAGTTATCTTGTGCCAAAAAATAAGTAGAATTTTATTCCTCTCTGTAAAAAACACAATGTAAACTCAGAATAATCCTTGAACGAGCTCTGAAGATTTTAGTATCTAAATTGATAAAGAGCCACATTTTCTATTTACTTTCTATACAAAATTATTTTACCATCTATTTTGTGTTGTATGACAAGTTCTGTCTTGAACTGCATCTCTGGAAATCCAAAGTAGCTTAAAGGATCCTGGTGGACTTCTGCCACCACACCCTTTGTGGAACAGAGCTCACGGATTGGCCTCTCCACCTTGAAGGTGAAAAAGCATTTGTCATGTGATGGCTGAGATTAGAAAACTAGAGACAAYTCACAACTTGTACGACGAGACACAATTCATCTATATATTGTTTTTGGAACAAAGGCTTGCTTTTAAAGGTGGCAATTACAAGTAATTGCATTTCTAACAGTGATATGTAGCTCAATTATCAAGGCCTTCTCATAGAAGTAAGAACAGAAGTACATGGTCTAGCTTACTTTTTATTTATTTGCTAACATTTTTGTTGATTTATTTATTCTGAGCCTTCTACACCTGCTTAAGCTGACTCCATAATGACCTGTTCTAATGCAACACTGATGGGAATGCTTATTAATGGCTACTTAATTGCACAATGTCACAAAGAACATTATAAATGTAAGAAATTGGGATAATTAGATTAAATGTTAAACACTGAATTTATGCTTGACAATATTCAAATGTGCAAAATCTGCTCAAAACCAGAAGTTCTTCACACAGCAAATTCAGCACATTTTTAGGCAAGCATTTGCTATGTGCAGCTTCCACGCCTGGGTCCCCTCCTCACAGGAGTTCCATCAGCTGGCACAGCTTCAGCTGCAGCCTCCTCCCAGATCTCTCTGTAAGAGCCAGTGGCAAGAGAAGACTTTTCAGCAATAAACAGAGACACAGCCAGCAGCAGAAAACATGCAGCAGCATCAGTCTGTGCTAAAGCATCAGTTTTGATTACTTACTGGCCAGTAGCTCCAAGATGTTTTTCAATTTCAGCAAAGCTTCTTGTATYTACACTATTTCTGCTATTACCCTACAAACAAGGGTTTGCATTCCTCAGATTTTTGTAACCACTTTTACCAGGGAAAGCTTTGCACATCTTCAGTACCTGGCTTTCTTAGGGCTGCTCCTCTCCACTCAAAGGTATATCCTGATGGACACCGTCAGGTGACAGAGAGACAAGACCTGCTCAGCATCAGCAAAGTTGATGTTTGAAACAAGTTTATAATTTAGATTTCCCCCTTGCTCTCAAACTCCCATTAAACACTTGATGCTTTATGATACTGAGAAACCTCCATCATTTTCCATGGGCACAGAGAGGTTGTGGGGAAAATAYTGAGCACCTGCTCCCAAAACAAACAAGTGTGTGTGCTGTGGTGACCCAGGTGAKGAGCTGTGACTCCTCACCCAGGCTGAGCCTGCAGGGTCCAGAGGGGCAGCAGCATCACCAGGTGTGCCAGGGCTCAGCAGCCCCAGCCCAGCTGGTGCTCACAGCACCTTGCCTTCTGGGGCAAAACCACTAAAACAGRTAATTTTGAGAGTATGCTTCAGGAAACTGCTAAATCCGATTGCCTAGGTGGRAAAAATGTCATTTTGTGGACAGTTGCTTATGGAGACAACTTCCATATTACTGTCACAGAAAGAGCCTGYGTGAATGCCACAGCACAGTCACAGGAAAAGAGTTCTGGCAAGTGGGGCTGTCCTGTCATTTTGTGGAGGATGAAGATCTATATGAGTATATTTTTTTCTAGGGAAAGGATGAGCAGGCACACACTGTGTTGGCAGCTCTGTACATTTTCAGCGCTTTTTTTACCTACATAACTAATGCAGACTCTAATTTGGTGTTCTCAKATTTTCATCAAAGCAGCAAGAGCCTTACACTACAGAGCAGCGTGGAGCAGCCAGGCAAATATCATCCTAACAGCAAAAGTGCAACTTCTTTGTCTGTGCCAGAGAAACTCCATTTCCCACACCTTATAAATGATTATTTTGCTTTGATTGTGCCCAAAGATGGAATCAGTTTTAATAAAACACAGCTAAAAATCTATCCTCACTCTGAAAAAKACTTTTCTATGTATATATTTAAATATGTTACATCACATATATGTATATATAGAAGGATTTTATAGATAGTCTATCAGACATATATATGCTTGTACCCACGTGACCCTACAGGCATGAATTAATTTCTTTTTAAATTAAYTTTTTACTTTCTGCCAGCTCATTAACACTGTGGCAATCAGTTCTGTAATTTAATTACCTGTTGGGAAGAACAGCCCCTCCTGAAAAGCTAACATTTTCATGGGGAAATTTATGTCTCCAAGAAGAGATTTTCTAAAATCTCTGCTTTATAAAAAAGTTGATGATTCACAATTCACTTCCTCAACCTGCTGATAATTTTGTAGGCTCCTGTTAGATCCTTACTGCAGTCATCAGTTTTCCAACACAGCAAGATCCAGTCCACTTAGTGCTTGCTACAAACAGATGCCATTTCATTTTTATGGTCATTCTTATGGCCTTCTTGCTACCTTTTCTAGGTCCCCTGCAGCCTTATGAAAATAGAATAAGAGGAATTCTGTACAGTATACATATTTACTACTGATAGATACAGCAGTGTGATGATACATGCTGGTTTGTTCTCTTTGTCTCCAAAACAGCAATTGAATTGTTCTACATTAAGAAACAATGACTGTGATATCATAGAGTTCCCCTGATTTTGGGGTTTTTTCCCCTTGGTAACTATAAGTTTGATTGTGAAATTCACCATCTAAAGAAGCGACCCTGATGGCAATGTCAGAAAATAATTTATGTCACTGCTGCGCACTGGAAGAAAATTCTTGTTGTTTCCGTAGCTCCAAACCCATGTAACCTCCTACTGGACCATTGTGGAAAATAATCCTCAACAAAAAAACTCTTCAGTGATCATAAGAAAATCTCTGGTTTTGAAAAAAAATGCCTGCAGGGCTGCTGCTTGTGCTGCTCATGGCAGGATAATGTGCATCAGCTTTCAGCACTGCCTGTAGGGCGCTTTTCATGGCCACATAATCTGTGCATAAATCTAATGATCCATAAATTTCTCCATGGCCTGAACAAGAAGTGACTCTAAGCAAGGGAGCAGACCTATTAACAAGCAGAGATGCTGCACAAGTAGCAGGAGCAGGGGGTCASTGCCAGCAGCCACCTGGGCTCAGCACTGAACTGGCCTGGCTGGAGCTGCCTGCTGCTGGGAGTAACAGACACACATACACACCAAGGCATAAGTATATAGACAGAGACATATAATAAAAATTTAAGAACAAAACCTTCTAAAGGATCAGGATTAGCACCTCACAGGAGATGARGAACTCATTATCAGGATCACAGCCCTCAGAGCCCTCCATTGCCTGTCTGGCACACAGCCAGAAATGAGTGTGCTGCTGCCTGGGTGAGGTTCTGCAGAATATTAATGGCCTTCATAGTCCACACTCTCCTGGGTTCATCACTTCCCCAGGAGCAGGCAGACACAGGTATTTTTCCTTTGGCCTTTCCTTTCACAACAATATCCCCCCTCCAAGATACAGAGGCGTCACATCCAGCAGGGCAGGGCACAGAAAGCACACAGCACTGCCAGGGCACCCTGGCAGTTCCATAGAAAAACTGGCCTCAGGAGACAGGTTTGGGAACAGGGGAACTTCATTATTTCAGCTAGATGTGGGTGGAGCTGAAGGAGTGACTCTGGGCCACCCAGTGAAGGCAGATGGATGTGGCTGGGACACACACTCTGTGTCCCTGCATGTCCCAGCCCAGCTCTGCCTGCTGGCACAGGGATGGCCATGGATACATGGCTGGATCAACAGCAATGGTGAGGAWGAGCCTGGAAAATGTCTTGGGTGTTGTTCCAGTTGGAGAAGGAAATGCAGGATAAATACAGCATCCCTTTTCTCTTGCAGCAGCAAAGTGTCCTCATCACAGAAGGCACCAGGGTGTGAGCAGTGGCCTCCTAGGAGGAGCCACCACAAGGATGAGGGAAAGCTGCATCCCTGGAGAGCCCAGGGAAGGGTCCTTGGGTGGTGCCTGTGGGTGCTTGTACCTACCTGTACCTGCACCTACCTTGTGTGCAGTCCGAGCACAATCCCCAGGTCCCTTAGATGTAATAAATAAATGCAAAAACACATATGTACAGAGCAATTTATTCATATACTATCCATTCATTCATGTATAAAACAGTGTAGTATGTTAATTCAGGTCTACAGTGTCAAGGCAACACTCCCCACTTCCATTTCTGAAGCAAAAATATCACTTGGTACATTTAACTTACACTTTTAGTGACAGGGCTGTACAGATTTCAGAAATGTTTCTAAACCTCCAGAAAATATGCATCACACTTGTTTRTCATGCTTGAGCCTAATGTGATTTGAATGAGAGGAGAAAATAAGCCTGACAACTAATATATTTATTGTAAAAGACAGTAAATATTAAATACAAGTATTCATATGGGACATAAAACCTGTGTGTATAACAGGAGGGGGAATGGTGTATGAGAGTCAGGGATCTGTTGTTAACCCCATGGCAAAAGTAGCTGAATTCTGCTGCTCCAAGGAGCAGTGGTAGCAGCACACGAGCCAAAGCTCTTTACTGGAGTTTCATACCTCATTAATAGTATCACAGGTCTTGAAAAGGAATCTTTTTCCCAGTATGAGAGGAAATTATTTCCCTTGCTGTGCTCTATCACGGTGCCTCCCCAATGCATCATTTTGCATTTGCTTCCCCTTCCCTCCCACACTTCAGGGTAACCAAGCAAAGGTGGGTTTGGCAGATTTTCACACTGCCTCACAAGAGGCAGATAATCATGATTAAATTCCTCACTCTCCCAGCTCTACTTTTTTTTTTTTTTTTACATAGTTTTTCTAATCATAATTGGATCATCTGAGAATTGGAGCTCTGTTCCCCCTCTCATTTCCAGAAACCAGAATCACTCTCTCTTTTTTTCTCCCCAGAGATAATCCCCTGGAGATGGGAGAGGTTTTCTGTTGTGGTTTTCGCTTCCATGTAAGCTTTGAACAATGACTGCTGAGCTAGCTTTGACAGGTGTTAAAATATCTTGGAGCTGGCTGAACATTCGTATTGATTAACTAATACATGGACAGAGGTTTTTAGAACTGATTGCATTACACTGTTTCAGAAGGAAGTGGAGAAAATATGCTACATTATCACTTTCTTTCTCATCCATTTTCATGTACTATATTCCATGTTCATCCAGTTTAACTGCTAAGCTGTCAAAAACCAGAAAATAGTGAAGAATGTAGTTATGTGCTTATTCAGAAGATTGAATCTCACTGTTTATTGCAGCTGTTTATTCATGATATAATTAGGCAGAAATACACAGCTTATGTAAAAGTTAATAAATTCCTGAGACAGTCCTAAATGATTGATGAATATTTTTCTACCAGTCTATCTGGTATAAATGCCTTTTCAAAGTAGAGAATCCTCAAATTTGCAATTATCAGTGTCCCTTTGCTTTATCACTACAGCTAACTAGTAATAATAAATACCAGTCAAAAAGATTTGCCTTGTAATCCAAATACTTGATTTTATACTTGTGTTTCATACCTCCCTTCTGACATGGTCCTCAGGAAAAATGTCCAGTGTAGAAAAGATGCAAGATGAGACTCCTTTAGGAGGCAAAGCTGAAATAAATTCATCACAAACACTTTAACAATGAGTTGCATTCACAGCTGACAATAAGATAGTGGAGCCTGATCCTCCTGCTGWAGGAGCTTAAAAAGACAAAACCTAATAGCACTGAAGTAAATGGTTTTTTGATCACAAAAAGTGAATATTATATATTTTATTGTAGACATACCCCACAGCTAGCCTCTCAGTTTGGATTCAGACAGAAACAAAAATTTGTGATATTTAAATCCATTTTGCTCATAACAGTAATACATTTCTCAAAAAGCTAAAATTCTGGAATTTCCAGGTTGTTCACATGCATAACACAACCAAAGCCACCTCCTTCAGAAAATGCTGCATACACATCTCTAAGAAAATACAGATCATCTGCTCTTATATGTCAGCACTTGCCACTAATTTAACAACCAACTCCCACTTGAATTGCTAATAAAAAATGTAAAGGTATTGTACGGTATAAAATAAGAGGCAAAACAGATGTTGATTTTTTCCCTTCACTTTTGGCATTCTGCATGCCKGTGTGTGCCCAGCAGAGAGCCCAGGCCAATAAAAAAACTGATTTTACCTGCACTACATGCCCAGCGTGGCCCTCACTGGATGGAGGCACATCCTCCTTTACTCTGGGAGAATTCAGCTTCACCCTGCTGCATCAAAGTTCCCTCCTGGGAAGCAGAGCTTTCCTTCTATGCAAAGTGGAACAGAGACACTGAATTTCAACTGTGGCTTCAGGCCTGTGCATTCCTGACTCCTTTTTCTGCCACGATGTTTTGTGGAACAATTCTTTACTAATGAGCTCTTATTATGCTTGAAGTACCTCTTCTAACTCAAATTAAAAGTTTACACTGTCAAGTCATGTGTGTAATGAACTGAACAGTTCTTAAATTTAAAGAGCATTAGGTAATTTTTAACTCAGCAACAATAAAAAGAAAGAATAGGCTCCTTTAAGCCCAAGAGTGTGGCTTCACAACCCTTTTTACTTAATTTTTATTATTTGGTTTGTCTTTTTTTTCCTATTTTTTTTATTATCCTTGCAGAGTTGATTGAAACAAAACACAATTGGGTCCTTACAGAAACCTGTTTTCCCTGTTAATGAATGCATGAGAACATGAGAGTTACCATAAAGTCATTGTAAACAAAGCATTAACTTTTTTCTTCCTTCTTTTTAAATGGATTTTATGGATTAAATAATTAAATTATGAGCTATCCACTCTTTATGACCGCACACAAATCAYGAACTCTGAAGACATAAGGGATGCATAAGTAAGAACTCCTGCCTGGACCTCTCCTGCACTTATATATGAAAGTGACAAGGAAGATTATGGTCCTGTTGATGTTAATTTAAATCTTGAGAAATATCAAGTAATTCAGTTCTGTCTCTAGATTTATATTGCCACAGCAGATTCATTTTCCTTTTTTACCAGTAAAGGGGCTMACACTGAACCTAAAACGAAATTACTACCTGAGCTTCAGAGTTCTATTAAATGGAAACTTATACCAAAGCTGTAAAAAAAAAGTTAATAATAATAAGATTAAAAAATAATATATAAATTAAAAATGAAATATAAATATATRAAAATATTAATAGTATTAAAAATAATTAAATTAGTATTTGCACCATAATAATATTTAYTTTATTCACATGTATTTTTTAAAACAGCCTTCTCTTTGGAATACATAGATTTTTCCTAGGTGTAATAGATAATAAAGTCATGTCAAGGGAAAAAGGTGAGAAAATGCCAAAAGTTCTTTGTTTTTATTTATTATACATTCAGTATGCTTAGTTTTCCAGATAAGCATTAAATGGATGCACTACTTATCAGAACACCTTCACTTATTTTATGTTATTTTAAGTTATGATGCTCTTAGCACAATTTGTGGTAATTTTGTTAAGACTAAGCTACACTGCATTACCCCATAGGTCTTCTGTCAGGTTTGAGGAGCCATTTGCACAATTTCATCTAGAATTTTCAAAATTAGAAAACAAAGATATTTTCYACTTTCAGGGAAACAATACAAGTGAAGGGGGAAAAAAAGTCACTAAGAAAGCTAAACCCACTCAGGGTGCAGCAGGGAAGTGGTGGAATCATAATTCCTGGAAGCGTTCTGAAAGCGTTTGGATGTGGCACTTGGGGATTTGGTTTAGTGTGAGCACAGYGGTGCTGGGTTAATGCTCGGCCTCAATTTYCTCCCAGGTCTTTTCCAGCCTTAGCAGTTCTGTGGTCCCTGTTCAGCCTCCCTCTGCAGATAACGAAGCATGCAGTGTGTCCTGACCCTGCACAGGGCACCAGGMCAGCAGGATCCTGCAGGCTGGAGCATCCCCAGCAGCAGGAAGGAGGGAGGAGGATGGTGACACATTTCAGACACCCAAATCTTCCAGAACCTTCTCCTTTCCTGACTCACCTTACAAGAAGTGTTTTGGACTTACCAGGGTGACCCTGCTTGCACTGACATCCAAACCAGGCTCCAGCCAACCCTTCCCCACTGGGCTGCACCCCCTGCACACCTCAGCACTCCCTCAGCCATGGCTGGAAAGAGCAAACCAGAGCCCACAAGAACATTTCCACTCAAGCCCTGTAATGGGAGTAAGAGATGTTAAAGCAGAGCAATATTTCACACCTTGCTGAGCTGATAACTTACCACAGAAATATCTTTATCTTAATAACGAACAATTAGATTGGTGAAGTCCATTTCTCACTTCTAAAAAATGTTCTCTGCTCAAACTGCTCATCTGAGATGGCCTGCATTTGCACATTGCACTATTAGCAAAATGACTGTGATCATTTTAATTTAACAAATGGAAATGCACAAACACCTGCCTTTGTGCTAATGAGCTTGGCCTTTGGAACTGGTGCTGAATGGCTGCAGGTTATTAGACATGCCCAGCAAAACTGTGGCTGCAGCTTCCATTTGCAGCCCTGTAATTCACTGAAGTTATCTCATTTTCCCAATTGGGTCCAATTACAACAGGCATGATAAATAACTTCCCATTGTTGGTCCATTTAATTCTCTGGAAAAGTAGCTGGGAAATGGGTCTGGGGTACTTCTRTGAATAGGAAAGAGTGTGTTGTGCATCTTGGGGGTGGGGATGTACAGGAGGGAGAAACAGTTCTATAAAGTCTCTGTATATTAAGATAGGAATTTTTCTTAATAAGAAAGCCTGGAATTGTTTATCTCTGCTTTTTTTCTCATGCATCTCTGCTTGCCCCAGACAAGTTTCCCTCCAGTCAAACCTTTGCCTTGTAGATGACAACTCCTTTACAACACTTCAAATCAAGATTACCTGACCTGAAGGAGAAGAAAAACCTTGATTTTTTTTTCTTTTCTACAACATATTCTTTATTTCAGTTCCCCTATCACATTTTGTATTTTTTTAAGAAAAATATTCTCTTCCATTCTTTCATACTTTGTCCTAAGGAAATCAGCCTGTTTATCTCGGACTAAACTGATATTTCAGACAAATCACTCACACTGGAAAGGAGCTGTCCTAGGCCCCTGGCTGTTACTCACCAACAGGTGCTGCCARCTTGTAACTCAGTCAAAAAGCCACTTTTCACTAGCCTGTCCTGGTATTTCAGCATTAAAAAATAAAATTAAAAAAAAAAAAAGAAGACAGGTTATTTCCTATAGTCAGGGCTTTCTGCTCCCTGCACTATTTTGTTGATGTTCATTTTGTATTTCTATACATTCCCCTTGAGCATTGAACTAGAAAATAAAACTGAAGCTATTATTCCTCTCTATAAAAATAAAAATCTCACATGCTGAGCACTCATCCGGCCTGCATAACACTCCTTTGGTTTTTCCACATTGTGTRACTGGATGCAAGAAAATAGCTCAATTTTCTATTAGACATGGGCACTAATGAGGCCCAGGTCACTCTGAGCTAATTAGAAGCAGCCCAGTTTTTTAATGATTGCAGTCTTAATATAGCTAAGAACCAGGATGGCAGCAAAATTAGTTGGTGCCACTCTTTCTGTGCTTCCCATGCTACCCATTCTGGCATGTAAATTCTTCCTTATTGTTACTCATGGCTGACTGCCCCACTAATGAATGTGATTTCTCCAGTCAGGTGTTTATGAAAATGTCCTGCACTCCTCACAAGATGCWGTCCCTGAAAGGATCCTCCTTCAGAGCAGAATTGTTCTGTCCCAGGGATGCACAAACAGAACGGCCAGCAGGAAACTGAGACACTCCAAACTGCCCTGGTCACACAGAGCTCCTAGGATAATTGTTGCTCTGTCCCATCTGATTTTTCTTGTAGCTCTTGGAGCAATGCAATTAGTGGTGAGATGAACATTAATTGACCTAACCACTGAATCAGAAAGGCAAGCCCTGGAGAAGGACTGCGAGCCTGACAGCCCTGGAGGAAAAGCCCTGGCATTTCTAGTTAGTGTTTGCACTAGCAGGTAAACAAATGAGCAGAAATTGGACTGTGTCACCACGTGTAGATGTCCCATTAACAAGCCCGGGGGAAATATTTTCTAGGAGCATCAGCAAGTGTGTTTTATGTGGTAAGCAAGCTGCCATTCTGGGGAATTGATGCTTTTCATGCATAGTCAGGAAGATCCCTTGTTTATGCACTGCCAGGCCGTGTCCCATTCCCAGCTGTGCTTTAATACCTTCAGAAACACAACTGACAACTACTCTGCTCCAGAGAAAAATGCTATTTCAGAGCTCAGCCCAGCACACTGACATCCACCTGCTCAGCTTTAACCCATTGTGTGTGGAAAGAAAACTCCTTATTTTCACACAAACCCTATTAAAATATCATGGGATTACATCATCATATCACAGAATCACAGAATGGGTTGGGTTGGAAGGGACTTTGAAGATTATCAAGGTCTAATGCCCTTGCCATGGGCAGGGACACCTTCCACCAGACTCTGGTTTCCCAGCTGGCAGCATCAACCATTTCCAGCATTAATGTTCCACAAAGTGCAGTTAATTATCACGTTGCAATTTTAGGGAGTTCAGTCCTTTTAGGTCTCATTTGTGGCTTTGTTCAGAGCTCTCCACACMGTTTCAGCTCCTGTGCAGAGCAGCAGCTCCTGTGACAGTCCTTGCTTATCTTATCTGCAGCTCTCAGCCTGAGAGCCTCCTGTCACTGAGTCCTGAACAAATGACAGATGTGAAAATGTGCTGCCAGGGAGGACAGCCCTGCTCTCCCACATCTTCCCTTCACTGCATGAGCTTGCTCAGCTTTACCTGTCACTGCTTACAAAATCTTTTAAGCATTTGAGACCCCTTKCATTGCCACACTGCCAATGCAGGGAATTTTTCTGGTCTAACAGCTATCTCTGTCTTGTAATTGGGCAATTTGGAGGACTGGACATTCCCACCACCACCACCCAGATGGATTAGGAGGGATTTGGAAGTGTGAGGTTCAAACCAACCCGTCTGTGCCATCCTCTGCTCCGTGGCAGGTGGCAGAGGACTGGGACAATCTGCYCTGGCCCCTGCACAGCCCAGGGCTCGGCTTGCTCTGTGGGGCTCCTGCAAGGCTCTGCTGGCTGCCAGTCCCTCTCCAGCATGCCAGAGGGGCTGGCAGGTCCTTCCTGCCTGCTGCAGAGCCCTTCTCSTGCTGCTGACATGGCCAGGGGGGAGCCTGGAGGCAGCCAGGGCTTTTCTCCCCTCACCAGTGACAGGGACAGGAGGCAAAGGGCTCAGGGAGACCATCAGAGCAGATGCTCCTCCCTCCCCACCTTTGCCACTGCCCTGCCCTTTCCATGCCTGAAATACATCTCCTGCCTGGAACAGCCTTTTCCATTGGATATTCACAGCATCAGCTTCAGGCACCTACTTTAGCTGGCTAATTTAAGAGCTTGGGTCTGTCTCATTGGGTACTAACAACAAGTTGTAATTAAATGACATTTTCTATGCTATATTAAACTCTTTCAGTCAAAAAATATCTCATTGAAAAATCAGGAAATAAGTCCCCAGGGCTATCATTATCCATCTGCTTTCCTAGCAACTTTAGGCAACTGCAAATTTTAAAATAAATTTATAAAGGATGCCTCCCTCTCTCATGTGATATGGACCTAACTATCTTTTATGTTGCCTTCTTGCAGAACAAAAGTTCCAGAGATGATATTTTGCAGCAGAGTGTCCCCAGCCAGCCATGAAGGCAGCAATCTCCTGCATTCCCAGGTGGCCTTTGACTATTTACAGCCTAACACTGAGCTGCTCCTCAGCATCTCACAGACCCATRAAGGAGGGAAGATGGTTACATCCACTTTGAACAGGCAGATGAGAGAATAGCTGACAGCTGATGTTCAACTGAAATAAACAGAAACAAATCAGATCAGAGAGTCTGAGAGACCAAAGTGGGGAAGGTTCAGCTTTGGGGAGACCAGTAGGAAAGGTGAGAGGTTTTCTAGCATCCAGATTGATTTTCACATGACCCACAACATCCTTCTTTTAATTGCAAGCAGTGCAGAACTTGAGTTGGAACGATTATTCTACTCACACAGGAATGCACAAAGCACCCCAGTAGTGCTTAGGAAGAAGCTGAGATGCAGGGGAGGAAGCAAGTTAACAGATTTCAGGCAGTTTAGGGGCAGATTAAATCATCCAAATAGTCACAGTGCCTCTCTGCAGTGCACACACAGGCAGCCCCCACAGCAGCCAGCCTGGAGCTGGGAAGGAGGAATATTCCCCCCAGGAGCAGCCCACAGCTCATCAGTGACACAGAAACCCCACCCTGGGAGCAGAGCAGGAGGTTTGCAGGAGCAGCCTCAAAGGGCTGAAGGAACCAGAAGTGGGTCACTGACATTTGAGCACAAAACTGCTAAGCCTGAAAATGCTTCCATTTGTTCAGTGCAAAGCACAGCGGAGTCCAGATGTTGAAATTCAATTCTTTAGGCAATAAAGATGACAGCAGCTASAACCCCACAAAGATTCTTTCATCTTTCAACACGATACATAGATTATGTTTCAGAAAAACTTCTAAAAAAAATGGAACTGTGCCTGATTCCTATTATGCTTCATGGTTACACATACTCACTCACCCCCAGCAGCAGCTGCCTCTCAGAGCTGCATTGTAGCAGACTTTCCAYGGTACAGCTCAGGGCAGTGGGTGATCATTAATCTTTGTGTTTCACTTACTTAGTCCTGAGTCCAAATTTAAGCCAATAGAGACTGTTTGTTTCACACAGGTACATCAAAATTAAGATTTGAACAGCRCCCACTTGATATTATTAAACTTCAAGTTTTGCCATTTAGCTTCAAACACAGCTGTGAATATAAGTTATAAATAGACACTTAAATGTTCCTTTCAACTGGTTTTAATCAAAAATCACAAAGGGTAAAGTTTTCCCTCTGCGCTCAGGATGGAAAAGCCTTCCAGTTATTTCAAAGATAATTCCATYGCCACGTTTCTTCCCCACCTCTTTGCTGTGTGCCTCTCCAAGGGGTGTGCAGTGACCTGCAGAAACTGCTGAACTTTCCCTGCACAACTTTCTGGCCTTAATTGCATCCTGTAAAGAGTTGGGGCTGCTGCCACCTATGGACAAGCATCAAATACAAACACGGATTTGCTCCTGGAAAATAGAAGTGCCAACTGACACAAAGTGGTTAATATTCCCCTGTATGTGTATTGTTCATCCCACCATTATTAATGCCAAGCTTTGTGCTAATGAGCCACCTTAAATGTTTATGGCACAAGGCAGAATGCACAGAAAACATGCAGCACCTCTTGTACTGCTCCCTCTGATRTCAGAGCTAATGGAGAATAAACCCCAGGTTTCAGTAATATATTGGTTACTATGCTCAGCATGTTTAACCCATAAAGAAAATGAATTACTAAATTTTACCTCTGTCAAATAACCAAGTATGGATTAACCTTTGATTTAGATTTTAACATGCCTGAATCTTGTTGTCTTTGGACTTAGCAGGACAGCACAACACTTTTTGATTGACTCACAGTAGCTGTGCATAGATTATTTAAAAGTACATTACAAGCTCTCAGGAAAAAAAAGCAAGTAGCATTGTAAAATAATGAAACAATCCTGTCCTTTTTTCCTTGCATATTATACCTGTGTAATCTAAACAAGTGCAGAATGGAGCCATTTACAAGAGGAAATAAACACAATTCTCAATATTATTGCAAGACAGCAGTAGAATAAATTTCCCTGTAATTTCCACTGCTGTTGTTTCTGTAATGCAAAAAAGTGATGAATGAGTATCTATYCCATATAAATCATTGTAGGATCATCTGGAATCACTAAATCTAACATATTTAGGRGGAATTTTTAAAACTTTTCTTTTCACTACATGTTAGGGACTTGGAAGGTCAAAATTCTCAATGATTTTTTAATCCTGTTTCCTGACAGATGCTCAGTATCTAATACTCCTTCCAGGTTCTTGGATTTGGGGGCCACTTTAACACCTGTAAAAATAAAATCTGAGATAGCTCAAATTTGGCATCCAAAATCCCAAACTTCACAAACCACRGGCCATGTTTACAAAGAAGATCCTCCTCCTCCTCCTCCTCTGCCATGGAACACAAACTGGCAGAGTGTGACATGTTTGCTGAGACAGGGATATACCTCACACAGCTGAGCTAGTTTCTCAGATCTGCAGAAAAAGAGTAGATCTTAAAAAAAACAATAATAATTGTGAGAGATTAAAAGATACCTTTAAACACRCTGTAGACACGATTTCTTTGTCGCAAATTTAAAAGTTCAGGAAATCACAGTCTYCCAAGCTCTTTGAAGAGCTCTGAAAAGGAAAGGAAACCAGGAATTGTTTCATCTTCCAGTCCTTCTGAAATGGAGATGTGCTGGGCTATGAATAGCTCCACTTTCCCTCTTTTGCTGGAAGCATTCCCAGCCCGTGACTTAYTCTGGAAGACAAGGCAGGACCATCCTGACAATGTCCTAAAGAGCTCCTTTGGTCTGTACTTAAGGACACGGTTGGGCAGTCTGTGTGAGGAAACTAAAGGAGTTGGAAAAGAGGGAAAAACATGTTCCTCAGAGAGTGCAGGGCAAGGAGCACAATGCTTACAAACCACAGGGCAAAAAGGTGRAAGGAGTCCCCAGTCTCAGAAATGCTGGACATGCTCTGTTCCCTCTCCAGACAAAATCTCTTTTCCCTGTAGAAAACAGAGCTTTCTGCCTCTCCTCCTCTGCCCCCACGAGGGTCTGCTCCTCCCTGGGGCCCCTCAGTCCCACTGACACCCTGGCACCCCGGGGCTGTGGCAGCTGGCCACACCTGGCTGTCCCAGTGCCACCTCCCGCACCGCGGCTCATCCCAAACCGTGGCTTGGCACTGCTGCTTTCCAAGCAAACTTCTTTCTTTTGGGAAGTTCCAGAAGTATATTAAAAATTAAATTAAGTTTCAGTAAATGTATAAAATTGTTCATCAGAGAACCTCAAATTGTTCCAGCAGCTAGAATTTTTTAATGAACATGCATCTTTTGGACTGAATCATGCCTTTTCCTATGTGATGACAGAGATAATTCCTTTATCAATACACAGAGCACACATACAAGTCTGAGTCATTAACAGAACCACATGTTCAGTTTGTACAAACTCAATTTGTGTTAAAAGCTATATTCAGATATTTCCCAGCACCTCCAATTTAATGCAACACCAGGACATCACCTTCAGAATTTTTTTTAATTTTTATTTTAGGGATGTAATTACCCACCTCATGTATCTMGTATTTTATTAGGTGTCACTCATGTTCACAAGTTCCTACTTACTTCAGTTGACAACAGTTGAAATCCATTTTTTTGGGACTCCACAATATGAATAAAATATAACATATTTGTTACCACAACACACCTGGCATCTTCTAGCATATTTCTGAGTCTTCTTGCTGCAAGCCAATAAAAATTGTATTGAAAAATCTCTTTAGTGCCTGTTACTTTCTGTGCAGGTAACATACTTAGCAAGTTTGGGTAGGCTTTGAAGAGTTGAAGTTTTGAACATCCATCAGCTCAAAACTGTTGATCTGTTTGATACAATCATTGATGTGTTCACTACAGGAACCAAAAGAAGAATGTGTAACTGAGCTTCCTATTTATGAAGGCAGGATAGCAGAGAATTTTCCATATGTGGGGTTCAATTCTTCCTTCAGTCTTGCCTCCTGTTGATTTAAAAACAGCTTCAGTTCTTTTGAAAGCAGAAAATGAGGATCTAATTGGGGAATGTAGTATTTAACTGCAAAGCCACTAGCACTGGGCAAACACAGTTAAATCTAGAAARTATTAAATGAACAAGTTTTTTCTTTGAAAAATTTCAGAATAATTTTATACTGTTTATTTTACAATAACAGATAACTGTACTGGTAACAGTGGGATTATGAGCAGGTTTTTTTTACTTGTTTGATTATGTGCAGAATTGTAGCTAAAAGCAGCAAGTGGTTTTAACATGGTATGTTGGTTAGGATTAATTAGAATGAATTTTCTATTCCAGGGAATTGCTCCTTGCCTGCTCCAGGCCTATTGTCTGGAAACAGAAACAACTCCACAAAAAAAAAAAATCGTTTCTTGCCCAGGAGAAAAGAGGAATGTCCCTAGGGAGAAAATGGAGAGAGCAATATATTGATGGAACTCCCTCCTGAAGTAATAGTGAAGCACAGGGAGGAGCAAAGATCATGACACAGAAGAGATAACAAAGAGGGAATAATTTCCTGAGGATAAGAGACCTKTTTAGATTAGACCAAGTCAAAGAACAATATTTGCAGCTAGAAAGCCTATCAACTTGAAAAGAAAAAACCCACWAACTGCAGGCTTACTTCTATATAGGATTCCCAATAAAGCAGTTGCAGCTAAAGTGCATTAAATAAAAATACACAACAAACTTCCTCAACTTCTGCTGTTAGGACACATGCTGTTTTTAAAAGCACTAAAAACCCCTACATTTCACTGCACTAATGATACCTTTGCAGGARAAGCAGGATTAAATAGCTGCCATCCAGCAGGTACTCTGGGTCCTTCTGCCACAGGGTTTAAGCACCTTGGCAAAACCAGAGTGGTTAGGGGAGATTCAGGCTGATGCACAACAATGTGAATTCCATTTTATTAATCCCAGAGCTCAGTCCTGGGAGCTGCTGTCACAAAGGGAGAAAAATGCAGTAAGAAAACGGAAAGGGACTAGGGACCTGTGACTACATGAGGAAATAAACCAGGTTCCCCTTGTATGATTTATCAGCACAGCTACTGAGTAGCCATTTCAAGCAACTTTAGCACAAACTGCTTAATACTGGATGTTTTTCTTAAATGTCCAGTGGCTGAAAGCAGGTACCTGTGGGAGAATCCCAGGGTTCAGCACAGGAAAGAACAAAATGCACTTCTGTGCCTTGGGATTGCATAAAACTGTGGAAAATGCAGTTCCTCTAGCCTTGGGAATGTTACAGTTGTTTAAAAATGTCACCTGATTCCTGCAAACTTGGCTCTGCATGATGCTCCCAACACCATGAGTACAGTCTGGTATTTTCTTCTTCATGGGCAAGACGAGACTTGTTCAAACTGTGCCTAAAATTTCACACATGGATAATGCAACAATCAAATCATGGCCTCTGGAATGTCCTGGTAAATGAGGGGGGCTTTGTTGTTTTCTTGGTTGGCTTTTTTTTCCCAAATGTATTTTCATGTTAATTCATATCAGTGAGGAGCACCTTGAATCAGAGCCACCATCTCTGTGCTCCCAGTTTGGCAAGATAGAGCAAATGTTTCAGTGCCTTAGCCCTTAAATTTCTTCCATTTTCTTAGAGTGTAATTGCATCTAATTGTACATTTTGAGCAAATACACATAATCACATCATTATGACAGGCAATTACCTTATTGTGTTGTATAATTAAGTAAATCACACAAGAAATTGTGCAGAACTTTAATAAAATTTTCCAAAAAGAAGTTAATCTTTTCTGCAACTGACAGAAGAAGCCATTTTCACTTCTAATGATCATAATCAATTTAGMATTTTCTACTCTAATTAATGGGCACTCTGCAGGCATGTGCAGAATATGCACATTCAAGCAAAGTTCTGGCTGATGACATTAGTGACTTTTCATGTGTGTCTGCTATGTGGAAAGACAAACATCCTTATGCAGAATTGAATGACCTGTTGCTACAGAAAATGCAATATCAGGACAATTCATATKATATTAAATGTGCTCTGTTGAAAACATTAAAAATTCACTACAATAGTTGGTTTTATCAGTATGGCTCAAAGTACATTATTTCCTGTTAATGCTCATACATCTGTTTCATTACATAGCATAGCTCAGGAGCTGTCCTTTGATGGAAGGAGATTTCCCCTTGGCAAGGGAATTTATTTATTATCATAGCTGACTTTTGTTATTGTCACTGGAAAAGTTTGTGTATTACCCAATTATATATGTACATTTTGTACACACCCAAGAAGTGGGTTAGGAACTCAACATTGGCAAAAAGAAAAACACACAAGTCACTTGAACATCACATAGTCAAGCAACACAGGACTAAAGAAAAAATAGTRACTACTGAGCTTTAAAACAGATTCTTGAAATACATAAAAGGCTTTTTCCAAGTTTTTTGGTTGCAGTTTTCCTCCCTGGCATAAAACACAGTCATGCCCAATATGCCAGATTAGTGGCTGTCTGGAGACACCTTTGTGAGAGGTTTGCCCACCTCCCTTAGAGCTGCTCAGTGCCATCAAGGCACTGTAAAACAGTCCTGGTTTCTAAACAGGCACAAACACAGAAAAGATCACACAAATACACCTGTTAGTCACAACTTGCCGGCTCACCCTGTTGATATTGACAGTGATTTTAGGAACAGCTGATTTATATCCAGGAGTTGGGAGCTTTACACTCTTTAYACTCTTTGTGTTTTTCCGCGAAGGCAACAAAACCCCAAACTGCCCAGAAATAAATTGAATCCACATGCTTAGGAGCTACTTCCTCCAAACAGCATGTTCCATTTAGCAAATATTTTGAGAAGTAAGGTCAACATAGGCTGAGCATTGAAGAGGTGCTTTAGAAGATGCAGTAAACAGAGGAGAGATACACACAGAACATTTGACAGACCAAATAAGTGACAGAGAACATTTGACAAATACAATGCACTTTTCAAGGCATAAAACCAGATTTTCTTTCTTCCTACGTTAAAAAAATAAACTGCAACTAAAGAATAGCACCAATTAAAAAAATAATTTGGCACTGCATATCTAACTTAAGAGGAAAATGGGTGTTTTCCATCCACTCTCTGCAGCTATCTGAACAAAAAYTGACACCCTCATTAGAAAGCATGAAATCTAAGTTGTTGGCAAAACTGTCTGGAAGCAGAATGAAGAAAGAAAGAAAAGAATCTGGGTGACAGTAAGAACGTTACAATCAACCAAAACAGAGGCTGGAACTTGAATTTGCTTTTGCAGTTTCCAGTTATCAAAATTTGACACCTCTATCACACCAGTATTCCAGGAAGAAAAAAAATTAGCACTTCAAACACCTCCACCCACACCATCAAACACAACTTCTATACACAACAACTCCTGTCAAATGTCTTTTTCTTTTCTTCTTAATGGTATTAGCTCAAACTAGATTGCACTTGAGGGAAGAAAACCCAACACACAGGTCATCTGAAAAAAAGAAATATGGCCATGTATCAATGTGGTGCTATAGAAATAGATCTTTCCATCATTTTCTAATGGACTCAGAYCATTTGAAAAATTTTAAATACAATCACAGAAAGAATTTGGCAAGAACAGTTCATATAATTATCCCTCTTAGGGGGGAAAAAAAAAGAAAAAAAGAGACTAGAGGGAGGAAAACACACATATTCTGCAGAGACATTGACATTGTAGCTGGGCTTCAGGAGAGAAACACTTAAAGCTTTCCAAAAAGACATYTTCTAGACACTGGTCTAACTGGTCTTTTGTTTAATAGAAACACTTTCAAAGACCGGAATTAATCCAGATTTGTTGGTTTAATAAAGAACTGAATCCAGCTCACTGATTTAATGCACTAGATTTACTGCTATGTTCTGGCCATGTGAAGAGCTGTAAATTGGATTTAGTGAACATGAGCAAGTCAATAAATGCCAGAAAGCAGACAAGACACCAGTAAATCCACACCAAAATCACTGAAAAATATCTTAACCAAAAGGCACCGACCTGATTTTCCTCTCATGCAATGTTTTTCAATATTTATACCTGCCTAGATGTAAAGAGCAATAATTAACAAATTCTCCTTTAAACCAGATTTCCAGGCAGGCAGGTAGGTCTACACCAGCTGAGAAGTCTGTCCCACTCATTTCTCTCCTCAGAGGAAAATCACAGAATCGTTCAGGTTGAAAAGACCTCTGAGCTCATGGAGTCCAGCCATTAACGCAGCACTGCCAAATTCAGCTGTCCCCAACAGCTCCAGATACACTTCTTGCTGGTAGCTCCACCACTGCCCTGCTCTCCTTGCACATTTACTTCAGTTCATCCTTGCCAAGGGATCTGGTAATAAATGTTCTCTGTGGATAATGTTGCCTGATCGTTTTCTTACCTTCCTCCACAAAGAACCAGACACAACWGAGATCTCTCCTGTAGCAATAATTTAACAGAAGTGTATTTTTGGCTGCCCATCATACAGAATTTGACAGGGAAGTATAAAATTTGTTGAAAAAATACACAAAGTACTCTAAAAATTCACAGCTGAGACTGTATTAACTACCATGTACACGAGCTTGGATGCCTTGCAGATACATTTAAGGCAAAAAGCTGTTCATGGTCATTGTGTGGTACCTGCTTTGTAAATGCACATTTCCCCTCATGACCAGGCACCAGAACACTCAATTGTTTCTTGTTTCAACATTCTTGAACACTCAGTTGTTTYCTGCTCCCCAAGCACACAGGTACAAGCTCCACCAACATTCTCCATCTGCTGAGTCCTTTCCTTTTTGGAGGTGCACAATTTCACTGTAACAAACCATAAAGTCACTTTTAGTGGCATCCTTATGCTCTTCAAATCCATACACATCCAAGACAGTGGTGGCAACTTGATGAAATTCAAAAAATCTCCTTTTCCTCAGTGGTTTTAGTTATATTCTCAGTTTTGAGGCAAATTTCAAGCAATCTCACTATTTCTTATAGTGTGAGTTCCTAAATCTACAAGGAGTCTGGCCCTCTCAGCTTTCTCATGCATGTACACAAATTAAATTTACACTTACAAAACTAACCTATTGATTGTGTCCCTCAACTATACATTTCATAAGATAAAAATCTCTGTTCTTATCGGTGAGAGCAACACAGACATTGTTTTTTCTGAGGATTTCTAAACACAATTAATCTGGCTTTAGATAGTTACATAAACCTCTGGATTTAGGCAGCGTGAGCATTACCAGATCCAGACAAAAATAATCTGTACTTTTTTTTCCTGAGGTCATATAATCCTCCTGAGTGCTCAGGATCCTGCTCTGAACATTCATTTCTCTCCCTTCACCTGAGGCCACTTGCTTTAGCCTTGGCCTGTCTCACAGTTGAAAGAACTGTGTAAAGTTAAAAGAACCAGTAAAGAAAGTATGTTTGGACTTTTTTCTTCTCTCTGATTTTTGTCTACTTCCCTCCAAGTTTTATTAAGCATCAAAACTGTTCCACTATAAGCAGGTGTGAGTTAACACCAGGCTTTTGTGCTGCCTACAAAGGACCTTCCCAGTTTCATGGAATAAACAGGAATTATTAGCTCCATATCATTAGAATTTTCAAGTTATTGAAAGAAACACATAAAGAAAAGCACATTTCCTACTGAATAAAACAAAAATACATTTTTTAAATCTTAAAAATAGGTTCAGAAAGGGTTATGTATTGATTCTTCTGCTTCACTCACACATACAATGACATGTATTTACTAACAATGGTACATTTTCCCCTTAAGTCTCATCAAAGATGCTATTAAACATGAAAAATAAGATGAAAGCCATAGGCCCCAAACCCTGGTGCTAAAGCAGATCTCCAAAACCACCCCCAGYTTCCATTGAAAATGCCACATCCCTCTCAGTAAGGAGAACATGCCTTTGATAACTGTGCTAGAAGCACAGGAGATCACAGTGAAAATTAGGGATTGGGCTGAGGCCAAAAATAAGAAGTCTTAAAAGGTGAATTAAGCATTTAATGCAGTTCACACTTGAAAAAAAAAAAAATCTCATGTTCTCTCCCATTGTGTGTGAGGTGCGACCAGTGCAGTGGAAGGTGGCAGCTGCAAAGGGACCAATGCAGCCAGGATGGGGAATTAGAACACCCATCACTCACATCCTACATCATCACAGTTAAGTGAAAATTTCACAACATCTGCATTYTTATAAAACCTTACTAGATATTCAGGACATAGGAGAAAATTATACCACGCACTAATTACCAGACAGTTTACAAATCCCAGACTCCCACTCTCTCCAGTGACCACCTTGGCAAACACAGATACCAGCACAGAGTTCATTTTCTATGTTTCTATCCATTATCTAACTTTGCCTTTCATGGGTTCATTAAAACAGTGTTTTGTAATTGCATCAAATTAGTAGAAAATCTGACATGGAGCAGTTTGACAATGATATAGCTGTCATGATAGTTCTACTTTTTGCTTGTACCTACTCAGGCATCATTAGAATCAAATATCTACCTCTCAGCGTTTCTCCTGGGCTCATCCAACTCTGAAAGCTCTCAGGCCATTAAAGCATATCAATTAGTAATGATTTTCTTCCAGCCCCAGCAGCCACTGAAGCATACATTAAAGGTGATACCTGCAGTCCAAAATTTAATGTGGGCATTTGAGAATATCTACTTTGATGAAGAGATTATCAGAGAAACTCATTTGCTTAAAGTTTTAGATCACAGTTATTGAAAATATTTTATTTGCTGAACAAAYACCCGATGAATATTCCTGTATCTGTTAAATAATATTAATTGCACACAGGTTTGGGAAACACAAGAATCATTAAAGGATAAATGAGGTTGTGCAATGGCCCAGAAGAGCTAATGTTATCACTTTGCAGGCTGCTTTTACAACCTTCTGAGTAGGACAATTTTTAACTGAGTCATCGTGGCCTAAGGAAAGTTACTTTTACTATTTTAGTGTATCTATCAATTGAGTRGATGTCACAGAGGCAGCTCATTACAAGCACTGGAATTAGAGGGCTGTCACATTGCTCGTAGCTGGGTTAGGTCCCTGCAGCCAGGGCTGTTTGGGAGAGCAATCCTTCCCTGCTCCCAGGCAGTTCCAAGCCTGAGAGGTCTCTCAGCTCTTGCTTCCAGTGCAGCTCCAGTCAGTTACCCAAAGACCAGACTGCAAAGCAAATGTAATTAATGAGTGCAAAACTTGTGGAGAATGCACTTTGACCATTCTTATTTTAAACTCAGAAATACACTGCTCCTCATGGAAAATATCACAAACTAGTGGAACACTGTGAGCACATCAAAATCACATTTAATCCTCATAGCCAGCACCATGAGACTACTGTGGAGGYAGACATGCAATTGAATTTGTCACTCCTTTGAGTGGACGAGGCTCTCACTCCTCCTTAAGTGATGTGACCTGGAATGATTTTTGGAATACAAGCATAAGATTAATTTCCAAGTTTTTTTCCTACTGTTATGCCTGTAAAATTGTTTCCACTTGAATATACTTGACATTAGTCATAAATCTCTGGTCAAACAAAGGTGAAGAAGGATGAAAATGCGATATACAACATTCATTCTTACCTTCAGCTGCCAAGAATCTTCTTTCAGCATAGTTGACCTGATCACCACTTGAGACATTCATGTATTGGTTTAATTAGCTGTATAATCACCAACAAATCTGACACCAGGTTTCTCAGCAGGAGTTTGCAGATTCCTTCTCAGCTTAAAGTTTGATCTGGACACAGAACACATACCAGGTAGGACTCTTTCAGATTAGATCTAATTTCTTTTTCATGTTCTTTTTCCTTTGAATCTAAAYAGTAGCTCTGCTGGGACCACACATCCTTTTATACCTCTACACAAGTTTCTATACTAATGGAGCTAATTTTTCTTTCCATGTGGAAATCCCCCCAAACAGAGAAGATTAACATGAAGGCAGCATTTCAGTACGTGGCAAATGCTCACCTCTTTCCTGCTGCTCAGCCACCATGGCCACTCCTTCACCCTGGGCACGTCTGGCCAGCAGTGCCTGGCACACCCCATTTGCCTCTCTTCTCCTGCCTGTTTAAACTCAGTGAGAATGTGCATAATGGACAGTATTTCCATAAGATGTAAAATTAAAGCATATGTGGAAAACAGATTTACAGGTTGAATTTTACAACAAGGATTTTTGAAATTGTAACAAATCAGTCATCTAAATMTTAAACAATAACTTTTATACTTCACTGGATTACTTACACTTTGATATTAAAGCCTCCTTCCAAAATATTTCCAAAAGGGAAAAAATATTTCCAAAACAGAAAAAGAAATATGCTTCAGTCAAAGTGCCAAATAATCAATCTAGCCTTATCTGCACACATATGCATGCAAGAAATATCTACCACCCAGGCAACAGTCTGCACATCCCCATTCCTTTTCACAGCTATCAGACAAGTTTGACCTTTGGTTCAGACCTAAAATCTCCCAACCCATTCGTTCTATCTTAAGAGGAGCAGTTCCTTCAGGGAGGAGATGATAATGTATCTGCAAGGGCTGACTCTTTGTGCAGTTGGAGGGGGGAAGTGCCAGCATAACAAATTGCTCCTGTTCAAACCCATCAATTCAAAACAAGCATCTGGAAAACTTGACAAGAATACTCAAATGAMCCTTGTGTTCTGACAGCTGGAAAAGAGAAAGCACTCTCCACAAGGGGAAGATGTGGGCTCAAACTTTTTGCCTGGATAGAGAAACACATAAAAGTGTTTGAAATATTTTTCCTCAAAGCTCATTAAATAAAACTTTCAGTGCAAAGTATGACTCATGTAGGCAACWATGTCAGCACTCACAAATCTGCGTTCAACAGCACCAGAAGCTGGTCATGGTGATGGGCATGTTACAAATCCCCTTCTCTCACGAACCCCCAGTGCTGCAACACATCATTTCCTCCCTGTGACAGGAGCCTCCATCTCCCTCCAGCCCTGGCACRTCAGGGCTGCACCTTGGTGGGGAGAGCTTCTGCCTGCTCCACTTGGAGAGGCCACTGAGGATGTTTCTGTGAGGAGCACACTGCAGCTCTGCTCTCTCCAGTCCTGCCAAGAGAAGCACCTGGATTAGGGTGTGCCATTGTTGGGTCGTGCCATAGGTTCAATTTGATTTCTGATTTGGTCAAGATCCTCACTGAGGGGAAAAAAACCCAAAAATCTGCCTTGCTTCATCAATGAATTCTCTTCATTCTGAATTCCCTGACTTTGGGCTCTGCAGATGAAACATCTAGATCAAAATATCTTAAAACTCTTCAAAATGCAACAAACCTCTTCTGGAACTTAACAGTCCCAAATATCAGTAAGAATAGTTAAACAATACTCTGGTCTAAATTTGTTCTTTTAGATTCAACATAACAATTTCCCCAAGTTTCCTGATTTAAACAGGAAATGGCAAAAAGAAAGGAATACCCTTCAGAAGGCACAGGTATATTCGGACATTTAAGCTCTCCAACGTAAAGCAGGCCAAATTATGCCCAAAATGGATACAGACAAAAATTCTGTATTTACCTAAAAATGCCTTGGGAAATGTTTACTAATGTATATTTCTTGTATGTTGAAAAAACCAAGTCATGAGCCTCAGTACTTTGTAATTGCTTGTACAGGAGAAATGGCAGAAATTCTTTAAATTATTTGAGTTTTATTAAGTAAATAAGACCTGGTTGAGGATTTAAGTTGGTTTTGATTAAAAGTGGCTCTGTTTGGAGGGACTCAGTAATATACTCAGCATCCAAACCAATAAAGAATTTACACTTTCTATATAGCAGCAAACTCTGGACCTTATTTTTTGTGCGTCATAAGGAAAATTAAACAAGTTACATTAGAAAATGGGTCACAACAGGATTTGCAGTGAACACCATACACAATATCAGCCATTTGTACAGCACACAGCTGACACACACACAGAGTTTTCTGGTTTATGCCTTACTTCTACGATTCTAAATTGATTTACAGCCCCATGTGAGACTCATGAAAGAGCCCTAGGCAGCTCTATCCTGCTCACATACTATTTGCAACACTGTGAATTTCTCAATTTGCCCATTTAAAAACATTTTCCCTTTTCCTTCCTTTCAATAACAGATTTCTGGAGGGAGTAGGGTGAGAGAGATGAGAACAGAGATAGTTAATGCTTAGAAAACGTGAGACACAAATAAGAACATCACCTTCTCCTACTCCAGATCCTGGATAAGCTCTGTCCTTTGGCTGGAGGAGTCACTGTTTCCCACTCACCTGCCCTGGAAAACACAATGAGATCTATAACCTGGCCACACTGACAATGCAAACACTGCTGGGAAATGAATCACTGTGTCTAACATCAGTTAGAAGAAAGACCTACTTTTATTAAGGCAGAAGATTTATAAAAACAGGAATTTTTTATATACACACATAGGAAAGGCCTTCAAAATGAGGCATAGTTGGTCCATAAAGAAGTTTGCTCATTAATTTTTCTCCCCAGCATATCATTGCTGGATCACTATCCATCCTCCAGCTCAGAAATTAGGTATGGAGAAATGGAACAGGGGCTCCCAAGGTGGTCCAGGAAAGGAGAGACAGAACAAGAACCAGAATTTGCTATTCTGATAGTCAATGCAATTATCTTTCTAATAAGCCAGACTGGTCCTCTTCACTACTGTTTTTATTTTACTTCTCCAATGGGAAAATGGCTATGGAGAAGATTTTCTGTCAGGCAGCGGACATCCAGTGAGCAAATACCAAAGTTAACAATCATTTGTTCTGTTTGAGTGCAGTGCACTTTGCTGGGCTTACACAGCAAAGGCTCAGAGCTGACCTAGACCCTGTGTGGAGCTGCTTCTTCTGCTGTCATTCACTAACTGGAGACTTCATGAAGAAATGGACGTGGCTGCTCCTCCTTTGGCTGAAGCGCTGAGCCCAGCCGAGGCGCAGCAGGGGTGACAGCTGCCCTGGCCACCCTGGATCCCAGCAGCTGCCAGTGGCCAGCAGAGCCCAAGGGCAGCCCTGAGGAGCTGGGGCTGGCAGCACGGCCCGGGGCACGCCCCACCTCTGCCACCCCAGCAGCTGCTGCCCGGCTCCCCGCGCGTGGCCGCTCCAGTTCTCTCTCAGATTTCATCCACAGCCCCTACACTTTGCTGKTCTTTCATTAAAACCTCTCTGGTTTGCTGCAAAACAACCCTTCAGGATGGTATGAAGAAGTAACAAATCACATGCAACTGACAATTTTTCTCTTRCAGTCAGTCATGTGAGAAATGTGTTGATGGTTAAGATGAAGAGCCTTTTTTTCCATGAGTCATAAATTTTGAATTAAAAACTGCAATATTTCAGGACTGTGGGTTTTGGGAACAAAATTGCAGTTAATCATGAAATCACAGGATAATTTATGTTGGAAGAAAAACCTGTGGAGGTTGTCTCATGTAACCTCTGTCTCTAAGCAAGCCAACTTTTACCTGGACCTTGTTGAACCTCACTCAGAGCCTTGTCACACAGCTTTGCCAAGCAGCTGGTCTGTTTTGTGTATTTTTCACTTTCAAATTACCTTCTCTATAGAACATGTACAATAACAAAGTGAAAAGGTGACACATAAGTGCTACTTAGAAGGCTCAAGACTAACACAATGTCCAATTTAAGAATATTGCCGACATTAAAAGTTTGTGGGTTTTTTTAAATCAAACCAAATCAAACAGGCAAATCTTCCACAACCTTCAGTAGTCAACGTATCAGAAAAGATTCTGCGTTAAAGAGAAAAATAAGCAGCAACATGAGAACAAAATCTCATCCTTTTTGTTGTGAAGATGAAATTATGTTGGGAATCATCTGTAATAGGGCATTCAAGATATAAATTTTTCTTACCAGAGAAAACAGAGCTATGTTAGTATTGACTTACCAACAGACATCAGACTAGACACTGCTGGGCCTTCAGCACATCCCAAAGGTCTTCCTTGATAAAGCAAATATTTATCTCTTTCATATAAAAACAGTTTATATTTGTGACCATTCTGAGGAGGAAACAAACCACCCCTGTGAGTGCCAGCAATGGCAAAGCTCCACAGCCCATTCCMCGTGCAGGCTGCTCCATCATGGCAAGGGCAGCTCCAGGGGCAGCCTGGCCCTGGAATTCAGCTGCCAGGCCCACCCTGGCCCCGGGCAGGGTGCTGGGGCTCAGGGCTCAGCATGGACACCGTCCCCAGCAGCCAGGAGCCCTCTCCAGGCACAGCCCTTCCCTGCTGCTCCCCTGGCAGCCTTCCCAAACCCAAAACTGCCCCCAGGGCTCTCACTAATGATCATTACACACATAAAAGTAGTTTATTTTTAACACATTTGTATTATACAACAATCTCCATCTCCAATTTTTGTTGTTGCAGTCACCACAAAAGCTGTCCTTGCTTTTATCTGCTGATGAGACCAAGATGGGGCTGCGTGTGTTGCAGGCCTGTCCCTACACTTAGCAGAGAACCACTGAAGGGTTTTATAGACAATCAGATCATGGGGCASACGCTGCTGCCCCGGCCCCGTGCTGCACACGAGGGAGCTCTTTGGGAGCTCTGGTGTGCATGGGGTGAGCCAAGGACTGCCAGCGAGTGCCAAGGGTGGAGCAAGGAGGCAGCACCAGAGCCTCGGGCGATAATGCACACCCCTCCTTCCTCCAAATGACACCAGATGGGATACCAGGAAAAAATTATTCACCCAAAGGGTTCTCAAGCGCTGGGACAGGCTGCCCAGGGAAGTGGTGGAGTCACCATCCCTGGAAATATTTAAAAATATGTGTAGAGGTGGCCCTTGGGGACATGATTTATTTTCCTTGGCAGTGYTGGGTTACTGGTTGGACTTGATCTGAAAATTCTTTCCAACCTAAACAATTCTATGGCTTTATCACGGTAGAGGTGTTAGGATTTCTGGAAAAACCCAATTTTCATAGGAATATCTAAATGAAAATTGAACATCTCTGAAACCACCCCTTCACCTCTCTGTGCCTCAGCTTCTCATTTGCAAACCTGTGATTCTACTATTTCCCTTCCCTGCCTGGTAAATGCAGATTTAAAGTTCTTCAGGCAAGAATTATCTCTAATGATGTGCATGTACAATGCCTAAAGCTGGGCGTCCCAGTACAGACTGTGACCTCCAATAATTCAYGCTCTACAAGAAAATCTGGGGTGGGGGAAGAGGGGAGAGAAAAGTATTTTTGAATATAAGAAAGAAGTCAAATACAGCTAATTACCCAGAGCTTCCCATCAGGCTCACAGACTCCCACCATGGACACACTCAGTGGTTGTTCTTTATTTCTGAGCTTTACTTTAATCCCTCCTCATTTCTCTTCTTTCATTTTCAGTCAGTTCAGGATCCTAATGTTTTTTGCCAACTTATTTTTAATGGGATTGTTAGCATCCAGGAAGCCTTGTCAAATAATCATTATACAACTGCTTTCAGGGACCCCTGTGGTTGCTTCCACTTGCCTTGCATTCCCCCCACCCCCTCTCTCCTTACATTAGCAGGGGAGATCTTTTTCTTACTGGGAAAGCATCAAATTAAAAATCTGGCTGTCTGACCCTCTCCTGCACATTCATCCAAAAGCAGAGCTGCTCTGGCTGCCTGATGGTCCTTTTACATCATTACATTGTCTCTGGCAATTCACATTTACACATTAGCCAAAAAAAAAGGCATTTGTAAAATTTTTTCTTGAGTAACAAATTGAAGTCTGTCAGCTACAGGAAAACCATAAACCTGCTGCTCTTCCTCACCCAAATGGAAGAAAGGTTGCTTTTAAATGAGACTTTTAGCCATTTCTATCTAAGAACATCTCACTGATTGCTCACCACCCACAGATCAGCCCTTTCAATGACTATTGCTATTCAGAAATGCTGAACAATGTGTATTGCTGAATCTCAGTGCTTTGCCCATCTCTGCTAAAGATGCTGCATTATCTCCCTATTTTGATATTTTCTGCTGCAAAGCTTACATTGTGGCAGATGTACTTTTCACCTAGTTTCCCTGTACTTCTTTCTAGTTTCATATAGAAAGGAAAATCATCATTGCCACCTACAAAATCTTTATGGCCAGAAATTTTAGGGTCCCCAAACCTTTAAAAATYGAGGTGTGATAGCAGAAAGTTTCAGAAGAGCTTATTTCCCACAGCTGCCCCTGGAAGCTGGTAGGTTCTGTCAGAGTGGGGCCATTGGGACATTCAGAAAGCTTGTGGGATGTTTTCCTCCCAGTGAGACCCATGGCTACTGTCAGCAGCAGCTCTGCAGGAGAGAGGACCATGGCAGACCAGTCCCATGCAGAGCCCTTTGCCATCAGCCCCTCCTGACACGGGGCAATTCCCCTTTGCTCCCTGGTGCAGCACAAACAAGATCTCTGTGCTGCCCTGGCTCGCCAGGCAGGGCTGCTCCCTGCAGCGCTCATCACTCATCCAGCTGCTTCAGCCTTTGCAAACTGGGGCAGATTTGTTGCCCTGGTTTTGAAAGGATTTTAAGGAGATTCAACTGATTCATGTCAAAACCATGATATCTCRAACAGTTTCAAGAGGAAGCTCAAGAATCTGAGAGTGCAGAGCCAAACCCTATCCTTCCAGGACCTGCCCTTCCTGCTAGCCCATTGCCATCGGAGAATGCAGTCAGGGTTTCCAGAGCCATGGCTTTGAACATAGTCTACCTTTTCCAAGTTTATTCTTGGTACAGAACAAGCTTTTTAGGCTCCTGACATTTCATGAATCAACTGAAAAAGATGATGCTGTAGAACTGCTTTTTATTTTTYTAATCCTACTTTTTTGGCAGGGAGAGAACCCAGAATAAGTGTGTTCCTTTATACATTTGGTCTGATGCTTTTACAGGGACTCAGGGACAATCTGCCTGAGACAGTAAATAAGTTGGCAGACATCCATTTTTGGCACTGTACTACTTGCATTTTTCTGACAGAGTCAAATATTGATGAGATCAACAAAACTAACTGGCTGAAGACAGTTGTCATTCTGAAGGAGGATAAATCCAGCATGGAAAGGGTGACAGACTCCTGAGGAAGGAGTTTTGTTGCTGTACTCCTAATAGCCCCTCCCAAGCAGAATTAAAATCATTCTGAAACTGCTCTGCCATTAAAGGAGCTGAACCATCTTAGGAGGAGCTCAAGCTGGGGATGCAGCAAAGTCACAAAAACACCTTTGTGAGCCTGTGTCTCCTTAGCAGGTCACATTGCTGCTGCATGGCTGAATGGAATCATTTATATTCAMTCCAGGTCCCACTTAATTAGAGATTGACCTTGATTTTATTTTTTAGCATTCAAAACCCTGAGAAATCCTGATCCATCCTAGCTTGTTACATTAAGGAGAGTCAGTTTCCAGTCTCCAGCCTTGGACAATGCTCTCTGCATTACACCTACCCTGAATTTCATGCCTTAGCAGCCCAGAAAAGGTGCAAATAATCTTTGTGCTCAAAGCAGAATTTATATGGACATTGATACCTGTCAAGGGATATCTGCAGGTAATGACAGCACAGCAAATTGCACAGAACCATATTCTTGAAAAAATTCACCCCTTTTTGGGTTGACAAGTCATTCATTAATCAATCTTGATTGCTATGTATTTATTTCTTGTCCATAAATATTTCCCACTTAGTTTCCATTCATTATTGTTAACATATTAGTTGTAACCAATTGATAGTTACGAATATTTGCAATTTATTATGAATGCAGTAAGACCAGGTCACCAGGGGTCCATGTTACTGTTTCTGCACTTGCTCTGGACAACTGTTTTAARGAGGAGATTAATGAATCCTGATACGAATGATATAAAGAATCCAAGTGACAATTTTCAAGTGAAAAAACACTTCTGTCAAAATTCTTGGCTCAGAGATGGTAGAAGTCCAAGAATTAACAAGTCATAATTAGTACAGCCTCACAAATCACAACAAACAAAATCTTTGTTGTCCACACAAGTATTGTCAAGCCTTCAACTATTGTTTAAAAAGCTACAGTGCCAGACATCATCCAGAATTCTTTTAAATGTAGCAGCTATTGTTTCAAACACTAAAAATATTTATGTAGAGAGCAGAATTTGGTAATAGTTCTGAGCACTTAGAAATACACTAATGAGCCTTTGCAGAAATAGCTCCTCTTGGCTGGTTATTACAACAGCTTCACAGGAGGATTGCCATCCTACATAATTTAACAACAATGCTCTTAAACCTTGTGAAGTAAGCAAGTGAAAATGTTTAAAGTTTTTTATACATATTCTCTATCTTAACACTGTTAGAAATTAAAGCATGACAAGAAAACTATTAGGAGTATCTGGGTTTGCAATTTCACTTGCACAGGCTATGGTACAGATCTCAAAACTATGGCAAGTTGTTTTTTGAACTGATTCCTCTTTGTGTAACAACTGCACCTCATTGGTCCCTTAAAAATTAACTATGTGAAAGCATGGGCTTCATGAGGAACTCCATATTAAATATCAARACTGCAAATCAAACACTCAAAAGCTGAAAATGCCACTGATCTCCCTATTGATTGCTCACTAAAACCCTCCTGTCCAATCTGTGTGCCACAGTCACTCAGTTCTGCCAAACAAAAAACTGAAACTTGGAATAGGATGCATCTGGTAACATCACAGTGGCAATTCTGATCCAATCTATCATTACCTGGCACCATCAGCTATTCTGTATCAAAAAATGAAATGCTAGCCAGTGTGTGCAACAGGAGGAAATCTGCACTGTAAAGGGAGTGTCAGCCTTGGTGCTCYCTTGGCCAGGACACAGAGAATTTTCCCCTGAGCCTTTCAACCAAAACACAACCATGAAATTCAATGCTCCAGCAAAACCCAGTTTCTCTGAATGGCCAAATGAATGTGAAAGCAGCATGTTAAGAACATCTACAGTGGATAACAACAACCATTTAAGTTCAGTTACATCATCTTCATTACCCAGATTTTGGCCTAAAGGCAAGATTTAATCCCAGATGACTCTGCAGTGGATGGGCTGCTCTGCTAAATKGGAAATTGGGAAAATGCTATTATGTGGTTTATCACACAGAGAACATCAACTCATCACAGAACACAGAAATCTGAGAATTTAATGCAATTTATGAATAAAGCTTTTGAGAGAACTGTGAATGAATAAAGAGCAACATTAGGAATTAGGTGCAATTCCAAGTGTTTCCAAATTAAATGTGTTACGGTTCAACAAACCAAACAAGGACYACAGGAGTTCACTTGCTGACATGTAACTGGGATTTGCCCTAATGCTGTGACAAGTGTCACATAACTCAAGAGAAAATTAGAAATTTTGAGCAGTTATCAGAGTGGGAAACCTGACAAATAGGGCCCTGTGCCACATGCTGAGAAAAACCAAAACTGAACATCTGTTCATTAAGTGATCTCTGTCCATATTGTGACTGAATGGAGCTGGGGCTCAATGTCAAAATAGAATTGCTTATTTAACTAAAATCTCATCATCAGAGACACAACATTGTACAAGTCCCCCTGATTCTCTTTGTTTAAAAATTCATGGCCTGGTCTTTGGAAACCAGTGCAATGCTTTTGTTATTGTTCTGTGTGTAATAATTATACASAAAGCCTTGTGATGTGGTAGGAGGCCTGAGCTGGCAAAGCAGCAAAAAATGAATCTTCACAAAGCTTGAATGTCACAGGCTTCACCAGAGGAAAGCTTAACTTTACATCTTTCTGGGAAACCATTCCCATGTCACTGGTTGCATCTAAAATGWAAGATTAGGTAATGAAAGGGTAAAAAAAGCTTTAATGTTTAGATTTTAGGTGTGGTTGCTACAAGCACTGTAAATTGGCTCTTCAATAGAAAAACTGAAGACAGACAATGGATGAATCCCTGAAGAAGATGGTTAAATTCAAAGAAGCCCATGTAAGTGTACYTTGGCCTGTCAAAGGGAGCCATGTGAGGTGGATGGGCTGCAGAAATGTGGGACTCACCACACAGCAGCAATCACAGAGGCTCTCTAATCAGGACAGCACTTAAAACTTGTACCTTAAAGGCAAGTAAAAGTGTTGTCTGTGTTTGATTGGAGTGAATGCTCCTTGATTTCACAGTGTCCTAAAACTTCACTCAAGATTCTTCTGGAAAGGATAAAATAAAGTGGCATGTGGTAATTGCCTTGACGTTTTTCAGGAAAAGTCAATAATGAATATGAGTGAAGGGTCAGAAAAGAAACAGATCCACTACTGGGCTAACCTAGAGGGTTTAAATCAAACTAACTAGATTTGATAAACAGTGAAGTCTCTCTCACCCATGTATTGTAGGTGAACTTAGCTATATTTCTCCTGGGAGCAAAGTGCTAATTACATCCTGGCAGCATCCCCAGGCAGGACCCAGCTGACTCTGTGTGGTTCCTCTGGGCACTCAGCTTTGCAGGCTCCTGGGATCCAGCCCCATGGCACTCCTGCCCTCCCGAGCCCTGTGTCCCCTCCTGTGCAGCGATGGGCAGTCATGATCAGCTATGGGCAGTCATGATCAATTATGTGACACCCCAACCGCCAGGCAGGCTGAGAACTGCCTGTGGGATAAAGACATGGTGAGCCAGGAGAGGTGAAGGTGGTGGGGAGGGGGGAAAGAATGAAAGGATAGTTCTGCTGCCAAATGCATGGGCAGGCTGAGATGCCTCTGATGAGCTGCCACTTTTCTTGCAGATGCTGCTCATCCTGGTCTCAGGTCATGGTGCACTTCTGAAAGCATTTACCTCTACACTGGGCATGCAAAACAGTGATAYGTGAGGCTTGTATTTTAAATTACCCTGAGAAAGGGTAAAATCCTCATGTGGCAAAATTTCATTCCAGAGCTTGACCCTATGCTATACTGAAATTTCATACAACAACTACTTGTCTACAGCTTGATACTTTAGGATTACAGTGAGGGGGAAAAAAATACAAATATGGTTACTCAAGATGGTCCACACGTCCTTGACATTAGGGGAAAAATTCCTAGAGATTTTCTTTTCCTTCATTTTCTACTGAGCAAATTTTTCTATGCTTCCGTGCACAGGGATAACTGTTATACACTAAAGAAAAAGTTGTTTGTGGGGGCCCCTAATTAATGGTGAAAAACACTGGCTACCAATAAAAGAAGACCATTTTCCCAGAGTTCAGATACTGGCAGTAAGCTTTCCCTGGAAGAGTAYGAAGCTAATGAAAAGTCTGTTCATTTTGCAGCTCAGATACAGACAACATTTGTTCCTCTAGTTTTCCAAAATGAACATATAGTCATCAGATGTAATTGTTTACCAAATTTGATACTTTTATATAGTGTCATTCTGGAGCCTGAATAAGCACAAATAAGGCAGAAATGTAGCACAGAGAGAAGGAAAGAAATTGCTCATAGAATCCAAACAAGCCTTCATTGTACTTCATGTTCTTTCTAAAACACYGCAGAGTCTGGCTCTGCTTTTTGTACCTTATTAGCACCATCTAAGGGAAGAAAATGGAAATCACCTAAGGCTGGACAGAATTTGTAAACAATGGAGAAATCTTTTTACTGTGGTGAAAATCTGTCAGAATGTTTCAACTCAAGATAGACAAAAATCATATTTTAGTTCTCAAATGACTTACGAAAAAAAATATAGGTCAAACTTCTCAGTGAAAAAAATCAGAACATTAGAATGCAACTCGTGATTTTCAAATTGAGACTAATATTCATATGCAGAAATAAGGAACAGTGAGGGTTTTTCATATGCAGAAATAAGAAACAGTGAGGGGGTTTTCCCTTCACTAATAGTTCCACATTAATGGAAGAGGTGTAGGATGTGATGTACCACAGAATAATGAAATAATTCATTTGTGTAGGAAAAGATTGCAATACCTTTTTAAAAAATGAGCTGATGTGCACTTTGTGGGGAGGCAGGAAGTTGGAGCTGTTAACAGCTATCCMAAAAAATTAACTAAAGGCTGGATTCACAGTCATGGCAATTTGGTGTGACAAAGTCACCTATAAATCAACTTGGGAAGCCAATACAGCTCAGCAATTGGCTACAGGAGTAGAAATTACCATTTGCCACCCAGTGGGGCAATCACTGCCCATGTTTAGATCTCAGCTCAGTACCTGAGATAGGATTTTGTTCCATAACTGGCTGAGAGTCCTCCAGCCTCTGCCTGGGACGGGCTGGGGAGTGCTGGGAGGTGCCAGGGCATTGAGGAGCCCTGCCTGAGCCACAGGGAAAACCTTCATCCTCCTCCTCCTCCTCCTCCTCCTCCTCCTCCTGGGCTGGTCCTGCTGAGGCCACTGCATTCACAATGAGTGGAGAGAGAAAACATACTTGGGAAAAGCTTTTTGTCTTTGGGAAATAAAGCAAAAACTGACTTCTGAAAGCTGCTGTCTTATTCCAGCTTTATGTTTGCTACAGCAGGAACCTTGTCCTACMCTCTTCAGCACTGTTCAGGTGATTACCTTTTGTTTTCATCATAATTATTCACTGTAGATTAGACTCAATTTGTGCCTTATATTGTCTTTTCCTCTTGTCATTGGACTTCTGTTTGTGAATTCTAAAGTATTTATTTCTTCAGTTTTAAATTAAAAACTATTTTATATTAAGCAATTAGAAATTATTATAAAGATTCTCCCTTCATAAAATAGCTTTCCTATTGAATATAGAAACAATTTATCAGCATATGAGTCATGCTGGCATCTGTTCCATTTGCAAAATAAAGGGACAGCCAAACACAGTGAAATAACTAGAACATAAAGAAAAAACCTATAAATAATAGGTTCTTCAATGCAAAAAATAATTACATATGGTACYAAAGAGAGAGAAATTCAGGTGAGAGAAAAGACACAAATCTTACAAAGAGGACAAACAATTACTGGAGTCCTTTGCCACATTTTCTGCYGGGACCTCCGTCATCTTCATTTTTAAAGCAGGATATGACATCTTTCCAGAAGCTCTACTCTGCTTCAATTAAGAAATAATTAATCCAAGTCTCCTCTACCATGTTATAAAGGAGGTCAGACTAAAAGATCACCATGATAAAAAAAGTCAAATCACTGCACTGTGAATAATTTGTCAGATATCTTTCTTCTTGTTCAACCATTAACATTTGCACATGTTAACTACTTGTCCTGTATAACATAGTAAATAGTGCTTATAGAGCAAAAACCTTACAGTAGGATGATCTATTACTTACACAGTCATTTCCTCTTTTCTCAAAGAAAACTTTCAGAAATTAATCTCCATTTCTAGTCCTTCAAAATTGTAAATGCAAAGTTTGCTTCATGTACTCACTGCAAAATGTTATTTTCAACTTAGTGTAACAAACATTCTTTTCCTAGGGTTTGTGCACAGAATACATATAAAAAACACAGATGTGAATGCAGACTGAGTTTGTTTAAAAGTCTAAACYTTTGTCACAGATGTTACAGAAGCAGGCTCAGTTCAATTTATTGGTTAATTCAGTACCCCTATAATGTAAAGGAAACGGATGCAGGAACTTTCCCAGCTAGTCAAAGAAAGACCTGAGGAAATATCTATCTAAACAACTTATTCAATCTTGTGCTGCAACTCAACCTATTAATTTACTTGTTTTCATTTTAGCTGTCCCTATAAACAGATGCAGATTGCAGTCTACTTGCAGTCAGCAAGTAGAACCAAATAAAACAAAACCTAAATGGAATAGGAAAAGGCAAAAGAAAACCAACACAAGAAAAAAACAGCTGGTTCTACATGACAATTCAAGTCCCCCTTAGAAATAATTTTTATCTGTCACAGGAAGAKCAGGGCCTGCCTTTCCCTTGCAGCAACACACAGGCAGGGTTTATAAGAGTTGATAAGGAGAAGGAGCGTGATGATGAAGAAAAAGAGWTTGATGGCTAAAGGTTCAGAAATTGTTTATCAGCCTTTGAATTTTCTGTGGCTTTAGCTCATACCTACCTCCACAGAGTGGAGAACACAATGGCAAAGCCATCCCCCAGCTGCTGGGGCTGCGTGGGGAGCCCATGAACAGAACCCGCTCTGGCACTGAGCCAGATGTGCAGGAGATGCCACTGTCAGGATCAGAACTTGCTTTGGTTTCCCAGCACAGGGGGAATAGGGGACTTGCTCTTTCTATGCATTAAACCTGTTTGAYGTCCCTCTCAAAGAGCAGGGCTGCTTCTGTTCCTTTCCTTGCAGTGCCACTGGAAGGAGCCCATTGCTTGGGTCAAAAGTTTCCTGTAGGTAAAACAAGAGATTTTGTCACAACATTTTTTGGCTGAATAACTTTTACTGAAGTCTGTTTGTAGCAGCAAGATTYCAGCCAAATTTGCACAGTTTGAGCTGACATGCAGACCAACTGTTTTTACTCCTTTCCCCAGACAAAGGAGGGGACAGAAGTCTCCCTGTTCTCCCAGAGCTAGGACAGCCTGTGGGCTATACCTTCATAGCCCATACAGCACAGTAATATAAAGCTAAACATGCTAAAAATGCATGTGACCGTCACCCTTTCTGGATGTCAGCTTGGGGACCTCTGCCAGCACCAGGCTGAGGCTCAGGGCCCCCAATGGCCTGGTAGCCACGGCAGAAAAGGAAATGTCTCTCCTAGAAAAAAAATGCTGGTTCAGTTTCCTCTGCTCAAGAAAATGGAAGGCACTGTRGCATATACTGAGCCAACACAGTGAAACTGGAAAACACCTACAAGGAATTTTGTTCATTTGTGTATAAAAAATACAGCAGTGGAGACAACAATAAAGATTTTCTCCCTTTTGTATCAATGCAGGATCTGAGTTCATTACTAAAGCATGCACATGCTCAGCATGCTGTGCGCTACACAACACATACATGTTGTTCTTTTATCTACAACAGGTGTGTATTTTACTTTCCCTGGGGGAACAACTTTTGTTTGAACACCTACCTGCAAATTACTAAGAACACTGGTAGGGCTTTAAAAACAAYAAATTGTTGTAATAACAGTAAATTGTATTTGTGACTACACCGAAGATGGATCAACCCAAAGTTCATGCCACAGCAAAGATTTCATCTCCACTGAAAAAAAGTAGTGAGATGCTCCTCTACAATGGACTGCAATGTGCTTTTATAAACTATTTTRTATCTTTCAAAATTATGTTTGTCATTCAAGAACTGCATTGACTTCAAATCCTCAGGATGCTCCAAGAGCACATTAGCTTTATTACTTTAGATTAGCTTTTCAGATAGTACTCACAGTGCATTTGAGTTAACAGCTTAGCAACCCACATATTGAAACACATCATTTCATGAATCCCCAGACTTCCTGTACACTGACAAGGCTCCAGTGAAGTTACTGCATCTTTAACAATTTGTGCCAAAATATAAGAATTATTGTGAATTTATGACCCCATCAAAGTCAATGAAAATTTCCACTGGTTTCAACAGAGGCAAGTTTTTGCCACWAAATTTTAGAACTTCTCACTTCTTCTCTGCAATATCTTATTTTTGCATAACCAGAGGATGAGCTTCATCCAGCTAATTTCAYACATCCAACTGATGCTCAATAAGCTCTATATATGCATTTAAGGGAATGAAAGAGGTTGCCTTGGGACAATTCAGGAACAGCAGCATCCCAGCCATACTCAGGAAATTTTTTTCCCTCTCTCTTAAACAGAGTGAGCTGAGGAGGCTTGAGAGAGTGGAGGAAGGGGAACATTAGAAAGAGTGTGTAAAGGTAAAAATTGATCGGATCATCTGATGGGATGATGACTCAAAATAAGTGGTCCAGTCTCTGCTAGCAAAGCTGAAGACAGAAATGCACAAAAATTGAAGGTTTAGAGATGTAGATTAGGCATGCAGGAGTTCTGTAACCATCCTGCCAGCCCCTTGCACAGCAGTGCTGGTACAGGTTCCTGGGGCTGGCTGAAGGAGGGACACCCTTGCATTTCCCAGGAGAAAAAGCAACATTCAGCAACATTTTTTTACCCAAAAGCACAATATTACTTCATTCCATTACTTAACTGCACTTAATACTAGAAAAGTTTTCTGAGGTGCAATCTAAGTATCTCTGACTGCAGGCATACATAAAAACTCAGTCTATTATGTCCTCTCACAGTCCAGTGAGCATAAAGGAGTATTTTTCTCTTTGTAGAATCTTTCTATATATTCAAAGATGTTGAAAACCCTCGGTTTCCTTTCCCCTAAAGCAGACTACACTAGTTCTTCCAGTATTTACCATCTTGTAAGCAGGAAAACAACCTCAGCAAAGACACCCTCTTGTCATTCTCCCAGGTTGAGGTGTGTTACTCCTGTTAGAAAACGGTGACAATGATGCCTGGAGAGGCTGACATGGAACAGAGACCAGACAGAGCTAAGAGAATAAAGTAGGTGTTTATTAAAGGTAGTATAGAAGATGGAATGAACAAATTCTGTGTTTTAAACACAGTTCTTGAATTGTCCATAGTTACCTCTGGCATGGTAGGGAATGTTAACTTGTGTTTRGTTTATGATGGAAAACCTGCAGGCTCAACTAATAATGAGTAGCTAATTATTCCTTATTTAAATACTGCACTTTGGGATTTTATTCATCCAAAGTATACATTTGCATKAATATTTGCATAAGTGTAAGACCTGACCTTATTGAGTGCCAGAGGTCCCAAAATTATCAAGAATTCTGATTATTTTCTGCAAARCCACTGCAGTCCCTTCTGGATCTCACAACCTGCAAAATCTATAAAATAAACTCAATTCCAGCAGCCAATGAGGAAAATATAGAAGCAAACAAGACTAACAACCAGAGTTGACTTAATTTATGTCTCTGACATGACTTGGTTATTGACATCCATGACTTATTTCAGTGCAGTTTTCAACCAGCTGAGGACACACACGAGAACAATTTTSTCTGGAAAACACTCCCTTTCTGTTTCAGGAGTGGTGTGCTGAGGTGTGCTGCTAACCTCCCATATCCATCTGGCAGCTGAGGGCATGCATTTATCACTACAAACAACCTTGTACTTATTAAAGTTTGCCTCTCTCCTCCTGCTCTCTCTTTATGCAAAATTCAGCCTGGCTGAGTATCAGATCCTCCTGTCCTGAGGTCATCTTTRGATTATTTCTTTCAAAAAGATTTCACACTTATAGCACAAAATACAGTGATTCTGACCCTCTACCAGGCAACAGCATTTTCACATGAYCCTTTAATAGGACTTGCAAAAGCAGCCCAGCCTGACTTGGTTTCAGGGGATCTCAGATTGAGATACAAGTAATTGCCCATCCACTTCTATCAAAACCTCCACCACAGCCACTTGTAATCTCCATCACAGAAACCCCAAGACATCTGACAGGAGCAGCTGGGTTTTGCCTGGCTGTAGAAAGCAGAGCCACATGCAAAGCACAGCCCCCAGGGTGCTCCCACTGAGCTGAAGATCACAAAGGAAAGGGCTCAGGACAAAGATGAGGGCTTACATTGCTGCAGATTTTTGGAGTATTTCCTGGCAACAGCCACTGGTGCTCTCCAGAAATATTGCACAAACTTGGAGGGAAAATCACCTCTGTGTCGGGAGGTTTTACAGCAAAATCTGTGGAAAGGGAAGGAGAAATCACTCACCTCACCCCATTCCTCCCTCCACATGGCAGAAACTGAGATGAGGAAGGAGCCTAAAGACAGCAGCACCGAGCAGGGAGTGGGGTTTTCACTCTCTAAAGTCCYTTTTTCTCTGTACTGTCAGTTCAACAGCAGAACCACTGTGCACCATCTCAGCTATTCCCAATTCATTGATTTAGGCTGCAGTCATAGTCTCAGGTATTTTCCATCTTTTCCCATATTTATTGACAGAGAAGGACAAGGARCTTCCAAACAGCACATCCTGCCCTATTGTCCAACACACCTCAGTGTCATATTTGCCCTTTGAGGCCACTCCTTTTGAATTTTCCTGTGATGGTCTGCACAGACTTTGATGAAGACTGCAATCTCAAACCAAATAATTTCCTTTAAAAATATTATTTCTTTAATATTCAGTCTGTCCTGATGAACTTTTGCCACTGAGGACTCTTTGTGCTTAGCAGTGGTACCCCACACTACACTGTGGCAGCCTTGGTGGCAGCAGAAGTTTACCTCTAATTTTTTTTTCTCTGCATCTCTGGAACGATGCATTTCTGTTTTATAACTCTTCTTTTCTCTTTGTGGGTCACATCCTGATTGTCCAGGGACTTCAAATCATGTTCTTGCCTTGCATCTTTAATTCTCAGCAGACAGAAGTCATTGTTGCTGCATAAATTTTAGTAGTTTTATTTTCTACAGTTTCCTCCATCCAAGACAAGAATAGAGAGAGTGTTTTACTGATCCAGAATGGAATCCTGGGTTCCTAAAATCTGTAGTCAAAAAMCAGCCAAAAGTACCTCTTAAAATATGCTGAAAAAACTTCATTAAAGAACCAAGATGGGTTCTTCCAAAGCCCTTTTCCCTCAGAACACAGGTCTGGCCCAGGGCAGCCTGTCCTCTCACTGAGCCCTCCCTGTGCATCACACCCACTCCTCCAGAGCTGCTTCTCTCTCTCCCACCCGTGGCTCTGATCTGGCTGGGGAGGAGGGAGGCAGCCCCTCCCCAGCGCAGCCTGTTCCAGCAGGTGGCTTCTTCACTGCAGCCATCTGTGCTCCGCGCTGCAGCCAGCCAGCCCTGCCCTCCACTGAGGCACTTGCATGGCTCCTGTTTTGAGCTGAGATCCTCAGAAATCAGCTGGAACTGTGCACGGGGAGCACAGGCACAGCWTCCAGGTGCTCCTGGTGGTCACTCGTGCACCAGCCTGGCAAGAGACTGCTCTGGAACCTGCACACAAGATCCCTGCRGCCTCCCCACCTGCTGAATGGGAGCTCGTTGCAGTTAAGCATGCAGAGAGCCTGAGGCCACCCCTGTACTCAGCAGAGGGAAAACAGGAGCTGGAAGCTGCACACATAAAAKAGGGGGAGCTTTATAACAGTGTTAGATTACATACTATAACAAGCAGGGGAGAAAAAGGCACTGAGACAGAAGAGGAGACTAGCAGAGCATATTAAAGGAAGAGAAAAACCATTCTTCATAGGCAGCTTGCCTGAACTAATCAGCAYTTTCCTCTTAATTTGTATTAATTTTGCAAAAATCTATTTTTTCCCATCTGATACAAATTACTAAAGAATAAGCAGCTTGGGTTCTACTGCATAGACTGATAAGTAGTTGCTTTGCTCTCCAGCATTCTGCACTCTGAGAATGATTGAAGTGCCMCAGCCTGGAGACTGCCCCACAGTGATCAGTGCCTCACGTGCAGAGGTGTCACAGGGCTGGTCAGAGCAGGACAGCAAGGGGATCTGCCCAGAGCCCTGCCTTGCTGTGCTGAGACACCCATGAGTGCTGATACAGCATTTCCCAAACTGGAAGGGACCCAAGAGGCTCCTAAGGGCCAGAAGGAGAGCTAGAGAAAGGTCAGAGGAAGTTTTCCCTTCAAAAATCCCATGTGAGGTCCAGCAGGGACAGAGGCAGCTGCTGAGTACGCCTGCAAGGTGGACACCGATCAAATTTTGCCAAAATCTCCGTGTTCCTTTTCTGCAAGGAAGAAAAGTTCACACTCTGTAGGTAGGTGCTCCTGAAGCTCCTTTCTAGGTAATTTTAGCCCTGCTGAAGTCTGGCTGGTCTGATTCATCTTCTCACAGATGTATTGATGTGTTGCTGTCCCAACCACATGGAGCCAAAACAAGTCAGTTTGTGCCTTTGGTCCAGGTTTGTAATGAGGTGTGAGGTGAGGCTTGCCCAGCTGGCTCAGTGCTGACAAACCCCAGTGTAAAACACACTCCTGCCCCTTCCCAGAGAGCCTCCTCCTAGCTCCAGGCCCTGGGAACTTCAAACACTGTCAGCCAGGCTGCATGGCAGRAGCTCCAGTGGCTGAGCAGAAGCAGGTCATGATCTGTCTGATTCTCATGATCTGTCAGATGAAAGTGGCTGAAGTCTTGAGGAATTTCAGATTTCGCTCCTGTATCTTCTCATTTGTTTTCTCCAGGTCTTTGTGATTCCCAGAATATCTAATTGATAAGCAAAAAAAAAAATCTTTTTATAAACCTTTTCTACCTAATTCTTCCATAACCTTACAGTAAAGACAAAGGTAATAAAATAAACTTCTTTTTTCTCCCTCCCACTGAGTTGCTAGGTTTCTTCCCTCATTAACACTGTATACTATACCCTTGATTTGCAGCCTCACTAAACTTGGAGAATTGTTTTCTGTAATACAATTATAAAGTTTGTTTTAAAGATGAAACACAGGCATTTAACCTGTCAAAAACAAAGTTCAAGCTGGCAGCTTTCTGYATTTCTGCCATTAAAGATAACAGACCTGGTCCTGTGGGGTTTTTTCACTCAAGGAAATCTCTCAAGTTTGCATGGGAATTTAGAGTAAGCAAGGATTCCTGGTGAAATATGCCTTCAAAGCCCTGCTATCCTGTCCAAGGGCACAATAAATTGCACTCACACTGGGAGTCTAACAAAGATAAAGGGAAAGGAATCCTCCCCTCAGTCTGGCACCCCAGTGCTCTTAATGAGTTGTAAGGATTGCAGAAGCAGCCAAAGCACCTACATACCCTCTAAAGRAGGTTGTTTCAGTGGGAGCAAAGCTGAAACAGAATTAAACAYTGTCAAAAGGCCCATTTTTTATGTACACAGCTGAATATTAACCTAGTGTCAGGTCAGCTAGCTACAACCTCACTCTCAGAGAGGAGATCTCAATGACAACACTCTGCTGATGACCATGATTAGAGGGCACATCCAGCATAGCTAGACTTGATTCCAGTCAGCTCTTGCAAAATTCGATTTTTAGACTTTTTCACCTCTGAATACACTTTGGTGTCACCAATCAAGTCAGAACTTCTAATGCAGATGTCATTTTTCAGGGTGCAAGCYATGCCAGCTACACTGTTATTTATCTTCATTTTAAGAGTGAGCATGACCCATGTTTATCCAGCTAAGAGATCTCCTTAGCCTATTTCCTTTCCTGAACCTCTTTCCCATTCCCATAYACCCTGCAGGCATCACCTTTTGTTGGTATGCTCCAGGGTAAATCACCATTTATTTAAAAGTAGTGAACAATCTACACAAACAATCCAAAACTAGCGAACTTACATCTGGACCTTAAATTTCTAGAGCTGATAATCTCAGTTGTGAACTGATTCACCACTGAAATTTTGCTGTTCTCTTTCAGTTCTCCAAGTGAATTTTTGTCATCAGATGATGAAGTCAACAAATATCCTGTTTATTATGGAGTCAATCGCTGCAATCACCACATATCCCCCTTCTGCTCTGTCTCTATATGTTATCTTATAGTGTGACATTTTACTATTAATAGGCCATGGAATGAAAAAGAAACTAAGAGAAGGAAGCATCAATATAAATAATCTGTAGAGCAAATGGAGACAGAGAAAGAAAGAAGTTATGAAAATGTGCTAAAAGCTTGTTTTATAAAGAGAGCATACAAATATTATACTGTAATACACCTGAAGAAAAACAAATTTAAAATCTTCCCCCTGTTGTGTTGCTGAGGAGACAAACACCCTTGAGCTTCAGAGTTCATGTAAGCTTAGTCACAGACACCAACCCAAGTATTAATTTAAAAAATAAGAAGAGAAAGAAAGAGGAAGTACAGGAGGAGCATCAGAAAAAAGGGCAATATTTGGCACTTATACTAAGTGGAAGTCAAAGTTACAGTCATGGCAAATCTGCCACCAGGTTGCTGTGGGAACACAACAAAAGGGCTGTCCAGCTAGAGGATTTAAGTACATCTAATGTGAGAAACAGGGCAGGTWGCAATGATGAAGCATTGGTTTTGTTCCACATTAAATTTGACAATGGATAGTATTCAGAATGAGGGAACAGCTCAATTAAACCAAAAAGGGAATCACTCCAGAAATGTCAAGACATATGTCAATCTATAGGTCATGAACCAGATACCAACAGAGAAATACTCCAATTTCTACATGGTCTGGATGCATTTCTACACACAAATAAGGGATGCTGTCCACATGGCTGATGCCTAGACCTATGCTGAGGCTCCTATTACTGTTTCCATCAACTAATGATGTATATTTTACAATWGTCTATTGAAAATGTTATGGATTAAAGCATCTCCTGCTGCTTTGACAATGCTTGGAAGACTTAACTCCTTGTTCCTGCTGTCTCCTGAATCTTGCCCAGCCCATTTCCCACCCACCAAGTGTTTCTGCATCTTTCTGTTCACTCCCAATCTCTTGTCTCTAATGTGTTGTTTCCTTATCTCCCTGCTGCCTTCTCTCCCCACCTTCTCTTCTGTCTCCACAATACCAATCATCACCATCCCCACTCTTTTTTCAGCCTCCCGTCCACAACACCTTCTTACAACAGATACAGCAGGTCTAATTTTGTTTTCAGAAAAGAATTGGAATAATGAGCAAAGCCCTCTAATCCTTTGTGGAGYTAGCTAAACTAGAAAAGCATCCCAAAACTTCCAACTTCTCTTCTTAAAATTCTTGAAAACAAAACCTTACCACTATAGAGGGAAATGAGCAAGAAATTGAGTGTCCTTCACTGTGTTTGCTGGTTTTCCAATATCTTTGGATTACACAGATTGGATACATTTCAAGAAAATGACRCAGTCTTATTAATGCAAGTGGTGTATGGTCAGTGCGAAACATGTAAAAGTGAATTAGTATTTAAAATATAGTAGCAGTTATACACATTTAGAGAATTGGTTCTTGCAATCACGAATGAAATACAGCAGCCATGGTCTTTACTCCAGCAAGAACACTCAAGCAAAAGCTATTGTATGATACTACCAGGAGAGACCTCTGATAATTATTAAAGCACTGAGGAAACCCAGAGCTTAAAGCAGAGGGGATCCATCAGAGCCCTGCTGCCTCTGAAACTACAGCAACACCTACTGATCCCCTTCCCATTTCCCGTTTCCAAATCCACACAAAACTCAGTCCAAAAAGTATCTCTGTACCAAGGGAGTGCAACAAGCACATTTCCACCTCTGTGGATGCAGTGAAAAAAGACCAGGAGAAAAAAAAATATCAGTCTTCCATTGCAAACTTTCCCTTTGCATTACCTGCATGGAAGGCTAGTCTTTGTAGCCAGATGAGAACTTTATACACACAGCAGCACCAGTACAGCAACACAGAAAATTAAAAAGCCYGTGCCACCAACTCTTATAACATTAGGGACATAATTAGGATTGAGATGCACATGTAGGCACCTTCAGGACAAAATTCTTTGCAGACAAAAGAAACTGCTTTTCCATTAAGAACAYGTACTCAAGGATAAAGCAATTCAAATTAAAGTATCTGCCATATCATCATGAGAGCAGCCTTGACTTTGCAAACATCTCCTTTCCATTTTGGCTGACTGGGCAAGAGGAGCCTAAGCTGTCCCAGGTCCCTTGGCAGGAACATCTCATACATTCTGAGACAGTGCAGGTGTTCAGGGAATGGAGTGAAAGCAATGTCCTTCCATCCTCATTACACTGAAGCCCAGATGAATCCAGACAACCAGACCTCGTTTCCTTTGGTCCCTGAGAACACTCACTCCCATATACAACAAATTGTACAATTTCCCAAACACATCTCGAAATTTATCCTCATTCTAAGCTGAATAATCAGAAAAATATCACCTTAGTGCACCACAAAGGTAGCCAAGGAAGAAATCAAAGTTGTCTTTTTTTTTTTTCCAATTAAAACTACATAAGAAAAAGAAAACAGCATTGAAGAATAATCTTTGAGTTTCCCCCTCCTTCCAAATATTGTTTTCCACTTTTAAATCACTGTGTGCCATCTGGATGAGCACCTTATCACTAGCCAACAGGGGGAATTCAGTGTTTGTATTTATATTTGCATTTATATGGCATTCTCCCACACTGTATCTCAGAGCACTGACAGAGCAATGAATCACAGCGCTGGTGAGTGGTGACGCATCGCGGCACAAACGGCACAGCTGGAAATGCTCTGGCTGCTAATTAATCTTGGCTGCTCGGAACTCAGAGAGAGGAGAGCCTGGCCTGACAGGTTTGGCTCTGCCTTAYAGTTTGGAGGAGAGCTCAGAGAGACAGCACTGGAAAAAAAAAAAATTGCTTTGGGAATGCCTGACATAGCCTTTCATTGAGGGGATGGAACCGGCACAGCGCTCTCAAAGACAGCGTGTGTTGTAGCTGCTTGACTAAAATACTAAAATAATTTCTTCTCTTACTTGAAAACATAAACAGACTACGTCTGAGATATTTGGGAACCTAGAAGATCAGTTCATTTGTTATGAGAGAATTCAGAAAAATCACTGTGAATGTTCAGGAGAAAAAATCCCAAAAAAAACCCAACACCAGAACTACTCAGCTTTCAAAGGATGTCCAAAAACAAAAAGTAAATTTCAGTCTGCTCAAAGTCTGGCTCAGGCTATTTGCAAAACCTGGATACAGTTTGGAAAAACCATCCCTTTTTAATTTGCAATTCAAAGCTACAGACAGTGCAGATTTGAGACTGCTGTTAGGAGCAGTAAGACCTGCCCTGCTATAGGGATCAACGCAGTGATCCTGTAGCTAATAATGCAGCCACTTCAGATGTGCACATCTGCCTGCACCCACAGAAACTGAGACACTTCCAGGGTCACTTAAAGCCACCCTGTGCTGCCAGCAGGAAGGAATTGCTATATTGATGAGAAAGTCAGGATTCCTGCAGGACAGCCCCTTTGATGTGATGGAAAGGAATGGGAATGTCTCCAAACAGCCTTTCTCTGTACCTCATGCAAAAGAYTGCCACATCAGAGCCCCAAATAATTCATGTTTCTCATTTCTCATCAGCCCTCTCATTCGGTCCCCCTCACACCAGCAAACTCAGTAGTACTGCTGATGCTGCAGACTGCTCTGATTAATTGCTCTCATTACAAGCTCGTTTTTTAAATTTCCCTTCATTTTAATGCAGAACTTTTCTCTGGAACCTGACTTGTAATAAGCAAAAAGCAGTAATAAGTATGAAAACAGGTCCCAGTGGCTGGCAAGGAGTGACGGCTTCACCAAAGGGAGAAAAATGAGAAGGCARCCCCTGAGAAGAGTGGAGCTAATGATGAGCAATCACAGGCCAGGTGACCTGCAGAYACACAGAACAGGGGCTGGCACTCAGGAGAGGAGCAGCAAGAAGCAGCATTGCAGAAAGGCCAYGGGAAGTGCCCTACACCACCTGGATAAAAGCTGCAGCCCCTGCCCTGCCCTGTGTGCTGCTGGGGAGCCAGAGCAATGAGAGGGGCTTCACTCCAAAAGACAGGAGAGGCAGGTTTCTTTATTAAAATGGCACATTTCCAGCAGGGATTTTCTTTGAGATAAGTGAAAAGTAGATAAAATTCCAAGCAGTTCTCAGAGGTGAATCAGAGGACTTGCTGTGGACTTACTATAAACAAGGAAAAATAGCAAATATCACTCTCTCTTCACTTTWACACTGACAAACATTCCCTTTGAAACAGAATGAATGTGAATGTAAACTCAAGAAATGAGGGGGACAGAAATACTTTTTTTTTCCTAAATGGATGAAATGTTGAAGTTGCTGAATACAGAACTCCCAGGTTGTTATTCAAATGCATTGCCAGTAAAAGGGTGCATGATGATTGTTCTTTATGGACTAGTTGCTATAAGTTCAATACTCAAAAAAAAGAAGTATTCTTCTACATCAGACTTGAATGCTGAGACTTCTATCAGAACAATTCAGCTGTTCTGTGGTGGAAATGATAATTTAACTTACCTTGCCCTAGCTGACTCTGGAGTCATCCTGATTCTGTGTGTTCAAAGTTTCAGTGTCACAAATCAAAGGTTCTYAACAACCACTCTTTACTATGGAAAAGAGAGAATAAAGTCTGKCTGTTTTATTGAATAATATACTGTTTGTTACTGAATACTACTTGCTGTTTGAATAATACTAACAGGATGAGAACTGTAAATGCAAGGTACTGCTGTAAATCTCCAAATACAAGGAGGCTGATCAGGAAGAAGTTTCCATTTCCTCCAAACAACATTTCCATTTCATCACTGGCAGACATAATTCAAGGCAGCCATCGTGGGCTATAGACACAATACACCTCCACCAGCTATGAAAATGGAATTGGAAAAAAAAAACAGATGCAAAAAAAACCCCACAGGTTTTGTATCTAGTTCTCCTTATGTCTGGTGTTCTTCCTGTTATAACAAAAAAAAAAAAAAAAGATAGTTTGCAACACAAGCCACGTGTAAAGTTATGCTAATTTAAAACACAGAAGCACCTAATACAAGGTAATTTTGCAGTTATTAAGTGCTTACTGAACTCTAACTCTCTAACTTCAAAACCAAATTTTTTGCAATGCATAAAGGATAGAGTATTCTTGTATTTACTGAAATGGATAATTAGCTGAATGCTCAGTAAATAGCAAGCTTGCCCTTGACTTTCCTTGCCACTATTTGCCTGCTTAGCAGCCATTTGTGGATGCTTGACTAATAACCAGTTCAGCTCTGTGTGCACTCCTTGACAGCTCAGGTTGCCTGACATTTCTCAGTTGCTCTGCACTGATGTATGCTGCTGAAAAACAAACAGATGTACCARTTCTAGTTCTTTGGGATCATTTCCCAGTCCTTTTTACCAATTAAAATTACTTCTTTAAAATTTACAGCCCAGAAATCCCATGTTCCCTGACATCTCAAGCTGTGGTTTGGTTCAGAGRGAGAGGCAATTCCTCCAGAAAGCCCAGTCTGACACAATCAAACACATCTTGTCCAAGTCCAGCTAATCACAACCCTGCACTTAATCATTTCAGCTTTTTCAGATAACTCCAGACAGCATTACATTTGAGGATTCTTGAAAAGCTCAAYAGAACCCAGTATTCAAATAACCCAGATCACAGCTTGCACATCAACTTGATGCTGCTTTCTACAAATACRTCACTATTCATTAAGAATGGTGTCATAATTTGATATACAAAGTTTCTGAGAACTTGCTTACAGTCWGCAACTTGCCTAGATAGAGATCAATGTCCTGGGGACATTAGAAATGCCTCTGGGTTTCTGATGTTAATTTTTGCACATGTAATTTTAAAATAGCATTCYTCACCTCTTTAACTGTTATACATCCATGCATAAGATCAATAAATGCATCTCTACTTTTGAGAAGGTTTTCAATTTGTGAAGCTTCTTGATGAACCAGCTAAAATTATAGACCTAATTATCTCTTTTGTTTGGACAGGATCTAAGAGTTAAGTATTGTCCATTGTTGCAGCTGTTTTCAGAACAGGAGGCAGACTGAACTSCGAGCTAAACAAAGCTTAGACCACTGTCACACTTTCTTCTACAAATATCRCTCCATCCAAGCTTCCATTGTGCCACTTCATTCAAAGTCACCTTGGCCCTGATGTTATATTATAGCTGCAGTGCAAATTATTGCTCCTTTTCCCTGCTTTTCAGAGTTATGAATGAGTGGGAGACATTTCCCATTGAAAATTTAAACCAGGCAGAATGTCACGACTGTGAGATGAAAGCAAGGTTGCTCAGACAGTACTGGAGCAGATGAGAGAGATCTCCTGGCAGGAAGGCCATGCCCCATGGACAGGGGTAAGCAGTGCCATGCACAGCTGTCCCTTATTCACCAGGCACGGGGACATTTCTGAAGGGGAGCAAACGGGGGCTCTGCAGCCCCAGCAGGAGCTCCCCTGAGCACTGGGGTGCCCTGCAGCTCCAGGGGCTGTGTTGTCACAGACATCTTTTATGAAAAATCCTTTCCTTAGGATTTTTCCTCCTGAGAAGCTGAGAGGCCTCAGGAACAAAATGTAAACMATGGTTATCTGCTGCTGTGGAATGCAACAGGTGCATCTGGGATTGGTCTCATGTGGTTGTTTCTAATKAATGGCCAATCACAGTCAGCTGGCTCGGACTCTCTGAGACACAAACCTTTGTTATTCATTCTTTCCTTTTCTATTCTTAGCTACCCTTCTGATGAAATCCTTTCTTCTATTCTTTTAGTATGGTTTTAATATAATATATATCATAAAACAATAAATCAAGCCTTCTGAAACATGGAGTCAGGTTCTCATCTCTTCCCTCATCCTCAGACCCCTGTGAACACGGGCACACTGTGTCAGTGCCATCCCCACCAGCTCAGCACGCCCAGGGTGATGCTCAGGGCTAACAGCTGCTTCCAGCCCCAGCTGCCCCCGTTCTCCCTTTGTATTTGGGAATTTGTATTCCCTTTCAGTATTTGGGAATGCTGAAATCCCCACAGGACACATGAAATGAGAGTGGGCTTTGCTGGCTTTACTGATTAGGAGCCCTTTTACTCCTGCTTTCCAGGAGTCCTGCTAACCAGACAGCAAAATACATGATAGGAAATCCCCCAGATGCTCTCATTAAAACCTTCCTATGATTTTAACATTATTTAATGGAGAAAATAATTTTTATAAATCCAGCTATTTTCAGTTTATTCTAACCTTCAAAGCTTGCTTACCTTCAAAGAGAATTTCCACTTCTCCTGAGGATTATTTTTTAAATCAAGTATTATTTAATAACATTGAATCAGTTCATTTGCAAAGAAAATAATTAAAGTCACACTAGGTGTAAGAAGAGGAGGATGACTGATCTGACCTTTTAATTAAATGATTAACACTAGTCAGCAACACTACAGTGAAATGACAAAGGAACACTGACCTTTTTATGTCTTCACTAAGAACAGAAACAAAGCACCATCAGCATTTAAATCTTTTCAAACTGTAAGTTACAGAACCACTCCCCTCAGAAATAATTCACAATTACAACTTTCCAAGTTCAGTATACATATATATATATATATGAAACAGATATTCTGCTCAGTGCATGGTAAAACAGCTATTCTCAAAAGTGACCAAGAGGAAAAGGTCAGCCTGTCATATTTTACTAGTATTTGTCTTAAAGTCTACAAAATGTGTTCCTCTGAAATGGATGGACTCTGCTTCAGTGACTTTGTCACAGCCATTACAAAAGTTACCAAAGTGTTAAGATATAAACTGGACTTCAGTGAAGCCACGAACACTTAACACTAAAAGTGAAAGACAGTGCAGGGCTTTCCTGCCTGGCTGTAACTCCACTCCCACAAAAACAAAGTTAGAAATAAAAAAAGGGGAGGGGGCATGTCTGCACATAAAATGAGAGCTGGTTTAAACAATGAAAGTAATTTTTCTTTTTTAAAGACTTCTCTAACTTTCTATATTTTGAATTATAGATTTCAAATTGAATTAATCCTAGCTTGAACTATAGGTTAAGGTCTTCATGTTATCTGAACAAAAAGAATTTACAAGTTGTGAGTATTTACAGCCTGAATGAAGCAGAGATAAAAGAAAATTGAAACAGAGGTGGGTTTTTTGGTTTTTTTTTCCCCCTAGCTTTGTGGGTTATTCCTTAAATAAACTATATAGGCTTCAGGCACACAATGACACTGTGTGTCTGTGGTAGCTGTATAGCAAATAGCTCTGAAATGTATATTACCAAATATACAGTCTGCTTCTGCAATTTGCTTGTAAACCAAGCAGGAGGCAAGAGYGTATCACACGGTGAGCTGCATGGTTATTCAGATCCTCTGATCCAGTCGTATTCTCCCCAAGCAGCACATCTAATCTACTAACCAGAATTTTGTTTTCTGCTGCTACGACTGAATAAGGCTGAGCCTATAAGTCCTGGCAGTATTTCTGGACACACACACTGTTCTTACAGAAGCCTAAACTGCACTTTTCTTGTCTTTGCTAACACCTGGCCCTTCAGCTAAGATCAAGGGCAGTTCAGAACCTGAGACAAGAGGCTTTGCTCTGCATTAACAGGGAAGGGAACTCAATGATGTTGAAACTTTTCCATCACCTCTCATTAATAACAAGTCATTAAAATGCATGGCCTTGCTATGGATCACCTGGAGCCCCTTTAGCCCATTATCTTGTCCCAGCTTGTAGCTGCACATTGTTCAGACTGCTGTGATTATTTTGATCACCTATTTTCCATTCTTTATCACATGGCAGTGATACATATCTGCCTTCCCAAGGTTGAATTCCAGTAACACTACTACAGGAAGTATGCACATCTGTATTTTTATAACACTTCATAGGCTACATTTCATGGTTTGCTGCCTTATCTGTTTTTCTGTTGACACAGAAGTAACTTCTGCTTCATCAGAATAATTTCAAATACAGGAAAAAAGACTTCATTTTTATTTCATTCAAACCATGTCCTTTGAAGGCAGCAGCACATACTTAGTTGTGTGTCTTCACAAAATCCATCTGAACACAAGAGTGAAATGAGCTGTACAGATGTTCCATATAAAGAGAAATCAGCAAAAGCTCTACCCAAAGATCTCTGCCACTTCTGACTTTCACTCTTATTTCCACTGCCATCTTATATTGATAAAGCATTTTCAACTAGCACAACAACCAATTCATTTATATTTTGTATTTTTGTAGTTATTTCCTGCTAGGACAAAACAAGGTCAAAAATCTAAACAGTGTAGCTCAAAATGCAAAAAACTCTGAGGGATTCTCTGAAGTCAGACACTGCAGCATCAGACACATAATACCTCTCTGTTCCAGTGAGCTCACATGCAGACATTTTGTTTCTCAACTGTTTAACTGTCAGGACAGTGAAAAACAAAACAGGCTACAGTCCTTTGCTATCTTAAGATTATTTCCATTATGCTGCTTTGAGGATTTGACCAGGATGACAACTTCTTGCCAGTGCTGATAAGTTATTGCCTTTTGTGAATTTTTTTGGCCTCTGCAACAATTATGCATGAAGGGAAAAACAAAAACAAAAACTTACCTCTTTATTTCTAACTTATCGGGGTTTTTATCTAACCCTGAAGTGAAAGAAATTCTATGCACTTTCCCACATTTGTTTCTCATCTTTGCAAATCCCAGTGGCTCCAGAGTCTCAAATGTGAGATAATCTGTAGATCAATGAGGGCGGATGTAAAACTCTTGCTAAGCCGTGTTTTCCCAGCTGGGGGTAAATTCACTTGCCTGTATGTAAAATTTCCTAATTAGAAATGTCAAGTCTCTGTTAAAAGCTTCCAGAAATTGATGCTGAGCTCTACAGAAAGTTAACTATTCCATAGCTGTGTTTCATCTGACTCATCAGAAGAAGCTTTCCCATATTATTCATAAGGAGGGCTATGGTAGCAGAAGAATTTCAGGATTTTGCCAGGTGGGGGTTTCTGCCTATCAGCCACAGCAGCCCTGGGATTGTGCCCCAGCAGGAGCAGAGCACTGGCACTGGGCACTGCCCAGGCTCTGGGCATCCAGGGAGGGCAGTTGCTTCATTCCCAGAATCTCCACAGCCCAAATCCAGTTTGAACTCAGTAATTAGGAAAACCATTGATTACCAGCCCACTGATAATCAAATGGGAGCAGAGTATTGAAAGGGAGATACCTGGCCAGGTCATGGTGAGAAGAGTGTGGTCATGGGAGTTGGTATGTTAATGGAATGTTGATGGAATTATTCTGTATCAGGTCATGCTTCTGGCTCCTGTTCTCAGGTGGTTCAGGACCTGTCTCATACAAGGTCCTGTTCTGAGTCCATGATTGGAGCCCTGCCCTCAGAACACCCCTATATATTGTTACACTCACCAGGCCCCTTCATCTTTACATCTTGCCCCACAGATTGTGTGGGTTCTGCATTTGTTATTTTGCTATTAWAGTTCTGTATTTTTCAGGCAGCTCCATCATTCCCATCCCTCTGTTTTCCCACTCTCCCCCTGCTGGTCTGGGCTCGGGGTCACAGTGAGCCAGATTGCAACAATGAGTGGATCCTGAACATTTGGCCTGAATGTAACAAAATTCTCTGAAACTGGGACAAATTCAGCTCTTTCCAATAAGGATTCAGGGCAAAAGAAAGCTCAGAACCCAACCACAGATGGCCCCTGCCCCATCCTACTGCCAGCCTCACTTCTCACACCCAGAAACCCAGCAAGAAGGCTTATCCAAAGATAGCAAGAACCTGTTTATCCAAAGAGATAATCCATGACATCTACCCTAACAAACACTGCCAGAAGTCACCTGCACCTTTTTCTGTACATCTGAGCTTGCTCATATAATGTCAGCAATTGTCCCCCCTGCTTAGGCTGATAGCTGTGAAATAACCTGTGCTTCACTCCTACTTGCAGAGTTCCAGTTATTGCCATGATTAGGTGCTGAATAAGTACAGGGCTTCAGTGCCATTCTCTCCTTATGAGCAATCAAGCAGCTCTACTGCATTCTTCACACAATGACTGGAAAGCTTAAACTTGTGATCATACTTTCTCTCCCCATAAGAAATAAAAATTATGGAGGAGAGGAAAAAAGTTAAATCAGCATGGGTTTTTTCACACTTTAAATGAAATAACTGGCTAAAATTGTGAAATAGCTTTCAAATAATGAGAAGACATGAAAGTGGATGCCACAAATAAGTGAAGTGTTTCCCAGGAAAACAGCAGTTTCCTTACAGGAAGAAAAAATAAAGGAAAGGCAAATACATTTGGACTGTAAACAGGGGTCTGAAGGATTGTTTGAAGGCTCACCATTTGATTCCAGTGCTCACACATAACAAATATCCTTTTTTCCTGTTTTTTTCAGCTTGTACAAAATGGCTACTTAGGGGGTTTCAAAGACAAGCAACAGAATAATTGAAGAAACTAAAATGAGTTATATCATTTGTGAAGTTTCTATTTAAGAAAAAGCTACTAAAACCTGGGTGACAAGCCCTTAAAGGAACAAAAGTTAGGTGGGCTCCAGTGACAGTAAGTAGGATTAAGGTAGACCCTTCTTCTCTAATCATCTAAAAGCAGATTATGGTTACAGCAGAAAAATAAAGAAGTATAAGCATTCCTTCCCAGAGTGCAGGATGAGCATGTGGCACTCRCAGAGCAGGGGACAGGCACTCCTGGGAAAGGCAGCAGGGACATCAATGCTCCCCACAGCAGCACTGGTGCAGGAGGAGCAGGTATTTGTATTTTTATAGTTGTAGTTATATAGTTGGGTGGCAGGGGGTCACCACAAGAGCTGCAAGAGGAAAAYCCCCAAGAATGCTCTATAACAACCTCTGAAGCACCTGTGTCTGCCAAAGCTGCATATTGATGGTGTTATTGCTTGTGCCATTTCTGGTGATTAGATTACTGCATGCCTGAGGGTTTTTTTCCTTTAAATAGGAGCTTCCCCCAGTCTCCAACCCCAAATAAATGACAATAGAAAATGCTCCGTGCTGAGAAGTACAGAGCCGATGAGTTCAGGAAATGATCCATTAGTTTGGCAGGAATAAAATACTGCAGAACAAGACAGAACATTTTCATCCTTTCCTTTGCAGGGGCTGGAGTGCCAGCAGCACTTGTGTGCTGCCCAGCTCATGGCCCCAGCACAGCCCCCTGCCTGGAGCAGCAGTGGGCAGGGGGCTCAGCAGATGTTCAGCCTTCTTGGGCACTTGGAGTTCAAAACACYCCTCATCTGCAGCAGAATGAAATCAGCAGGTTGTGCAGCAGAGCTGCAAACAATCCACTGTGCTGGCCAGGGCTGAAAGAGCTACCAGGGCTCCCCTGCTGCAGAGGGGATGGTGGATTTGAGCACGGCCAACAAAAAACTAATAAAAAAATAACTCTTTCCATCTCAAACAAAAGTTCTCTCCCATTCTGTCAGAYTCCTGTTAAACTAAACATGGCCTACTGAGGTGAGCCATTGTGACAAACAAGAGAAAATGCTACATTGCCAAAAAGTAGTTCTGAAACTCCAGACAAATTTGCAATTTGGGAAACTAATTCTCATTTCTCACAGGCTGCACTTTTCATAGATTTTAATTATATATCTATCATTCTCATAATCACTAGTGCAATTACAAGGTGTTATGAGATGCTGAAAGTGCTTCTTTGTTATTTGAAGTTAAAAGCAGAAAAAGATAAAAAGTTTTTTTAAAAAGTCAAGTTCTTGTACTGACAGCAACCACTTGCTCCTTTAGACCATGGGAAGCTCTGACCAACTCACCTGTGATCAAGTTGCATCTGTACAAATCAAGATTTGGGCAGGCATTTTGCTATTGCAGAATTGATCCTACACAGGGAACTCGTCCCCCCCCAAAACAGACACCCCCACAATTTACACAACTGCAGATACACACTGCAGTTACTTTCCATCACTAAAATACTGATGGTTATGTGAAGAAAATATGGAAAAAAATAGAAGATAACTCTGACCACAATAMTATTTCTTAAACACTGCTAAATTGAGAAGAGAAGGTGCACATGTGATTTTGTGCTTTCTGCTAAAATGACTCATTTAGATCGGATTTCATAATAAACAGAAAACAAATTTTTTGATAGGGATATGCCTACTCATCTCATCTTGTACATGACAGACTGGATGAAAAATAAGCCTCAGTTTGCAGTGGACAGCCACATTTGCTGTACATTTCCAGCATTTTTGTACACACATCCTTTACTTGTTCTAAATCCATCCTCTGGAAACAAACCACACCAGCAACTTTACACAGAAGTATAAAATCAGTATTTTCATGAAGGGCTTTAAATAATGGGTATTAATGAATACAGCCTGCCCTCCTGCTATCACACAGACAGAGAATACTTTGCAAAGGGGCACCACAGGCCCTTTAAACTGCACAGGGAATTTTACACTATAAAGCAAAAAAAAATTAGCTAGCCAATCTGGCAGTATGAAAATGGCACAGTTCTTTTGATTTTAACATAATTGTTTTGCTATTAAATAGAATAACAGCCCTAAGTTAAATAATGGAGGTCATTTGAAGGATCCTCATATTTTGCTTTTCTTCTGGGAAAAAAATAAAAATTTTGAAGCCTTGTAACTGACTATTCATAGAAACTGAAAATCACCCTTATGGCCACAAGGGAGTCAAAACATCCAGGGTCGTTACTTCATTAACTTTGATTTGTTTCCAGCAGCTAATGGAACTTAAAAGTTTTTGACTGCTTACCATGATATCCTATACCAGCCATTCACTCTCAAAATCAGTCTGTCACCAGGCAGAGTTGGGCCATTTTCCTTCTTCCCTTCCTACCCACAGAACTCAGAGATTGTTTTTCCTCTTTCAACAGAACTGCAGAGATTCAGTCTGGTGACCTAAAAACCTAAGTAAGCCTAATAAGAAAATTAAAGTTTTCCAGAACAATGACTAAGTCACTCTAAAATATTAATTCCTCCAACAGGAAGCTTATTCCAACACAAGACATTGAGTTTGATTCAGCACTGAAGAAACCCAGAGCAATGTCTCTCTCCAGCCTAAAATCCCACCTGCTTCAGGGAATTGCCATCACCACACATTATTTGTTTAATTGAGAAGCTTTAGTTAATAAATGGCCCAGAGGTGCTGCTGTGGCAGCTCTCAGAGCAGGGACCACTCACACAGACAGACCTACAGACATTCTGACCGGCAGGTAAGATTATCCTCCTGTTCTGAAACTGAAAAAAAAAAAAACTCAATATAATTATCCTAATAAACATAGACTAACAAATAGGAAAATACTCTAGATTATCAGGTGTGAGGCACTAGTGTGAAGGTTATTATAGCTTCAACCCAGTATGAATAATACTTCTGGAAACAACACACTTACTGCATTCTAGTCCATGCTGGGAAAAATGAGCAGCTCTCATGGTCCAGAGACATTTCTTTGTGTCCTTAAACCTTCTGAGCTTTGGGGATACTCAGAGAAAACTTGAGCTTAATCCTAAATATTGTCTAGGTCAACTGTACAAGTCCAATATTCTTCCTGAAAAGAAAAAATGACAAATGTTTTTTCTTAAAGCAGCCTCTGGGTTTTTATTTTTATTCCCTTTCCTAAGGGAGCATGATTAAGAAGATATTAATCCAATACATTTTCAAAAGAAAAATGCAGCTAATTATTTAACATAGATTTCATAATATTTCTTTTGATATAATGCATTAGAAAAGAAATATTACCCACATTTATGCTTTACCCAGAGTTCAGACACTCATGCTTCCCCTAAATAAATTCATATTCTGGCTGTAGCTTTCTGTATTCTTACCTTTGTCTGGCACTGTGCTGTGGAGCAAATAGATTGAGAGATGCAGTAATACACATAACCTTTAGCTTAGCTTTTATCACAAGGAAAATAGTTACTGTTGCTATGGTTGTTTGGTCAATCTGTCACCCCATATCAGCATTGTTAGTATTCACACCTGATAAGAAGATATCTTCAAAAAAGAAGAGGGGGGGGAAGTAAAGCAAAATGCTCTGTGGAAGGCAACCCAATTCTCATCTAATCTCTTTWAAAAAATCTGCTGTGCTAATGCTATCCTGTGTGCCTATCACTGAAATCATATGAGACTTCAAATAAGAGTAAAGATAAGTAGAAAATAATGAAAAATAGAAATCTGTGCAGTTTTTCTGATTACAGTGATGTTTAGATTTTTATTTGTAAACCACCCATAAGGTATTTTCAAGGTCAGGAAAATTTTTTACAAGTTTAAAAAACCAGGGATGATTTTCAAGTACATCTAAGCTGCATTAAATCTCTGAACTATTGCTCTACAACCTGAAACCAATCCCATATGAGACTATTATTTCTCAGCATCTTGTTAGTCCTACTTTGCACATGACCTTGTGAACTACTAATCTTCCTAAATAACTACATTCAGCCCTAAAGGCACACTGACAACTTTTACAATTAGTCTTGAAAATTTAATTTAAAATTTTGTTWCAGACACAGCTGCACAAGGCAGGTGTTTCAAAGTATTCCTGCAACGTAGACTTTTTAAAAGTTCAACAGTCTAAAGAGTGAAATATGTGAGCCTAAACAAAATTAAACAGCCACTAAACCAAACCTGAGCTCAGACACAAGCATGAGGAATTTTTTAATCCCGGATTTCCTAGTAGTGGATATGCCCCCCCTCTCAGTGAGGGCCAGAGGGGATTATGAAGGCTCCCATTAAGCACACACACATTGCAGACCACTAATASATACTGACAAGATGCTTTCCGCTGCTCTCTTTGCTCCCTTATCCATTTTTCACACAACTCCTCAGAGCCAAACGTTGGCTATTGCTCTGCTCTGAGGAAGGTGAAGGTGCAGCACAGCCCTGGGACCTGTCCCTGCCACAAAACCCTCCTGGTGCTCACCAGCTCCCCAWGATCTCACCAAATCTGGTCTTTACTCTTGTGGTATCTTGAAAAAACGTCAGCAGACCTGGTCCTGTTTTCTGGGAAACTGAGAAGCCTCAGAGAAAAAGGAAAACAATATTATTTCATTTACTTCCCCTGTGTTTTGCTGCTTTGGAATGTGGTTGGAGATTGTTTATCCAACATGTGAATTGTTTTGACTTAATGACCAATGACACTCAGGCTGTGTCAGATTCTGAGGAGACTCACGGGTTTTTAATCAGTACCTTGTTAATCCTTCTGTAAGTATCCTCTATTCTTTAGTATCGTTTTAGTATAGCATTCTTGAATATATTATAGATCACAAAATAATAAATTAGCCTTCTAAGAACATGGAGTCAGATTCATCATTTCTTTCCTGCCATGGGGGAGCCTGAAAATACCACACACTCTTACCTTTGGCACCAGTCTTGCTTAACACCCCAACACACCCTGCTCACAGGGCTTAACACCCC
>JACDOX010000016.1:5077973-5100331 GCA_014549065.1 Cardinalis cardinalis | reverse complement strand
CTGCTCAGCAGTTCCTCAGTGTCCATCCTGGCCCAGGTCTCCAGAGCCCCTCTCTGCACCCACAGCTCAGGTACTGATGCACTCTGCTCATCCAGCTACACCCACAGCAAGGCACAGGAGGGTACTAAAGGAGTCTATTTTCCAAAATATTCATTTGTTCTGCTGTCTTCAGGTAATAGGATGCCTGTTCCTGCCYTTGCAAGTGTAATGGAACCAGTATTTTATCTGTTGGCTTCAATGTGAAAGGCTGAGAAAGGTTGTTTCATTCCTTCTTAAGGATAAGGCACAAAAACTGTGCATACAAACTGATTTGTGCCTATTGCTGCAGATAAACAAGTACACATGTAAATAAAAGTAGGCTTATTTAAAACTGGTGACAATGTGTGTTCTTTCTGGTGTTTAAATACAGACYTCTTTTGTTTTACATAAATTAAACTAGTAGTGCCTTTAAACAATTCCCTAAAAATTTACCCCAAAATGGYGGCTTAGGTTCAGCTGTTTCCCCCATCAGCAGTGACAGCAAGCCCACTGCTTTCCCTCTGCAGACCCTGGCAATGCAGCCCTCCAGCTCACAGGTGGGTYAATAAATATCCCAGCAGCAGGGAAACTCAAAAATAAGGTTGCAATTAAAAACATGGATGTTGAAACCTACAGGGTGCCATCTTGTCCTGGTGATGCACACATGCTGCTCAAGTCTTCAAACATTTTGGTAGCCTGTTTTGGCTCCATCCCAAGGCCCAGATTTTAACTTGGACAAGTCTCTTGGTTACTACAGCACATAAGTTGTCACTTGCATGTTTTGGAAAGCTAAAGGAAAAGAGTATGCTGGCAGTTAAAGATGTTTACAGTATTTGCAGAAGTGAGGGCTAGGCCATAATGGGCTCTCTGGAAGTAATCACAACACAGTATATTTAAGCATAAAGAGAATAATCACTTATATCAGCAGGGTAGGCAAGACTGCCATTTGCTGACATCAAYGCATTTATTGAGTTAGTGTTCCTGAACTCAGGATACTAATTTATTTTTTACAGCAATTAGACCCTGCAGGGAGAGAAGAAGAGAGAGGTGTGAGACTGACCACCTCTTTGATGAGCTGTGCTCAAGACAGTTTGCAAAAATATTCTTCTCTATGTCACACAGTCAGTGCTGCTTAACAGGGCAAGAAAATCAAATCCAGAAGAAGAAATGCATCTGAGACACAAAAGGAGGTAAAAGAAACACCTATTTATGATGTTGTTGCAGATGTCACATAGGCGCATCTACCAAGCAGAAAGTTACATTTAGGATTTTTTTTCTCTCCGTTCTTTTCTCTCCCTTTAATAAAAACTTGAGGCTTTTGAAAGCTCTAATCAAATCCCMAAACAATTTCCAGCTATAAAAGAACTGTGTATTTTGAAATACAACATAATCAAACCCAAGTATATGTTTCTCAGTTTAAAGTACCCCTCTACCTGATCTTCCTGTTAGCCCTGCCAAACTGAGTTCTGCAAGTCTCCCTCCAAGCTTTCTGCAACTTCCTAGAAAAGTAAATAGGTTTATATGTCTGGAGTGAGCTGGGTGGGGAGGAGGGGAGGTGTTTGAGCACACTGGTGCCCTTTATGTGCTCTGAAACCAAAGCAATTATAGCCAATTTTCTAAACTAGGAGCCAGTGAGGAATACTGTGCAGCAATAGGAGCAGCATAATTTAGGAAAAGACAACACTGTAAGAAATCAAAATATAAGAACAATTATCCTTGTGGGACATTACATATTCAAATGAGGATGAGAAATGGCAAAAGCTAAGTCAGCATTAGCATGTCAAGCTATTAAAGTTGCTTTATGTATGGAATGAAGAACAGAGACTGGCATGAAGTTAGAGGGAAAAGAAGCTGAAGCACAAGGGTAATTGTAGGGTCAGGAAAGATGGGGGTGAGCTCTGAGCTATCTGGACCTTGCTGTACCATCTGTGGGTACAGCTACTGAAGAATGAAATGCTTTAACAAAAGTAATTGGAGAACAGGACAAATAGTCACCCTTGAACTTRCTCATGATCTTCTTCCAGCTCTGTCTGAACACGCCCATTTTTAGAGGGGTTATTTACTGTCAATAAACAGGGGAAAGGCTACATGACTACAAGCTCCAGCTTTTGTCAAGCCAGAAGATGAGTGCCATGGCTGCTTCAGGACTCTACAAATGACTCTGCTGTCCCCAGCTTGCTTTGCTCTGGTTTTCAGTGCTCAGCCAGGGACAGTGGGTGCACTAACCTGCAGGACAAGGGGCTGTGTGGCACCTTGTGGCACCGTGCACAGCAGCCAGGTGAGGCACTCTGTGGGCAGTGACAGCACAGAGATCCTKGAGAGACTTTTGGCAAGATTTTCTCCTAACATACAACAGCTTATTCAATTCAACAACAGATGCTTTCCATGTTATCCCCTACAGCAAAGAAGTTATTAAACAGCCAGCCAAAGCCTCAGTCCTAAGGCTGCCAACTGGTGGYTGTAGCACTGAGTGCTGTATTTCCCTCCCACACCATCACTTATCATTACCACCCATAGGCTTCCTTCATGCCAACTTTTACCAGGAAATGGCAGGCCCATTCCACACAGGGCTAAAACACCATAATTTCCATACAGGTTGARAAATTCAGCCCAGCCTGACTGCAGGGGAAGCTCTCACTCCCCTTGCAGCCCCCACACCCCTGAGCTGCCTGYGACTGACCCACACAGAGCCCTGCAGGGGCTGGGAGGGAAGGGCTGAGGGCTCCAGCAAAGCACAATGGATTGCAAGGAATTCAGCTTGGAAAAGCTTCCCCCAGGTCATGAAAAACATCACACAGCAAAGCCCTGCTCGGCTTGGCCTGGCCCAAAGGAGAGGAATCCACCTGCCAATTACAGCAACTTCAGGATTTAGCCAACAGACCATAAAAGGTGTCACAGACATGTGCCTTTCCAAATTTTGAAGCTATGCATCTTTTGCCTCTTGTTTTACTCTTGAGGCAGGAGACAGATTAATAGCAATGTAAGCAGCCCATGTTTTCCAGTATTTGGCTCGCAATGYTTAAAAAGGCAATTTTTTGCTCGGTGATTGCTACAGGCACCAGGTCCAAAGGGTGAAAATTGAAATTCTTAAGGCCATAGCAGAACTAAAGAGCTGTTAACTGARAGGGAATTAATCCATGGGCCAATTCATAAAAAGACAGTGACATTGTAAACACATGGAGTATTTAAAGGAATAGCAATGTCTTTGTAAAGAATGTTTCTTCCACTGAACCACTCTTACTTTAGTGTGGCTTCAAGAACCCCAAGACAGGGGGTAAGACAACCCTAGATGGAGCCCTCAGAGGAATCTCTAACTCTTCTACTGAGCAGCAAAATCAAACCAGATCACAAAGAGGAACTATTAGTTCACTCTTCAGTTTTTAAAGCACAAGCCCCAAAAATCTGAAGTGACAGAATTTTGGATGACATGCAAACCCTTTTATCCAGAGCAACATTTCTGTATAAACTTCTCATCTGGCAGGACTAGTAGCTCCTCTATGATTTTATTAAATCAGGATAGTAAGAGCCAAGAGAGACTTTGAATWAATTTTTAAGACTGCTTCTGGTCAACATGCAAAGCTGATTTCAAGGAGTTCTTCCATCCARCCTGCACAGTAGGAAGCTGAGGTACGAGGCAGATATGTGTACAGATGGGGGGGGAAAATGTAGAAAGATTCCTCTCACTCAGCCTTCCCCTGTGACCCTCCTCATACTTGCAAAAAAAAAAAAAAAGAATTAAAAAAGATAAATCTGCCAGCCAGGCTTAAAACTTTGCGAGTACAACTTGGGCACAGGAGATATCAAGATACCAAACCTTCCCTAGACCTGGGCCTCTGCTTCTCTCCTGGTTTCTCAGCCTCGGTGATGTGCAGCTGCATCTGTCAGGAGGCATCACATTATGTCAGAGATTTAATGCAATGAGAGATACAACTGGTTCTGGCACGTAAGGAAACGACAAATCAGTCCAGAGAATGTGAAGAGACAGCTTTCTGGAGGAACACAGGTGCACAAGCTGGGATTTAACAAAAGTTATTKGAAATGCAGGAAGTAAACAATAAAAAAGGCCATTTTACACTAAGTAAATTTTAGAAAATAGGTTTCTCTATCCAAATGTTTTGCTACAGCTGCAAGTCTCAGATTCAAAAACTGACAAATAGGATTTCTTTCAAACTCCAACATGAAGTGAATGGTAGAGAGTGAAAGAGACAGAATTTCATATCCATTAGRATCCCAGTACTCCATTTTAATCAGGAGTCACTTGCAGACTGAAATTGCCTGGTCTGTACATCTCATTGAGCCTTCTGTGAGAAATTCAACTACTTCATGTGTTTGGAGCTGCATCCTCACATAGGAACAAGTGGTTAGCAACGACCTTAGTGAGACTGCAAACCTTCCATCACAGAGGTTGTCCCCCCATTATGCAACCACAACGTTAAAGGGTCAGTCTCTTGTATTCTGTCTCACTGCTCCCTCCTGTRGGTGCAAAAGGTTCTGGGGGCAGCAGTTCAGGAGTTAAATGACTCCATATACCCTGTTWCCAAGGTTAAGAGAGGTTTTCACCACAAGATCACAAACCTGTTTTACTTCACTTTCTGTCTGATTCCATCCATTTCATTGCCTCTTTCAATAAAATAATGATTAAAAACAAACARATTACAGAATCACAGAATGTTTGGGGTTGGAAGGGAGCTCAGGAGTTCCCCTGATCCAATCCCCTGCTGCAGCAGGCTCACCCAGAGCTGGCTGCACGGAACCACCTTGTGCAGGAGGGTTTGGGACATCTCCAGAGGAGACTCCACAGCCTCTCTGGGCAGCCTGTCCRGTGCTCAGTCACTAAAGAAGCTTTTCCTCCTATTCAGGGSGTGGAACTTTGTGTTTCAGTCTGTGCACAGCGTCCCTTGTCCTGWGCATCACTGAGAGTCTGGTMCCATCCTCCTGACAGCCRCCCTTACACATTTGCTGTCTTGTCTCCAGCCTGAACAGGCCCAGCTCCCTCAGCCTCTCTCACACAAGAGATGCTCCAGTCCCTCATCATCTTCACAGCCTCCACCTGASCCTGTCCAGCAGATCCTTGATCTTCTCTCAACCCACAGGACACAGAGTGAGAGCTCCCCCACCCTTCCTCACTGAAGCTCCACACAGCTCCCACCTAACCCCACAATTTATTCCTCACCAGTCCGGTCAGGGCTTCCCAGACTGAATCTCAGGCTGTCAGACCCTTCCAAAGGAAGGAAGAGTGACAGGAGCAGCCCCAGAGCTGCAGGCAAGGAGAGGAGGGAGCAGATTCTCCTTCGTGCTGGGGGTGCCTCCCTTCCACCTGCACACCTCCCACTGACACCAGTGAGAGCCAAGCACCAGGAGGAGGAAACACAGAAAAGTCCATGCTAAAGAAAAAAGTTCAAAATACTGGGATTTTTACATTAAAAAAGCAAAAAACAAAATGCAAAAAAGAGAGAAACAAATAAGACCTGGCATTAAAGACTTCACCCAAACAGCCCAGATGATTTTAGTGGGTGATTTTTGTATCTCAGAGCAGCCTGCCTTGCTGATGTTTTGCCAGTACTAGAGATAATCTTTAGAAATCAAATTATATGTGTGCAACATGAATTATGCTTTTGGCTTACACTGCAGTAAAAATGCACATTTTGCATATTTTTAAAGGAGAGGAAGAGAGAAAGAAAAAAATAGAGAATTATGTGTCAAAACCAACTTATCAGAGATGCAGATAATTCCAGACACAAGCAACATCTTAACTCACAGGAAGGATATGAGATACAAAAATAACTTTTTTTGTTTGTTTGTTTTTTCACTGAGAAGTTACCACTGRCATGAAATTATTGTAATATTTTCCACAGGAATGCAATGTTGTTTGGGAATAGCCAACCATCACAGCACACCTGCAGCTCCATCTTCTCCCAGGGACACATGGCTCAAATGTGTTCCCTGTGTTTCCCCTACATCTAAAACAGCCCAGGAAACACAAGGATTCTGAAGGGGCAAGTTGTGAAGGATGACTGAAATATTACTTATTAAGACTGGGAAAGAGGGATCATCCAAATTTGAAATTAAACACCAAGTTTGTTTCTTTGCTTCCCTCTGGAAAGCACCTGAGACAGTGTCTGAGAAATGTCTCAGCAGTACTGGAGCCCTAGTCACTGTTTCTGAAGTTTTCTGGACATAAAAAATTACTAGCAGGTATAATAAGGAATCCACTGGCCTAACAAGGATTTATTTTTCCACTCACTGGCACACCAATTTAATTAAGACACCAAACCAATTAATAAGCCCCACTAATAAGACCCACTATCTATTAGCATATGCAGTGAAAGCAATTTCTGCCTGTGACTATTTATGAGAGTAGTTATTCACTTGGTAACCATTTACATAGTAACAGCACTAAAAAATGCTACTGAGGACAAAGAGGATGGGAAATTAAATGCTGTATCTTTTACATTGCATAACTTTAAAATATATTTCCAGTGAGAATAAAAAGAAAGGGGGAAATTCCTGCAAGTAGGAGCAAAAAATAAATATGTCCCCATGCCTGCCAKTGCCCCTGGAGTCAGCCCTTCCCACACATCCATCTCAGCACCTTGGTGGCCCCAGCAGCCCACAACAGATCAACAGGACACCAGGCTTGCAGCAGTAACTGGCACTGCTGAAACCAAGGTCACACTCCAGCCAGCTCAGTGTTCTCCCTGTACYCAACACTCCCACCCAAATTAAAAGGAGTTAATTAGCAGGTGCCCCCTTTAAGGAGCAGAGCCAAGAGCACCAATGGCAGCTTCACCCACCTGGGACACTCCCTGTGGCCAGGAGCCAAGGGAAGATCATCACCAGGCATACTGCAAACACATCATGAGATTCCATTTTGCAAACCTCCCTGGAGGAAGGGATCATTATTCAGGAAATGTTCTCTCCCAATGGCAGACACCATTTCATTTACCAGCTTCTGTTAATYGCTGTCTCCAACCACCTCAGTTCCACTAAGGCAAGCAAAAGGAACTTTTSTGGGAAGAGACCCACCATCATGAGGAAACAGATTCAATTAGGCCATTTATTTTCTGTTCTTATTTACAGTAATTTCTGATTTCATATTCTCACYGAATCTCGTCTCAGGGCAGTATCTATCACTATATCAAGAGGCAACTTCTGCAAGATGCTCCCTAATTTGCTGCAGTTTGTTTTAATGAGAGAGATGGGTGTGAATAGAGATGCAAAGAGGAAGTATCAGTAACAAAACCTCGTGAGTGAGATGAGAAAAGATTCCCCAGCATTACAACTGCAGCATACCTGATACATGCACTGTTTAGGCTAGGCTAGAGAAAGTAACAGAAAGCCTTCCAAATAATGAAAGAGCAATCTTTCCAGAAGTTTCTGGGCTCCTCAATGAATTTCATCCAAATGTAATGCCAAAWGAAAAGACTGCCACGTATCTGCAGCAGGAATTCCTGAATAAGCCAATGGTAAAGCAAGGGGGGGGTGACTGACTCTGCCTGTGGTGCATAATCAAAGGAACAACTCAGCTGTGAAATTTGGATTCAGCTGCTGTTCCAGATCCCTATCTGGCACTGCTTCAATCCAGACAATTAGATACTTATTTCAGATGGCTGCAAACACACTTCTCCCTCTCAGTTCTGGCCATSTCTCTGCTGCTTTGCTGAAGAATGCAGGCGAAATTTCGGCAAATTTCATCTGCAATAAAATATCAACGCTGAACATGAAGTTTGGTGAGTTTATTATTACTGCTGGCTTTCCCAGGGAAGAGAGAAATGAAAAACAAGCCAGAAAATAATTTAGAAGCTAACCATGTATTTGGTCAAGTGTATATTAATGGCAAGTATAAATAAAAGTTAGCATCCCAAAGTGGTATGAGAATCACACAGCAGCAAATGGCGCAAGAATAGCACAAAATTAAAATTAAAATTCTTGGAATCTTATATGGGTTAGGTTTTAATTTCTCTTTTCTTTTTAGCCCAGATCATCTCAGCAGTCTCAAAAAATCTTGCAATGAAAAAACAGGTGGGCTTGCAATCTGCAGCAATGGGCTGGAGTGAAAGGAAAAACTCAAACTGTGCATGTGATAGAGTAAAATATTTTGAACGAGAAGAAAAAAGAAATAATCCAATTCTGAAAAACATTTATTATAATTCTTCCTTCTGCTCAGAAAGAAATTAATTGTTACAGAAATGCACACAACCAGGCAGAAAGTTCCTGGATGATATTAACTTCTTTCTGGTAAAAAAAGGAAAAAGACAAATTTTTGGCTATTGGCCAGATAACTTACTGAATCACCTGCAGTGGTCAATCCCAATTTTTTGCTAAGGATGAAATATTCAGGCAATGTAATTTTCAAAGTTGAAGGAAAATGAAGCCAAACAAACTAACAGCCAGCTGCAAAAAAAAAATTAAAAAAAAACTTAGACAATATCCTTGAAGAGACTCACTAATGGGTCTCAAACTAATTTGTGTCATTATTCACTATTTTAATCATCAAGGACAGCTTGCTCTCTGAATTCCATTTAAAAAAAAGGCCAGTTTTAATTAGTATGGTTTCCCAGCAATCCCTTGTACCTATTGCTGTGACTTCAATTAAAAAAGTCAGAATAAAACCAAATAGCTAGCTCAAATAAAAGATATGTTTGGGGGAAAACTCAATTTTCCTCAGTTCTGTTGTTATAATTTCTGTTATTTTTTTCATTAGATGCTCCACCACCACTGATCCCCCTCAGGCAAAGCTCCCCTGCCTGATCCTGAGCTTGCAGCACCTGCTGCAGTCAGCAAAGTGCCCCTCCTGAAAGGGCWSSAGCAGCAGCAGCCAGGAGGGGGCTGAGAGAATTCCTTATCCCTGTCTGCAGCTCAGGCTCCTTGAACCTCATGTGMTTCTTGTTGTGCACGTCCCACCCCGCCCAGGTCCTCCTGCAGGTGACTCTCCCTTCCAAATATCAACTTCCCCACTCAGTTTGGCATATCAGCAAATTCAGAATAAACTTTATCCCAKGTTCCAGATTATTTATGATGGCAATGAATAGTATCAGTCCCAATGTCAATCCCCTCTGTATTACACTCCCTGTAAAATCTTCAGTCTGCAAGGAATACATGCAACAGGACACCACCCAGAGCCACAGAGCCCAAARCTGGTCAGAAGTAAAAATCTCAGGTCAGCACCTTAAGGGGCTGTTGAAATCAGGAAAGCTTCATCCACTTATTCCAGCAGAAGATTTGTGGCAGAAATACTTCAGTATTTATWAAAAAAAAAAAAAGATATTTCCGTTGAGCTTCTCATCTACATTTCCATCACCCCATGGCATACAAATGTGTCATTTTAAAATATAACATCATGAAACTCAATGACTGCACTATTTCTCCTCATGTCAACATACTAATTTTCCAGCATAATACTATTTGCTTGAAGAAAACTATTCCAAATATTTGCCAGTGCAAGAAMGAGGGGAAATACCCAAAATTATTTAGTTAGAAATGAAAACTTTGGGATCTGGGGCTTCTAAATAAGGGATTTACACCTAAAGCACAGAAAAATGTACATGTGGATGCATTTCATTAAGAATATTATTAGAAATCTGATGTGATCTGGGTTCCTATCAGTTTATCTCAGCACATCCTGCAGGCAGAGGAAAAGCTGGGAATGTTAGACAAATATTATGAAATTAGTGCAATTGGGTTTTTCCTACCCTAACATTCAGAAGATTTTTTTTTTTTCCTGAAAGGGATCAATTGTCTAATAAGGCTGAATTATGCACATCTCATTTACTGGAAGAAAGCATGAGAAGAGTGGTTTACAGGAAGGGAAATGTGTAAGAAACAATAAATGAGCTCTTGAATAGCTGTTGTAACTAAGGAGTCTTCATTTGGTTTTGACAGTTTTTCACTTGTCTCTTGGAAAGGATGCTACACAGAAGGGACTGCTGATGAATTTTTGACAGTGCAGCTGGTTTCTGGCTTTTTTTTTTTAAGGCATCCTGTAACTCAGTCTCCAAACTTTATATCATAATTGCATGATAGCTCAAATATTCCTTATGTGAGGACTCGTGTGAGAAATTAGGCTTCTTTYGTGTAAAATCTGAAACATTCTCTGGCTGTCAATACATAACTGCTCAGCAAAGGTGGTTTTGTCAGCAGAGCTGCTGAGAGTAAAACGGTGGGATGTCTCACCAAAACGTATAAACTCTGAAATTGCCATCATGAAGGGTAAAGTCAGTCTGTCATGGGCCCACTTAAAGCATTTTTGTRGGATTTTTTTAAACAAGCCTCAGCATCCATTTACAAGGCTTTTAAGACCCTATTGGAGCTGATCAAACYGTGGGGGAAATTTTTCACCTAATGTAAAAAAACTCCATCTTTTGGAAAATTTAAAAAAATAAAAACCCAAACTAAGAACATTCAGTTCTTTTCCACAGGTGATGCCTTGTGAGRCTACCTGGAACAGAGGCTAGACAGTGTTAAAGGAATAAAGTAGGGATTTTTTAAAAGGCATTCAAAGGATACACCTTGGGCAGTACAAGAGCTCAGCTGAGGCTACACCCAAGATGGACAATGGGTCGTGAGTTTTCACACTTTTATAGGTTTTGGTCCATTTCCATATTGGGGTTAATTGTCCAATTACAGCTTCAGGTTWTGCAGTCCCATCCCCCCAGTTTGCTCTCCTCAGTTTGCTGTTTGTACTTTTTGGGGCTGAAGCTGTAATGGTGCCCTTGGTTCTCAGGCTGGAAACGATTGGTTTGTCTGACTAAACTGTGAGGAGAACTTGCAAACACCCCATATGAAGTTCAGAGTTATATCCTAATACAGTACAGAATCTGAAAACATGAAAGCCGAAACTTAAGGCATCACAGGGACTGGGATGTAAATGAGTTATTGACACTGGCCAGGGAGCAGCCAAAGCCTCTTAGCTGGGACCAGCAGCCACAGATCCTACTGCCCATGGTGTGCAACAAAGGAAGTTCTGGCCTCGGGTTCAAGGTCCCAGTGATGTCTTTCCTGAGAGTTTCCTGTGTGTTTCCACCCAAGGCAGAATGGGGAACTATCAATTATGAATGTGCTGATAAGCTCTGGAAGGGATGAAACCAGCTGAGATACAGGCAATCATTTGGAGACAACAATGAACTCAAAAAAAGCCTGCAGCACTTTGTTTCATATCATACATTGACAGAATTTTGACTTTAATAATTCTCACAGAATTATGGCTCACAGAGATGCTAAGTTATKACATGAACAGATGAGAGCACCTGCACAGCATCTCCAGGTGCCAGTTGTTACTCCAGCCCACCCTGGGGTGATATCAGTGATGGATCTTTCCTGGAGCAATGCTTTTAGAGCTCTCCTTTTGCTTTGCACTCACAACGAGGAGGAAACCTGCACACAAACAGCTGCTCTGAGTTCTCACAAATTCACACCCTGCCTCCCCCTGCTCTACTGTAATTGTTTGCCCACGTACCTGAAAGTAACACAGACATATGTCAGGTCCCACTAACAGGATCCTGGCAGGTGTCTCCTTAATTTGGAATTATGGTCGTGAATTCTTCATCAGCATTTTGATAATCATATTTGCAAAGTGGTAACATTTGCAAGGCTTAAAGACAACAACAGGCACAGCTTCCTCAGGGACACTGTGTGCTGGGCAGCTGCTGCACTGTGTGCCCCCCCTCTGCCTTCYTCTGTACATTCACTTTGACATACACCTTACAGAAAGAGGCTCAAGAATTTTAAAGTGTGAAGTTAAAGTGCTTTTCACAGCACTAATGCCATGTCTGTGTGGTGAAGAGGACASCACCCTGGCACAGAAAATATTTTRAAACATCAGAGATTTGTTTTGTTTYTTGTCTCTTTCCCAAACYTGAGAAASCTGGTATGTTTCTRAAAGGTTTTTTCCCTGCAAGAGCAAGGCTCTTTAAAGTGTCTGGTAAAATGCTTCAATGCAGAATGCATGAAGGGCATACATTAACATACATTGATTACTTGTATTTTTAAATGTAAATGTTGTCTGCTCAGCATCTGATGGAATTATACCAGCACAGTCAGTAAGTGTCATTGACATTCAGCTCCCTGCTCTGAAGCTYGACAATACCTCTGATTCTGCACTTTTTATTTGGATAATATTCATCATGGTAACAGAAAACTACTCCAAAACACAAAAGCTTCTGTTTCTGAGACCTGGGGATTTCAGATGTGRTTTCCAAGGTGTTACTCTTTGACAGAGGGGTCTGGGGCTCCCWGSCAGTGCTGGCACTGCTCTGATAGCCTGGGAATTACTTTGTGTGTCTCCAGCTCCATTTCCTCCCACCATCAGTGAGCCCTCCTCTCCTCTGAGGGTAGTAGACCACAGTATCTCCAGAAAAAATACCTTTAGTGAACTCTTGGCACAGGCAGGGAATCCCACTCTTTGCAAACATAGATCCAGTGCCCAAAGCCTCACCAGTTTTCTCTCCAGACAGGACAGGGATGGTTTCATGGTCCCTGGTTTCTGGAGCCCTCCCGGGCTCCCCTCTGTGCTGAGACAAGCACACAGAGCTGGCAGCCTCACACCTTGTCCTCACCTCTGAGCCCTGTCACAGACCCTGGGACAGGGATCCACAGCAGAATGACTTTATACCTTAGCTCTGGCTTAATTAGTGCAATAGTACCTAACTCTACAAACACCAAAAATCCAGAAGGGAACAGGAACAAATCCTAAATTCCCCAATTTTAAGAACAGGCGGCTACTGGCAGAAATTTGAACCACATTAACAGAGCCACCTTGCCTCCCAGTGTTCATTTCCAGCCTGTTCTCTTGATGACACGAACACATCAAGACATGATCTCCCACTGTTCCAGAGTGTCCCAGGACCCACCAGTCAGGGCCAGGCAGACAGAGGCTGCACAGCCCACTCAGCAACACCCACACATTCAGGCACTGCTGCCAAATCTGCCCCTTTTCCCTCAGTCTGATCAGAGAACGCCCTTTCCATGCCCCCAGGTAATGCACAAACACCACTCTTTGACASTCAATAACCCACTGCTCTTTTGACACTCTTTTGAATCCATATAGTTAATTAAGGTATGAATGTCTATCCAAAAATCTATACTGATTAAGCCTGGATTACAGAGTCCTTTCCTTGCTCATTCTGAGTAACCATGCAAATTATGAACTTCCAGACAAAGAAAGCAGCTCCAGTTCCCATGTATTTATTTGACTTGAGATCTGCMATCAAAGAAAAGAGTGTCATTACTTGAGCATCAGGCCTTAAGTGATAGATTCCAAGTGCATCATTTTTAGAGCCATTAGAGGTTATCAGGCCTATATGGTTGCTAAGATACCATGAATCTTGAAGGAAAATATAATATAATGGTAGGCAGTCACTGTGATGTTTATCAGAGTATGTTCTCTGCATCTTACTTAATAGCRTCATGATTAGGATCATTTTCAAGAGTTCCTGCCTATTTTCTAGCTGGGTGCAAGAATGCAACTGCACCAAGTCAGCAAATACTGTTTATAATTCATATTTTGCCACAAATAAATGAATTCGTGGACAGCAAAATCTGTAATTGCCACAGCAGAATTTATTAACAAGCATGTGTGTCTGTGTGCAGGTTTCCTTCCTGGCTATTAAATAGTATCTTCAGACTTGGAATGAAATCATCCTTCATTGATTTCAAGTATATTTTGTGATAAGAGAGACTGTGCTTTCAAAGAGTTTTTAAATTAAATTTGTAGCTGAGGTAATTGCTGTTGCAAAATTATGCAACTAAAGTAAAGCGTCATGCAGGAGTTTTCTTGATATTATAATTTAACTGCCTCTTTTCTAAATCATCAAAGTGTGAGATGCCAGATTAGGGCAAAGCATTAGGTTATTACTGAATTATTTTATGTTCTGTCTCTGGAGGTATCTGGTGAGAAATAAAGGGTTGAATCTGCAGGGCTATGAGAGTGCTCACACCATAACCCCCAGAGTCCTCTCTGGGCTCACTCTTGCACTGCTCCAAAATGGTGAAGTCCAAGATGGGAAAGTGCCCATTCTCCCTGCCTTGCTAGCCCAACAGAGAATGTCATTCCAATGCCGATGGACAGAGACAGCCAAACGAGCTTTCGTTAGTTTAAATTAATGCAGCTCTCATTAGAGCTGCATGGGTGGGGGTGGTTGTTATTCCTGCTGGTAGGGAGCAGGGAGTGGAACAAGAGAGTGGCCCAGAGAGCTGTGGAYGCCAATCCCTGGAAGGTTCTAGGCCAGGCTGGATGGCCCTGAGCAGCCTGACCCAGCCCAGGGAGGAGGAGTGGGACTGGATGGTCCCTGGGGTGCCTTTCAACCCAACCCACTCCGGGATTCTGTGATTCTCATCTGTCATGCACTGAACCCACAAACCTGCGGGCAGATGCCTGCAGGGCATTTGGAGGAAAGGGCACAGGATGAGAAAACAAAAGCTCAACAGCTGGGCTTCCTTTTTCCAAACTTTGAAATAAAGCATCGTCCCATCCCACACTACAGAGGCACCAAAATGCTGGTGTGATTTGCCAACTACCTTCCCCAACACAAAACAAAACAGTTCAGGTGAGAAAAGCTGCTGGAACACAGAGCAGAAGACACCAAGCAGCCCAGGGGATCAGTGACATTATGCTCCAAGAATTTACCTGCATCTTGTACAAGATTTCAGCTGGATCTCACACAAAACAAGGCTCGTGACACCTTCCTGGAACCATCCCATCCACGTTAGTGACATTTTGTCCTATGAGCCTGCAGTYCTGACTCAAAGCAAGGTTTCCCTCTCCTTGACAAGAACCACAAACTGCTTTTTAATGCTTTCAAGAGCACTGGAGATTCAGACATTCATTTAAAACTCAGAGATTGTTCAGAGAGCCTAAGACCCACTCACAAAAACAAAGAGAGGCAGTAATATTTCTAATTTCCTGCCACCCACAAAGATGAATACACATTGACATCTGAGTACTGTAACTTTTTTAAAGTAAATGAGCCTTGAAGATGATCTGTCAGCTAAAATGCCCCCAAGGGCTTGCTTTGCAATGTTTCTTTTTTTAAAGAATGTTTGTTTTAACATTACTGTTGCAACCAGCCAAAGAAAAATGTAGAGGCATCGTAAAAAATACGAGTGGATACCCAGTTGTTAGAGTTGGTTTAGGAACAATCATGGGAGTGATGGACTGTGCGACCCAGGAGAGGTTCCTTCCAACCCTAATGATTCTCAGAATTGATTTTCCTTTGCAACTCACTTTCAGTTAGTCCTTTAGAAAAAAAAATAAAAAGGGTTAGATCAATGTTGGCTTCAATGACAGAGCCATTCCAGCTCCTGCAGCATTTTCTTGCCATGGCAATCTCTCTCTCTCTTCTTGTTCGTAGGAAGACCATTCTCTACCCCTCTGTTCCGGGCTGTAATAACAATAMGGGGATGGGCTCATTGTTTGCTGGCTACAGGGTTGAATGTGACATTAATACAAATCAGTTAGCAGATAAAACTCTGGCTACACTTCTCAGAAGGTGAGTATACAGTTGTTCTGCTCACAGTTTTGGAGAGCTAATCTTTTCATTCATTATCAYGATTGCTAAATAGACCCTCTTCTAGCTAGAAACCAGAACAGAAACACAAATGTAAGAAATGTGTAYTTCCAGAAGGATCCAGCTGTAAGTTATTACAGAACACCAACACACTTTCACATAAACTGGTGTTTCCACCAGACACTTAAGGACAAATTTCCAGCACTTCCTCACTTTCAGTTAGCAATCTAAAGGGAGGACAGCATTTTATCCCTGCTTCTTTTCCTTTTGAGTCCACTGACAAGGACTCAAAGGACTAACTCTTGTTAGTCTGGGCCTAAACAAGAAAGAAAACTCTCTGTAGATTGGGGGGAAAAATTAATCAGGTGAACTCTGGGGCTRTCTCAGTGTCCTGAGTCCCATTTTACAATGACACAGAAACCAGCTCTAGCTCATCAGCACTGGCTGACCACAGAGAACAGAGAATAGGTTATGGGCATTCCAAGATCTCTCTGTTGATGGAGCTGCCTATAAATTATTGCAGAGCAAGAGGCCCAGATATTTCTCAAAGGTCCAAGCTGCTTGGAGGCATAAAGAAATATGCTTAAAACAATAATTAAAAAATCAGAACACCCATAGTTTTRGTGACATTGTCCAAAGCACCTCTCCTAATCAAGGACAATCAAGGCTCCCTTCTGTCTCTTTCCTTGAAAAGRATTTGCACCATGGAAAAGGGTAAGWGGCTCAATAAAGCTCCAATACTGAARCACATGATTTCCAAGGTTTGTGACTGTCTACTCTGCTATCTATTTCTCATTAGCTAGGAGGGCTCAGGGACACAGGATGCCTGGGTGCAGTGGTAATGGAAGAGGCAGAGGGACAGGAGTTACCCCAAGGATTCTGATGTCCTTCCACRGTGTCACTGACCTGGCCACAGTCTGGTCTGGAGGGCAGGCAGTTTGCTGCTAAAGCTGCATGCAAGGCACAAAAGCAGCACCTCAAAGGTGCACACAAACAAGACCTCATGTTGAAGCAGAAACCATTACAGAATGACAGCCCAGATGCACCCACGTTGATCTATTCATCCCTGGGAGTGCTGTCCCAYTGCTACATTTACCTCAGGTGCTTCATAGCTCAGTGCAGGCAAGACTTAAACTTTGAAAATCTGAGCAGCTGGAGGCAGAGCTCTCCTGGCAAGCCCTGTGGAAATCTCCCTCAGGCAAAGTTCGTAGCAGTCAGTAGCCTCTAGTATTTGTCATGTATCTTATTTTTGCATTTCTCATTTTAAAAGGTCTCCCAGCCCATGGGAAGGCAGAAGCTGCTGTGTCTGTGCAGGAACAAAGCTGGCTGTGGTTTTTAATTGGTTCATAGATCTGTGACTTTTTCAAATGCCACATGATGTCCCTAGCTGAGGACAGAACTCCCCAGGTGTCCTGACCCTGGCAGGTGAGGGCAGTGCTGACCCCCCTCCTGTGCTGCTCAAACAGCCCTTGAGCAGGCGCAGCCCAGGACACCCCCTGTGCCTCCCCCTCTGCTGTGCTGTCCCCTTCGGGGGCTGCTGCCAGGAATGGCACAGGAAAGGCTCCCAGACTTTGGTCTGGTCCAACCCCTGTGTCTGTGGGGTGGCTCAGGAATCCCCAGGGCCAGCTCAGGCTGTCTCTGACACCATCTCCTTCACCCTGTGCCAGTGCAATCCAGMCAGTTCACAGTGCAGAACCAAGACTTGCACTAATTTGCTTTTGCCATGTGTTCTTTCCGTTCTGCCTTCCAGGCTTGTCATCACAAAATATTTTAGCATTTTCTCCTACTTCCTCCTTGCAGGAGATTTACATGATCCATGGAMCCATAGAAAGGGGTTGGAATGGACCTTGGGACAGATCTCTAGYCCCAACCCCCTGCCATGGSCAGGGACATCTCCCCCCTCCCCAGGCTCCTCAAGGCTTTTTCCAATCTGACTTTGAACTCTGCCAGGGTTGGGACATCCACAACACCCATGGCTTTATGAACTGTCCAAAATCCCAGAAAAGTCCCTGCCTTGTGCAATTTTTTACACTGTACTGCCTTTCTTGTCCCACAGATGATCTGAACCTTTTTGCCTTTGTTTTTCTCTTTGTTTCTACTTTTCTCTATTAAAGCCCAGGAAGTTYCTCCCTCTTCCCACACTTCTTCCACTCTCACATAGAAGCTGCCACTTCTTGAATTTCCATAAACTCATCATGTGGAAATGTATGCAATACAATTCAGAGAGGTCACCTACTCTGCTCTTSATTTACTTTATCCAAGTCATCCTGCTCCTTATTGCATCTGCTGTTTTCCAGACAGGCAATTTCTAGATGACACATGCATGGAAGCAGCACACATTCAAAAAGTGTTGCTGCTTCACAAAACACAGAATTTGGCATGGTCTCCCATTGCCCTGAAAAGCAGCTTTTAGTGTGGGCAAAAGATCAAAGCCAAAAAAAAAAAAAAAAAAAAAAGTCAAATTCCATCTGGTCATATCTTAAGACTTTCAATTGGCCTGAAATATTGACATTGTAGAATTTGTTTAGCTCATACTCAGGGTAAATTGGCATCTTTCCTTCTACAAGGAACCTTTAATAGAAATTCTCTTGCTTCAGAAACACTATGTTTCCAAAATTCATCCTGATACCAGGGCCAGCTGACTGAAATTTGTGCTGTTTTTCAGTCTCAGAGCTGTTACAAACACTTTTCATCTGTACCAGACGCAGAAGCAAGGAGCCCCAATTTGTTCAGTTCTGGCTTTCTGAACCCCAGTTTTTCAGAAGTGATGAAACTGTCTTTGCTCCAAGATGGTTTGGGACTCCTGGATGCCCTGAAATGTGCTCACTTGGCATAATGGACATTCCAAGCCACTGAACCATGAAATCCCAGCCAAGAGCAGCTCAGAGCCCCYGGAGCTCACAGCTGATCACAGGGAGCCAGACACCTCTCTGGGCTTTCACTGTGTTCCACCTCTGAATCCTCCCACCTGTGCCCCACAGGTTCCCAATCTCCTCACCCCTGACCAACTAAATCTGCCTTCCTTCAATTACTCTGTTCAAAGGAAATTTCAACAGCAGGACACTATCTGGAGATTATAAAATTTTGAAAATATATCATTTCATGGGTACACATGTAGTATTTTTTTTTCACTATGATTACATCAGGTCACATCTCCAGGAGGTAAAGTTAGGAAAGGGCCATGRAAATCAACATAGCTGACAGTACACAGTGCCCTAAATAATTAATCTATTWAAAACTTCAATGAAAGAGAAGGGAAAGTTCCTTGGAACTTGCCTAACTCCATTCAATGTGCTTGTCTAATAAATGTTGATCCCTGGGACACCCAAAAATGAACAGCAAATGATAACTCCAGAATTCACCATTTCCAGTTCTGGGTTCAAAGTCCAGCCTCTAGAACAGCTGACCTCAGAGAAAGGAAAATTCTGTCCTTGAAAGGTTTTTTTACTGATCTTGACCAGAGCTGATTGATATATTGCACCTCACACTCAAAATCAATGTCACAAGACAGAAGAGTTTTATTCTGATGTTTCACATGGACCAGCTTGCAAATTATAGAGGAAGAGGAGCTGCAATTTTACCCTTGCACTTTGAACATCCAACTGATGGTCATTTTACAAAATTATGTTACCATTTCCCTGGTTTACAAAGTCAGTAACCCCTAAGAAATAGATTTGGAATGATGAGCTACTGAATGCACAGACTACTCTCATCTCATTCACAAAATGTGYTTTCAATAGAAATTTTCATATTCTGTTCCATTTGGATTTTTAATTGTAGTCTTTGAATATTAAAAAAAAACCACTAAGTAGGTCTTTTCTTATGTGATAGAAGATAAGAAAGAGCCTAACCCAGCCAACTGCAATCCACAGTTGGAATACCACATACACTGTCAGCATAATCATGTTCATCACTCAGATAAAATTTCATTAGCAAAAACTTACAGCAAAAGTCAATGATGCTAAATCCTTTGTACTCATTTCTCTGCATCAAAATACACAATTATAAAACCTGATCTGCTTTAGTTACTTTCTCTACACACCTGAAAGTTCCAATAAAACTGCACAAACTCAAGTTTCAAATAAGCATCTTAACACTGGCTGGTGCAGAGCAGAGGTAGAAGCACTGAGAACATTTGAAAAATATTTCAATTTCAAGACTTTCATATCATCAGAGACCAAGAAGCTGGTAATAAAGAATTGRTAACCTGCTGAGAAGACATCTTCTCTAGATTCCCATTAAATTGAAAACAGAAGTACAAACTTATCTTTGAACTAATAAATCAATCCATCATCTAACTGCACAATACTGTTTTTATAATTTTATCATTTATAGCRAGTGCAATCTAGTAAAATGGCTTAAATAATAAGATAATAAGGAAATCCCATAACAGACACACAAACAAACAGCAAATTAAAAAGCCCTAATAGCAGTGCCTCTATTGGCTTTTATTCATTATCATTACACATCGATTACCATCATGCATGTTTAATTATGAGGACAAAGATCTGACCAAAGCATTTTAGCATCTCTAATTGTGCAGGCTTTTAACAATGCACTGTGCAGTGCTTGTCATATGGTCTGAAAAATTACCAAACAAGCGAGAGCTGCCTTCAGCAAACACCATCTTTCCCAGTGACAGGAACACTCAGCACCTGTTGCAGTTCTCTCACAAGGAGCCTCTCCAGCTCAGTTACACTCTCCAAAATATCTGCTAGCTATAAGAGTGAGAAATGGGGCTTTTGTTCCCACTACTTCTTTGTGCTTGTCATTTTCACTGGTTGAAATTCAGATAAGTAYTGCTAATATTGGACTCTATCTGCAGTTGGTTGGTTTGTTTAGAAAGAGTCTTAATTGGTTCAATTATGAATTTTGGTTTCAACACAAACTCMTTTAAGTGAATTATCTTGCCTTGCATAGATTAAGTCTTCTGCTAGCAAGRGAGTAAAATCAGGCCTTTTCTCATCAAATTCAATTTAAACTTCTACACAGGTGTATATCACAGCAGTCTTACCTAGAAACTCRGCAAGATTTACAGCCCCTGCTAAGGAACAATAAAAACTGCCTTCACGTTGATTTTTTTTCCTTTTACCTTCATATGTTTCAGGAGAGGTCTGGAAGTAGATTAAGTGAAGGAACAAAACAAATGATCCACATCCTTGTCACCAGTCACATAACTGGTCCATTAGCACTGCAAAACTTGTGAGGTCTTGTGCTCTCTACTATTGCATTTTTCTACTTAAATGTAATGTAAAACCTTTACACCTGGCACTTATGAAGGCCCATATATCTGGGACTGCAGTAAGCATGGCAAAGAATCAATTTGATTTTACAGAAAATTGAGGGAAACAAATAAATGAAATAGAAAACTAAAAGCCATCTGTGTCCCTGCAGACACTAATACATGTGGAACYACATCAAAAGGGAGTTATTAGTGTCCTACACATCACAGGACTGTTTGGCACAAGAGTCCCACCTCATCTCTGCCACCCTGGGAGCAGGAGAAGAAATTAAATGTCAACATGCAGAAAGCTGAGAGCTGCAGTATGGAAATGGGCAAAGAAGAGCAAAAGGAGGCCGTGGTCCCCTGCTCCCATGGCAGAAGACATGATGGGAAATYTCAAAATGTCCCCAAAAAAAGAAGRGRGAATGAGGATGCAAGGCCCAGGTGTGCTTCTTGCACCCAGCTCAGCCAGCAGAATAAAAAGTCAGGTAAGCTACCAGTTTCATATTTTTTTAGACTTAAACAATTCAGAGCAGGGATTCTTCTTTACTCTTTGTTCAGCACAATGAGGGCAAATGCCTCAATGCCTCTGGGTGATGTAAAGAACACAGGCAGTACCTAAAGAACTGCACGTAAGGCAAACAAAGTGGCTGAATGCATTGGGAGAAAAATCCTGTTGTCAATATATTTTTTTCCTTCTCAGTGTTTAATGTTTACTGTCCAGAGTATTTAAGGCTTGAGTTTTGCATTGACTTTTTTAGGACTGATGACAGGCTCGAAGCTAAACACACGTTTAGATGCTTTGGCACAGCAGAGACAATAAGCCCAGCACAGCAGAGGATTAAATCTACACTATAGCCACTGCAGCCTTCACATTGCTTTATTGCTAAWTTTTGCACATATGTCTGTGATCAGTTACAGGGCTCTGACATATGGTGAGTGCACCTGCTACGTTAGCCAGGGCTATTGCCTCAAACAACAGGGACACTTATGGCAGGATCTGCACGGGTATAAATAAGGGCTTATAATGTCCCTCATGCTGTAGGGCCTTGCATTCCCCAAACAGCACCATGGCAATGCAATAACCGCAGATAAACAGTCTAAAAGGTTTTGTGAACATGCTATAAAATAGATTCGTCACTCTCCCACAGTTAAGCAAACTTGTTAATAATTATGCAGGATTCAAATTGATAAAGTGTGTTTTCAGGGTTTGACACTCATTTGCATGATTTGGGGTGGAATATGCACTTATCTACCCACAGTCACATTTTCATTTGTATAATTACATAAATTGCTCAAGAAATTGGCAACCACATTTGTGTGAGGGAGCCATAAAGTTCAACCAATCTTTGCAACAGAGCTGGGCAATGGCATCCACACGTTCCTCCAGCCTCCCTGACCTGCTCCTCTGCATCTCCCAGGGATGTTCCCCCTCTGCCCTGTTAACCTGCTCACCTGCAGAGCCTTTTATCCCCAAACCTCTGAGCACAGCTTCAATCCCTGTGCTGCACCATCCCTTCCTGCAGGGCTGCTCCTGGTGCGTTTTTCAATTTAGCATGAGCACCAAACAGCCTCTCCTGCTGCTTTTCCAGCACCTACAGAGGCTGTTCCTC
>JACDOX010000016.1:4933575-5077798 GCA_014549065.1 Cardinalis cardinalis | reverse complement strand
ATCCTTTACCTGGACACCTTACAGGGGTGTCTGTTCCTTACAGAGGTTGTTCCTCACCAGATCCTTTACCTGGACACCTTACAGGGGTGTCTGTTTCTTACAGGGGTTGTTCCTCACCAGGTCCTTCACCTGGACCCCAGATTCTCCAGCCCGCAGCTGCAGCCAGGCTTTCAGAGCAGCTCTTAGCACCCATGAGAGGGAGCTGCTCCCTGTGTTTGTCCTGCTCTCTTCCACCACGTTTGTTTTGGCATCAGCCTCTTCTGCCAGATTGGAAATAGCGCGACAGCAGCTCTGCCGCTGCCCAGAGGATGGCTCGCTCTGTAAAAGGGCTTTTTAGGACAAAGAACATCAAGGTCAAATCTCAGAGCTTTCATGGTATTTAGTACCACATCYCTAGATCTGGTCCCCAAAAGTAGGGTCTAGATTGTATCTGCAACATGGATTTTCGCAGGAATTCACCTTCTTCTATTTCACTTACCAGCACAAAAAATTGCAAATAATATATTTTGCTCAAAAATATCAGGAAAACATCATTAAAGATTTGAATACAATTAAATACAAACCTCAAAATCTCATTTTCAGTTTGAACTTGAATATCACTATCATTTTTCTGTGTACCCATGTAATCTTATATTCTAGGATGCAATACTGTATCCTCAGGCACAAGAGTAAGAATTGAATTTTTTCATTTTCTCCAGTTCTGATTATTTTTGTAAGGGTATTGAATGTGTGGCTAACACCACTGTAGCAGAGGTAATTAGCAAAGCACCATTTTTTTCCTCAGTTTTATTTCCATAGCCCTCTGTACACTCTGGCAGTTTTTTTACAAGATTTTTTTTTCTTACTCCTCAATTAAATTATTCCACACGCTTACACCTGAGTACACAGAATATATAGTTCGAGTGACATATTTCAAATTCAGGCTTTTGAAGCTCTCCTGCCCTAGTCCTGCTAGCAATTTTTGCCTATGGAAGACTCTCCAGAGCACATTACCATCAAAATCTGCCAGAGACACTATGCAATATTAGTCAAGGCATCTTTAATAATGCAGGAAAGGTCAGCAGCTCACAGAATATCAAGCTGCATATCGAAGAATTATGAATCTTTTTCTCTGTGCAGATTTTGTAGGTATTCTTTGGGGTTTTTKCCTGATTCATTTTATGCCAACAGCAGAAGATCTGTTTCATTTTCACCATTCACCAGAAATAAAAAGAAAAGGATGAAAACTTTCCTACCAAATGAGATAAGAGTGTCAGTATGTAAATCACTTCTTATATGTCAGTAAATGAAAACAGTGTAGGAATCAGGTATGGAACACACTCTTTACATGAAAAGTAGCTGATTCTTAATAATTCAATGAGAAATTGCATTGTAACTCCATTGGGACAGTGGCTGCACAGGCCATGCCCCCTCCAGGCCAGCAAACCCAAGGAGCTAAATTCCATATTTTGTTCTTTCAGTGCCACCAGAGTTAATGTTGCTTTGCAACTAACAGGTTTTTCCTGGAACAGCTCAGGATGTGATCATACAGCAGGGCCCTGACCTCTTGACTASATAATGCTTTTGTGATCAATAGCACAGAAATTAATGTGCTTATCATATCAGAGCATTTTAAAGATTTCATACATACAGTCACTAATTACCTCCAATGTCCATGAGACAGCATTTTGAAGTGCTGGTCCAGTGCTTTCAAAATTCTGCACAGGAATAAGTTGAATTAGGCAGTCTGAAAAATCAAACCCAACCAATTTCTTCTGTTCTCCCCAGGTCATTAATCTTCATAGGACAAATTACCACCAACAGCTCAACAGAGTGGCACTGATGGACTGGGGAGACAACAAAGCCACTCTGGCATAACTGAGAGGAGCATTTGCCTTGTATCCTCTGCAACTTCTGCCTTGAATTTCCCCATATTTCCCTTTTTTAAATGCAAATTATTAGAATTTATTATTTTTAATTCATGTATTTTTAGAACCATTCAAGCTTACACTGAGCCATCCTCTGCTGAACAACATGACCACTTTGACAACAACATGACCACTTTGACTGCAATTTGACAAAGCAATTTTGCAAGGGTTTGGTTTTTTTTTTTTGCAAGTAGTTCTGCAAGAACAGCGGAACTATTCTGATGAAAGAGTAGCAAAACAAGTAATATTTAGAAATTTAGAAATTACACAGGATTCTGGTATAGCGTTAGARGCAAAATATTAATATTAAACTAAAAAGCTGTTAGCTGAATTCAGGGGAGGTTGTCATGATGAAAATGTGAGCTTTCAGCACAAATGTAACAGCAATGCAGGAAGATGAGTTCCAACTTAASAAAAATAAGATTTTAAAATCTAATTATAAACACAATACTAAAAAGTCTATTTCATTTTCCCAGACAGAAATTACGCTCTTTTCAGTGCGATGTGATGCATGCACAAATTACCTCCAGGTCACATTTGCTTTTGTCTGAAAGCTTAAGAGRAAAAATATTCCAGCCTTTTTCTTTAACCTATAGCAGTACAGCCAAAGGCACTGATGAGGTCACAACAGTACATAATAAGTGATCAGTAAAGAAAATGGTGCCATATGTTGCTTTTCCCTTGCTGTACTCAGTTCTCTGGAAAATGATCAACAGTAGCTGCAGCTAAATCCTACCCTATTTTTCTGTTACCAAATGGGGTTAAAAAGTCATGTAAATAAATATACATGAACTAAACAGAAACAGCTGGAAAGTTCCCAGAAGGGACCTCTAACAACCTCCAAGTTGGACGGACCATGGTAGATCAAGGGATCGTTATTAAGATTAAAGGCTTACACCAAACCTGCTGTGAAATTCAATCTGCTGAATTCTAAATGTTGATGGCACAAAATAGAACATACTAAATGGTGGTATTTATTAATTCTTAAAAAGCACAATGATGGGAGAGTTGTTACACTTTCTGCATTCCAAATGTGCACGGTACAATTTGTTGAGATAAAAATCTGTAGGYATCTCCTGTGAAAGTCAAACATTTCAGACAAATTCCTCCTTGTATTGGTTTTCTGGAGGAAAAAAAAATATCAGCATCATTACTKCTTTTGGGCTTTCTTTTAAAAGCTTTAGACCAAATTCATTTTAGAGAAACACACCACAGAAGTGACTAGACTTAAATGTGAACTCTTGAAGGAAGGAGCTGTTTTACCTTGGTAGACCTGTGCTACTCCAAATGTATTTGATGGGATTATGCTCCTGCGCCTAACGAAGAACTGAGATGACGGCTGCCTGAGCCTGCCAGTGTTCTTCAGGGTCTCACCATCCTCGTGGGACACCTGAATTGTGTTTCTAAACTAAGAGAAGTGTTGTACAAGTCCCCTGCAAAGGAGGGGCTCGGGTCTCTCCTGCAGGGAGATGCTCACTCCGCGTTTGTGTCACTCTGCACGTGGAGTCTCCACACAGATGCCACCCTCACRCTCACTCAGCACCTCTCAGCTGAGATCTGTTACCAGCCACAAGGTCCAAATGTTCCAAATCTCAACCATCTCTCTTGAATGAACAAGCAAAAGAAAGCTCCCTTCTTTTTCGAGTCAGTTTTGTATCCCCAAGGAAGGCAGTGTGACAGTAATTAGTCACACTTGAGAGATCTGCACGGGAAATGCTCCCTCCACAGACAAGCCGTGTGGAATTKATATATATTTGGAAAAATATTTAGACTTCTGTCATGGCTTTGCCATCTGTATTCCTTGGCAATTGTACTCCTTGGGCAAAGAGCTGTGTTGACAATGTAAATTAGGTCACAGTGACATTGGTCCTCTGGGGATGCTGGAAAATCTTCAAAACTGCTGAAGAATAAGTGCATCCTGCAACCTGGGGGGAATGCCTCATTACTTGGGGCTGTATTTTCAAATGATAACTTGCCCTGATCCTTTTAGTCAGCACAGAGCCACATTCCACAGGTAGTAATCTAGTAYCTAGCACTTGGGCTGGCTTAGTCAGACCCTTGTCCACTGGAAAAGTGCAGGATTTCACTTTAAGCATTAAAAAATATTTTGCATGGCAAAAGGCAAAACTCAGCTGTTGAAACACTCCAAACAATTTTCTCTCCAGAAAGATGATTACAAAGAGTGACAAGACCCATTGTGTGACAAGACACTTGCTTTGTCCTTCAGCCAATTCCCTCACTGAAACCCACTGACAATATTTTGGGAGCCAATCAAATAGATTTAATTCTAAAAGCTTGACCCAAAGAGTTTACATTCTCTTCTGGCATAGGGTGGCATGTTTCAATTGGCTTTAATGCTGCCATATCAACAGGTCTCTCTGAATATCCTAATACCTGTGTGCCAAAAACCTGGGAGCTGTAGGAAAATCTGGCTTGAAATAAGTACTGAGGGAGGGATCTATTTATAAATCAGGTCATGGGGGTTCAAGCTTTTACTAAAAGACAGCACGGGGAAAGTAGAACTTCAATCAGTTAGSAAGATGTTTTTCTTTAGTTATTCAGTTTTCAAAAGTGCATTTGTTTCTGCTCCATCTTACTTTAATCTCTCAACACTTACAAGCATGGCACATTTTATAGGAACTTGGAAGAAGCTTCCCTGCACAGATCCCTCCGTATCTATCTGGGATACATTCTTGGAAAATAAACTGATATAAAGGGACAGCAAAGCACCTTTGTGAGTTGATTTGTGAAAATTGTTTCAGTGAGTAAACAAATGTATTTCCTTACTCTTGACAGACGGCCTCATTAAGTTTTCATAGAAGATCTGCATTATTAAAATTCCTGTTCTCTCCAGAGGACTGGAGGTATAGGAATCTCAGGTGATGCTATGGTACCCATTCAATGAAATTTTCTATATAGATGCTATTTTTAAAAAGAACACTTAGCAATGGAGCAGGTGACCTCTTTTTTCAGGATGAAGCCCACTCTTACAAACAGGAGAGATAAAAACAGCCACTTACCTATAAGTGGAAAAGAGCCTTAGTTATGCTAGGAGCCCACCCTGCCTTTGTGGCATATCTTGCTTACAAAGGTACTTTCAGAAAACAAGAATAAAGTGCTTCAAGAAGCATCTTTACAAGTGTCGACTTCTTTTATAACCATCAAAGTTTAGCAGGTGGAAATAAAAAGATAAGAAATGAAATGTGCAAAAATATTCATAACCAGGTGCTTGGACTGCTCTTTTCACCCTGACTCCTGCCTCTAAAACATCAATCTGCTATTATCCTCCTGCCAGATAAATAGGCAAGGTAGTTAAAAGTGACCTGCAAGAAACTTTTAACTTCTGAGCCCATCATCACAGCAGACACAAGATTTTTCCCTGATGAGTGCAAATTACTGTAGGACTGGTGGGTCTCTGTGGCACACAAAGAGCAACACACTCTACCCTGCATAAAAGAGTGATTTTCACTTTGCATCATAATGAGCCTTTTGTATTTTGGAAGTCACTAAAGAAGTACCTCTGCAGGAGGCCCGCTGTGTTAGTCTTCATTAAAGGATCCAGATCGATAGATTAAGCAAAACAAAATGGTAGCAATTCTGCCTTAGCCTGAAGCTCTTTCTTTGCACTCCTGAGCTTTATGAGAAGCACTGGAATCAAAACAAAAGTTGCCATTGCATCAAGCAATGAGACTTAGGAAAAACAAGAACTTATTTTCAGAAGTCAGGGCTCAAGTAGAAATTAGGCAGAGAKATAAGTCTAGAGATGGGTTTGCTGCTAAGTAAAATAGAAGAAAATTTGGAAACCTTCAGAAGCCATTTAAGAGATGTGACATTGCAGATGTAGCAGCAGCAGCAGGTACCCAGGTGCACCTTTCCTTGGCAGGCTCGACTCCCTAGCAGATCCTGGCAAGCACCTTCCTCCYTAACCTGTAGAAAAATGCCCCATTTTATTCAACCATCTCCAGCAGATACAAACTTATCACACTTCTGGCTCACCTTTGCTTAGCTCAAAGGAAATGCCTGGTGAAACCTGGAACTGGGTATAACTCACCAACCCTGCACTGCTTAAAATTGGCTGGTTGTGGGTAAGAGACTATGCTAAATATTAAGGAAACTTTGGGAATCCCAATCCAGATAAGCAGGCTTTTGTTACCCTTTCTCTTCTGGAAGCAGCTTTAGTAGCAACTTAAAGTAATCTAATAAAGCTTCATCTCTATTTCAGGATGTGAGAAAGAGCCCCACTACAAGAGAGAGTACTGGGAAAGAAGGAGACCTGAGGGAAGAGGAAAATACTTCTATCAATGAAGAACTGGAACTGTCTGAAGGAACTGTAGAGCACAGAAGCTTGGCACGGTAAAATCAGAGAATGTTTCTGCTTTCAAAACGGGAAGTTATTACAGTCTGCAATCAGAGAGGAGATGAAAGCTGCACCAATGAACTGAAGCACCAAACTCACACTTGAGAAACTGTAGAACTAAGTGCCTATTAAAAAGCCAGAAATCAGACAGAGAAACATGCAAGGGACAAGGTTAACTATCATCAAAGAGAAGAATTGAAAGGAGGTCGATAACAGCTTGGACAGGAAAGGAAGATGAATAGAAAATTGTTCTGGACCACCTCAAACCCTTGCTCGGCAGAAGGGTATTGATGGGATTTGAAGTGACCAAGAAAAATGTGAAAGATGCGTCCTCCTTTCTCTCACAAAGTGAACTGAAGGAAAAAAAAAAACCAAGACAGTAAGGAAAGAAAAGCCAAAGTCAGAGAAACCTCCTTGCAAGTTCCTTGGATTTGCTTAGGACAAAGGACAGACTTCCAATCAGACACTAAAATCACCTTTTCAAACCACCATTTCAGAAAAGTGCTCTGCATATTTACACAATACAAGTCATTGTATAATCACAGGGCTTTCTGTGTGTTTCACCCTTCTACGTATTTTAATCATATAGAATCCCTTTTTGTTATTGACAGAGACATAACTCATTTTAAACTCTTTGAAAAATCCCCAGCTGGTTATCCTGCTTACCCAGACAAGAGCCAGAACAGCAGGTATCTCAAACACTGCAATAATTCCATCAAGAAAACTCAAGCAAAACCTGTACTATAAAAGCTGTTTATGAAAAGCAAATGAGAGGAAACTGCTCTGGTGAGACAGGAAATAAATCTGGACAATCTCAGAGGAGATCTTCATCTGGCACAGGATACTCAGAGACTTTGCTAAGTTCTTTTTGCCCCTTATGCTCCAAGTTCCTTATCCATCTAAGAGAAATAAGGTTATCAAGGCTTTTTTGCTTAGGTGCAAACAATCTGGAGCTGTGATTTTCTGGTGACCATGGCCTTTACTGCCATGACTCTTTGCTTCTCAGCATCACTTTAATGCAAAGAAATTCTTGGTGCTCTCAGTGGGAGTAAAAGACTTTCCCACCAGTGATGGGAATTTGTTGGRGTGGGGATTGTCCACAGCTGTATTACAGTCATTCCAGACATGGAAAATGAACAAGGAGAAATATTTGGGAGGGGAAGTAAAACTTTTTCTGGCCTCCAGAAGCCTGAGTGGGATTGGGTGTGTGGGTCAGGGTCCAGAGCCACTGATGGTAGAACCTAAAACCAGAGCTACAGCCAGGCAGAGGGTACAGGGAAAGCATTTACAGGAAAAGGAGGACTGGGGCAACCACTCTGAGCTCAGCAGCTCTTTCAGATCTGCCAGGGTAGGACAAACAGAGGGGACAGATCTACAAACCCTTCCACAGCCTTTCTTTCAGATCTCATAACTCTTTGCTTCTACAGCACAACACTGATTTGCTTGCTGAGAAATGTCTTCAGCAAAAGTCAGCAGTGACCAGCACAGAGCTGTCCAAACTGTGGCAGCCACCAAAAGGCTCAGTCCTGCTCTAAAAACCCTTGGGAGAGACATATGAATAATGAAGCATAAAAAAGCCCAGATAGACAAATTTCTTGCAGATCTGTGTGCTAAACAGGACAGAGCTGGTGGGCAACATGGGCTGCTCACTCAGCCCCTGTCCCATCTGTTACCTGCAGACAACACAGTTACATTCCGTAATTTTTCCATACATCATCTCAAACTCTGTGTATTGAAAGAAGAGGTTCAGTCAAGATCAAGGACAGTGGTATTCAGCTGTCATGGTGATAAAAGCTTGAGAGATTGTCTAGATGAGCTCTTGATTTGTGCAAGTATAAGTAAAGCAGAAGCCAGTAGGTGAGAAAATGGCCCTGGCTGAGCAAACTGAGCTCCTTCCAGGGTTACAAGTATTAAACAGTGCTTCGTTAAAGATTTTGGGGAGGACTGAAATACAGGACCTGTGACAAAGTCCCATTTTCTCTAGGTTTCCTTTCCACCAGGGATGATAAGCTCCATATAAGCTACAGCACATGAAAGGGACTTACTTTCTTTAAAACTCATTCTCCATTGCAGGAGTAATTGTGATGAATTGTCAATCAAGAGAAATACAACCCACTGATGAATTTAAGGACGTGAAATTAGAGGCTGGTAGCAAGACAACAACTGTTGGAAAGCACAGTGAGCAAATGATGGATGATACCAGGAAAACAAATGGATGGATTGTCAAACACACAAACCAACAGCACACAGGAAATTGATGGCAGCTGTTCCAGCCCAAGCACGCACCTAACACACTGCCTTAAAGCATCATTAATTTTAGTATAAAAGCTATGTGCTACACAGACTTTATTAGGCAGAATCACAGGTGTTTAAGAACCTGATGAAGTATTTTCTCAACACAAGTGTTCTTGTTGCACACACAGATGCTGGGGAGGCTTCATGTGTACACCAGAGTGACCCAATGTGTTTGACAYGCAGGAAGCATTGGGGAAACTCTGGTAAATGGCCTGCATTGCCAAAAACAAAAACTGTGTCTAATCAGGCAAAATAAAGTCTACTTACACAAGTGGAAAGGCCAATGAAGTGCCCATATTGGAAAGAGGGCCTCCTGGAGGAGTAGWAAGGAGAGAGGAGTAGTGAGACAGGCAGGAGAGGCAGTAGCCAGCTCATGGTTGTAGCAGAACATTGCCAGTGACCCAGTCTGCCACTGGCATCTGTCACACACAGCCCTSTCTGGGTGTACCTGGCCAGCCCCCGTCTGCAGCACCAGGTGTGCAGGTAAATCCCACAGTGGCTCCCACTCAGCTGCACTGGTGCACAGGCACCCCAGAGTGCAAGAGAGAAGAAACTCTGCTTCACTACACATCCAGGAATTCCCCCTTTAGCTTAGCATTCATTCTACTCGAGTTCAGTTTAAAATAAACAGCTGATTAATCCAGAGAAAGCAAAACCAGTCAGTGAAGACAAACCTTTCCASAGCAAAGAGGTGAGCTGTACAGCAAAGCTGGAGGAGAAATGGAGTCCTGCTTGCTCTGCCAGTAATTTCTTTGGCTATTTTTGATAATATCCTAGAAGCTTTTAAAGGACATTCAACATAAAGGTCACTTTAAGTGTTTGCAAAGATTACAGGGGATCAGGATGCGYTCACCATGCACAGTCTGCTACATGCTCAATTCACTGTCATGGAGGAAGAAAACAGCAGAATTAATCCTCACAGAGGAAATTAGGATGATATTGTGCTGGGTCACGTTCCTGGATTATAAGATTTCCACCAGTCAATCCTGAGTTATTGCTCTGCAAATACTCAACATAATTTGACAGATAGTCTGGAAAAAAAATACAATAAGAAATTCCTTTCCCTGTGTTTCAGAATAAACATTCCATAAAAAAGAAAGGCATTTAGCATGACACCACTGAATGCCCACACCTTCATTAATGGAGGCTGTATTTCAAAGGAGGTTTCTATCATTCTGTTGCTATTAGCCCACCTAACAAGCATATTTTTTGTGCAGTTAGCATGAATTATTCAAGCCAGGAGGGAACACTGGCTTGGTTAGATAAAGGGTTGCTCACACATCTATCTGCATCTTCAAGGTAGAGAAAGATATGAATTAAGGTGTCCAGAGACACAACAAAACTTCTCCTTGGCTACTTTCCTCTAGACCCCCTGTAATGCCATAGAACATTCTGACTCAGTCAGGTGCTTTTCTACAACTTTCACCCTGAAATACACATTTTTCCTTAACTACTTCTCACAAACTCTTGAGAACACGTGCAGAAGTGACATAGGTGTAATAGTTACACAGCTCAAACAGAATGTCAAAACACACAGAGATTAAAGATAGAATTTGATTCTCAGCTTTCAAGGTGACTTTGGCTCCTAATACAGGATTTTCAGTCACCCACACAGATCAGGGCATCTGCACTTCATGCTGTTCCTGGGAATCTAACCCCACCAGGCACTTGCAAATTCCCTCACRTGGCTCTAAAAGCCTGACTTCTGAAGGTCAACAGAGAAGAAACATTTCCAAAAGGACTTGTTTGGAGCGTGGGAAACAGGCAAATCCTMCAAGTCCTTTCACCACATCAGATACTGGAGATTAGTGGAAATCCTCTCTCTCCTCTGGCAGAAGCACAGGGAGCCTGGCCCATTGATGGGATGCTTCAAACCAAAACACAGGCACCAAASCCATGGGGATCACTCAGGTGGAAGGGGTGCAGTGCAGCAGGGAGGTATTGTCCTCTTCATGGAGACAAACCAGTTACTCCTGTGCAACTTTTTCATATCCTTTCTAGCCTGGTCATTTGTAGTGAGTAATTCAGCCCTTCCATGCATTTCTTAATTACAATTAAGACCATTTTGTCATGTCCAAAAGCTCAGAATACTCATGTCATGCAGGGAGGAGGATGACCCCAAGGAGCCTGAGAGAGGCTGAGAAGAGCTAACAGTGTCAGGGCCAGCTGTWACACTTCTCATCCCAATTATTCTGAAATCCTTGGACATAGCTTGTTAATAAATACAAATTATGGACTCTTTTGCTCATGCACCAGGTGAGGTGGCTCTTCAAGCAACACAGAATTGGGAAAGACCATTTAGCCTGCTAAAAAAAAAATAGGAACAAGCAAATAAAGGCAGGGAAACAAAATCCACACAAGGTGAGTCTGGATACACCACTCTCAGTCAGTCTGAGAACCACCCCAGCCTGAAGGAAAGAAGTAGTGTGAAGCATAAAACACTCTAGTCTCTAATGAATTCTGCACAGTCACTCACAAACCTATTATAMTGTGGCCAGGAATGGTGTCTCTTTGTGCAAGACACTGCAAACAGAAGCAAAAAYGGTATTTGTCCCAGGGAGGTTAGGCTGTATTTGGAGAAGGCAGATGGCAAATGCAGAAACAGAGGCACAAAGGCAGCCATGGCTCAGGGAGCAGCTCTGCAGCTCACAAGTCAAACCTCTCAAATATTTGCCTGATGACCAGTGCTTCAGAATTCATTGCTTCCTCAAGCCCTTGTCCTGCCTGCAAARTGACATGCAAATGCCTGTAGGACAGCACAGGGTCTATTTTCCCTTGTGTAAATCTGTAGAATTTAATGTGTTCCAAAAATTCATCTAATTCAACCAAACATTCCTTTTCTAAGTAGAACACACAGATGTAGAATGCTTGTGTGCCTAAATTCTTTCACTTAAACCCGACATCAAACTCAAGCAAAAAGCCCAGAGAAAACATATCCTACTTCAAAACATTTTAATTAGTCACACTCATTTAACTCTACATTTTCCTGCAGTACAAAGCAGTACTTATCTTTACGGTTCAGACTGCAAACTTCTCACTTCTCAAGATGCTCACAAAAGAAATCTGGCTGCCTTGGGTGGGGCTGTGGGCATCAGAGGGAGCYCAGCAGCAGAAATGCTCAGTTCCCTTTGGGAAGGACCCTGTGCTGTCACCCAGGTTTCTCCTGCTCACTGGCACAGTCGCACTGCAGGTGCCATGTCCTGGCACAAGACCATCAGTTCCAGAGCAAATACKCTCTGCAGAAAATTGTCCAAGCCAGCAGAGACAAGCACTGCTCTCASTGGGGGCCCTCTCTGCTCAAGTGTCCAGCTTTTGTCTGAGATTTGTGAAAGAGTTAAATGTTGATTTCAGAATCTCAGTGGCCTTTCCACCAGAGAATGATATTTCAGCATACCATTATGGCAAATTTTCCTAATGCCTGCCTATGGGGATATCTGTGTAATGGCACCATCTGACTCTTATCATAATTTGATTCAAACTCATATTGCTTTTACATTTTATTTCTCTTTGCCATTCTGGCTTGYAACAGCCAACAGCAGGCTGAAATTTTACCTAAATGAGAGCATTTTTGCTCAGTGAAAGAACATTACTCTGTGCCATTTGCTTAATAGTTCACATTACTGTGTAGGGAGTGTTGCATTCCTAGGCCAACTTCCTGGCACCCAGTTTGTTAAAAGTTTYAAGGGCAACATAGCAATAGGAAAAACTCTACTGCCTGGGCAAAATTATAGTTTCTCWGACAGASCAGAAGTCAAGAAAAATGTCAGATGYATTTATGCATGGAGAGAAACAAATTAATAAATACAAGCTATACTCCTGCCACAAAGTGTCCATGTTTTCTCAATGAAAAAAATTTTTATTTAACTTCATTCTGCAAGCAGTACAGAAATTTAAGAGATGGACTTTGCCATTCTTTTGTTGTTTACTGTGACAGCTTTCAATGATACTCATTACCCAAAATTTTAAAAAAGAAGGGAAAAAAAGGAACAGAAAAAAACTAGTGAACCCAGGAGCTGAACCAAAGTGGATCAACGTTGTGATGACAAACAAGGGGAGCCATCAGCTCACTGGAGTGTGATCCAAACCAAAGGGAGCTGACTGCAAAGGGGAGCCTGGCCCTTCCTGCCCCCTCTCTGATGGAGCTGCAGGGAGGCCAGGGCAGAAGGCACAGCCCTGAGAGCCTCTGCTGGGACAGGAGGAGGGCCAGGAAAGCCCCAGGGACAGAGTGTGTAGCAGTGGGTATTGAAGCACAATATACTGAAATACTGCAGAATTTCCCATTTCAGGGCTCCACTGCAGTGGACAGAACACCACTAATGCCAGCAACTGAGCTGTGCACAATGGATGTTTGTGCTTCCTTGGATCCTACCACATCTGGAGATTGCTTAGATTCAAATCACACAGATAATCTGCAAAAAGAAATTCAGTCAACATGTTTATAAAACCTTGTGGGACACCAGAAGACACTTTAAATAGCAGGAAAGGTATCGTGACAGTCCAAATGTGTTAAATTGTAATTTCAACCTAGAAGGCAATGAACATCCTGCCTGCCTTATCCCAGGCTCCTAACTCCATCCTCACAGCCCAAGAGTTATACACTACTGTAAAAAAAAAGAAAAAAAAAAGTATTCTCAAGGTAGGGAAAGTGGCTTTGATCAAGCTGGAAAAAAATTTCAGATTCAGATGAAAAGACACAATATAAAAGCAACATCCATAAAAAGGAGTATGAGCTGCACCACCAAGAACAGAAAGCTATTTCAGAGAGATTAGATTTTATGTCCCATGTTCCACATACTACATCTCCTTCCAGAAATAAGACAATAAATCTGCAATAACTATGGAGCAATTTGCCCCAGACCAAGCAAACCAAACTTAAGCCAACTACTAATATGCCTCAACAGTGATCCTAAAACAATGTTAGCACTATTATTTACCTCTAGGTATGACTAYTGCTCACACACAATGTCCAGGCCTTCTGATTCCTGCTAAATATCAGTCAAGGGTCCAGGGAAACTGTGAGTAACAGAATGTATTTTAAGTAACTATTTTTCCAGCACACAAATACATTTCAAAACCACTTAATCATGTCCAAAACAATATTTATTGAATTTATTTTGCCCTTCATCTGTAAGTGTCACAGCTTCCAGGCATTTGTCCCTTCMCTGGGAGGRTRGWGAGGCCCTGGCACAGGTGCCCAGAGCAGCTGTGGATGCCCCAACCCTGAAGTGTCCMAGGCCAGGCTGGATGGGGCTTGGAGCCACCTGGGAGAGTGGAAGGTGTCCCTGCCCATGCAGGGGCTTGTAACAAGATGRTCTTTAAGGTCCCTTCCAACCAAACCACTCTGTGATTCTATTCCAGTTTCATTTCATTGTTATTTCCTGAAATTCTTTTCAGCCTGTTATTTGCTACTTCCCATTTGGGAACAAGGCAATTTGCATTTCAGACTGCTAGAATAAGGCACCAAGCAGAAGCACCCACCCTTATTCAACTCATGAATGTCACCCACCATTAATTTTACATTTACAATTTTGGCACCAGGCGTTTGCTCTGAACTGGGTGTGAATAAGGGAATGCTGTGCAGAGCACTCCTTCCCTTCATGCAGCAGGGAAACCTCAGTGCWCCCCGCCCAGGGCACGGCAGGAGCAGCTGGCAGGAGCTGCCCCTGACCAYGAGTGCCACTGACAGCACCCGTGGCCAGAGGCCTCCCTTCCACCCTGGGGAACGTCCTGCATTTCAGCAGGGAAACACACTGATCAGGAAGCTGCTACACAAAAGTTGTGTGTGCCAATGCTGCAAATTATTTTAGCTAAAAGAGCCAAACCAGAGTCTGAATTTCAAAGCATGAACAAGTGCTAGCACGAGAAAGGACTAAAAACCAACTGGAGTTTAAAATATACAACTAGATGTATTTAAAAAATGGGAAAAAAAAAAAAAAGAAAGTAGTTTTTCTGGAGCTCCATCTTCCTTTCTCCCAACAGCTGGTCTGATTTTTCCCCTGATGAGGCTCAAAGCACATATTTAATAGAATTTTATAAATATCTTAAAAATCATGAGAAAKATGTTAGTTATTGCCAGGCTGTGATTAAGGTTGATATTGATCTAGAAGGCCAGAACTTATTTTTAGATTATTACAAAATACTTTAGTGGCTTATGTTGAAATTATTTCAGAAATTGTTTTTATTAATACATGTCCATCTGTACTTCTAAGCAGGTGATAGAAGTTTGATCTGCAGCTTTAAAATTCTGAGACTCTTAGTTGCTAGGAAACCAACAAATCTAATTCCTGTGTCTCTTATAACACCAAAATATAACTCTATACTGATTCTCTCAGAAAAACTCATGCTATGTATTTTTCAACTTCACCTTTTGTCACTGATGTGAAGCTTTATTTTCTTTCGTTTAGGCCTAAGAGAAGGCACATCACTTATAAAGAGATTGGTAAATATGTTAACAGAAAAAGAGATTAAATATTCTTTTATCAGGATTTTTCATGTATCTCATTTCTGGAATAAGGGACGTCTGAGCAGAAAGTCATAAGGGCTTGAAATTGACTTCTAATATGGATTCACAAATTTATCTTTAATATTTCATTACCATGAGTGTTGATCATTTCTGGCTCAGAAGATGGTTTTGTAGACAATCAGTCTAGTGTCTTTGTGAGAAACATTATTCATAAACACATGTAAAAAGCCTGTGCTTTCATTACAGCACAAGCAGTTAACATCTATCTATGTACACCCATCTGACCTTGCAATTACTGCCATATCTGTGTGATGCATTGCAACAGAATTATTAATTCTACATCCTTACACTTTTATTCTTTGGCTTGGCAGGTCTACTAGGAAGAATAACACATATTCCATTAATAACAATTATCAGTGACATGATAGGAACCTGGATAATATGCTATTCAAAAAGTGGTATTTTCTTTGTGGACAGAGGTAAATATAAATACCTTGAATTCTGGGGAAGTATTTTCTCAATTTCACCAAAGAAAAGTTACTATATGTAAGAAACAGAGACAATGTACCCTTTTTATAGGAGGAAGAAAAACTCAACAACATCTAAAATAAAATCTATATCCTCTCCACAAGTTACCTCTTATTTTCTCTACATAAGTGAATAAAAAGCAAATGCAGTGATAAAAAAAGAGGACAGCCCATTTGTTCCCTTCTTCAAGAGATGTCAGAATTCCAGAGGTCACCATTTTGCATTTGGTTTTCTTGGGACAAGGCAGGAGCCAGCTAAGCATCCTTGCCAGCCTTGGTGACAGCAGCCAAGGGCCAACACCCTGCCTGTCCCCACCCTGCCTGCCCCGTTTCCAGCACCCCACAGGGAGGAAACGCCTTTCCTACAAAAACTGAGAAACTCAGCTTGCACAAGGTGCTTTTCTTGCCCAGCTTTGGGGCCTGGCAGCTGTATATGGTTTCTGTTCTGCTCCTGCAGCCAGAGGTGACGTGGCAGAGCTGCAGGAAGGCTCCCAGACCCTGATGRTGTGCCATGAACAGCTCCTGCCATTACTCTAAACAGACTTGGTTTCCTCATTGCCGTTAACAAAATAAATAGGAAATGACTTCCAATAAACCACATTAAAATGTTTAGATTGCAAATCACACACTTCAGCTTAGGAAATGGCAGATTTATGCTGCCACACAGTCTTTATTCTGCCCTTCCAGGATTATGACATGTTTTTTTCAAATTCCATGATCCGACCTTCTCTCCCAAACACTTTGGGCTTTGAGTAAGATAAGAGCTCAGTGCTAGAAGATAAGTGTGGGAAGAAATCCAGCATGCATAGAATTAAGGCTGCACAAAGAATTACAAATTTAGATTTTCTCAGTTCTCCAATTCTTGACCTTGCAATAGAGAGCCAGATTTTTAGTGTATAACTGTAGTGAATACATCTGCGTATACACTAATGCTATTATACACATATCTCAAATATACAGACTAATCCATTTTCTCTGTTGAAAATGTTTCTATTAGGGAATAATTCTGAAAATCCTTTGCCCATGTAAGTAATCCTAACAGAAGGATCCTCTGCAAAGACACAACTCTGCCCTGTGCACTTTGAACAGAAAATCTCTGTCCCTAACAAAGCATCAGTTACCCCCCAGAACATCTTTGCTTCACACCCTGCACTTTGCCCCTCATGGTTCTCATGTACCCCCCCTAAAGAAGACTCTGGAGAGAAGAGCAGAGCTTCTCTTAATATATAAATGGAAAAGATTGATTGTTTACATTAAGGAAAAATTACTAAGGTAGGACCTGATGAAAGGAATGTAAGAAAATATTGAACTGGAGGCTTGCCATCTACCTAAGATGAGGAGGGAAAAGGATTTCTTCTCCCATAAAAGTAAATTCTAATTCTTGGAGACACCCTCAGGACCACAAGCAGCACATTCTCCTGTACATGCCTTGCTACCCTGTCAGGTGCACAGGGAGCTGTATCAGTACTGGGATTTTCTATGCCAGTACTAATATATGAAAGAATRATAAGATAAACAGCTTCCTCCCCAAAACACAACAGACTATGACAGCATGTATTCACCTTCTTCTCCCTTATTCCATGAGCTCTAGGTCTCCACCACTCTCATGTGGGCGTGCAATATAAAGAAAGTCACATCTGAACAAGAAACAGGATGAAGGAAAATGTCCGGAGGATGGAAGGATGGAAGGCTCAGCCTRGCTCCCTGCACTGAAAATAACCCACCCAAAGTGCCCTTGTGAGCAGGGCTCAGCAGAGTGACCCAAACCCCAGCCACTGCTCTCTGCTGCATCCCTGCCAGGCACCATCAAGCCTCAGTTTGTGAGGGTTTGGTTACCTAAGCTTATCAATTGAGCTCACTTTTAAAAACCATTTAATGCACAGTTGAAACAAGAAGGTTGCAATAAATACGTAGAAGCAGTACTGCACAATCAGTAGTGAAAAGGAGGAATCAGATTATACAATCATTTATTTGGAAAATTACTGCTTTGACTGAAATACAGTGAGTGAATAAAACAGAATTAAATTTGAAGCACCTACCATTCAGCCACMCCCATTCTATAACTATCTGATGTTGCTATTTATCAATGAATTTGATAAAAATTATATCGAAGAATAGAAATGTGTACTTTTCCAAACCAAAGTAGATGGAATGATCCAAATCAAAAATGCAACAAAGCACCTGTGGAGGGTGGGAAGAAGCATAGCAAGATCTGCAGACCACACCAACGCAACAGATAGATGATTTTCTGGTCCAAGCTAAAATAACTATACCCTCATTTCAAATCAATTTTGCAGGTTTATTCTAGCTAAAGGCCTTTCCCAAATGCAAAAGAAAATTAATAATCTTAAAGAGTATGTATCCATATCAGCGCTTTTCCACCATGTCCTTATTAAGGAGAAAGCCTTTGCAGCTTCTCCCTTGCTTGATAACTCTCCCACATCTTAATACATTTTGTTCATTTGAAATAATGAGTACTTCCAGCATTACCACTTTTGAGAGGGGAARAGAAAAACAAGCAGAAGATTAAAGTAAGAAGATCTTAAATCTAGAGCTCCAAGTCTAAAAGATAGGTTAATGTCCTTCTAAAATAATAGCTCCTTTGGCACYCTCTGGGGACATACAGGACAGGAGAATTAATTTGGAAACTCTCCTGTATATGTGATACATGAACAAAAAAGCCTTATACATACCTTATACAGGAGTACTAGAGTTTATCCACTTTGAAATAATCCTTTCACCCCTGCAATATTTTAATTTTTACTAATTTTTAATAGTTGCTTATGCACAATACAGTGTTTAGTGAAATTAAGCAATATAGAAGAAAATCAGCTGAAGCKCAAAGGTTTATTATAACAGAGACCATATATAGTTCACCACAGAGAATAACTGCTACCAGGTCAAGATTAAAGACACATTACCCTTTTATATTGTATAAAATAGAGCATTTTGATGTATGTTTTGCATTTTATACCTGTAGCCACAAAGAAACAGGTAGCTCTAAGCAATGGCTCTAAAGAACATGTTTCATATCCCTAGTGCTGTCAATAGCAACAAACAACTAATCTTCACTCAATAAATGTATCTTTTATAAGAGTGCTTCCTTTTACAATTCTAGCATAGAAACTGCAAGAAAGGAACACACAAGATTAGATGAGCGCAACTTGACCTAATATTGAAAAACAGATTACTGCTCTCCTATATTACAGAGGTTATAAAACCATTTATTTCTGTGTGGAACAGCTCACAAATACCAATTTCTTGCAGTAGAAACTGGGAAGACAATAAGGCATCATCCCCTTTAGTCTGGAATAATGCAGGAATGTTAGGTTCTTTTTTCCCTCTCTCAAAATGCAAAGGTGACTAACAATCTCCTGTGCCTCAGCAACAAATTGAGAAAAAAATAAAAGAGGCGGCTTGCTACCTGTACACACATAYACTGTTCTATCATAATTAATAATGATAGTTTTATTATGGCCCATGCAGCAGCTAATCAATAGGCTCTGATACCTGCACAGTCAACAACAGCTCCTGTGTGCTTGCATAATGTTCTCTACAAAACTTGCTGCTCCAGATAATGCATTTACTACCAATGGCCCAAAGTCAGCAAAGAAATCTGTATTTACAGTCCATACATCACCCTTCACATTTGTTCAGATTCAGGCTGAATGCTCCAGAGCACAGGGGAGAATGGCAGAAGACAAGTGCAGAAAACAAAAGGCAGGGTTGAGTAAGAGGTGGGATAGAGGTAGGATTACTGGATATTTGGAGATGAGAATCACAATTCTACTATTTCTGAACCATTTTTGTCTGAGTTAGCTCCCAAGAGYTATTCCATACTACCTGAGAATAAACAATCCAGAAAGTAATCCTACTTCTCTCATAAGGACAAGGTCACATGAAAGACTTGGAGACGCCACCCAAGGCAACAGGAGAGAGAAGGAAGTTTCCCAAGAGACTTGGACACAAATGCTTTAGCTACTGCAGGTTCATAAGAGGTAATTTTTCCCATTCTAGTTTTCAGGCCATATTTCATTCATTCTCCAATCCTTGTTCATCTCAGTAACAAGTCACYAAGTGAGTGGGTTTCTTCAGAAGACATTATGCTTGAAGTTCTTTAAATTACATACAAATGCTTAACTTGCATTTTTATCTTCTTCAAATCTGGGGTATCTCAAATATATTGAGAAACTGTAGGTGACCATGGCCTTTCAYTTGGAAGAGTCAATTTAGTTTTGAAATTACAAAGACTGAATCATATAAAACCTACAGGGCATTCTAAAATCCARGTTTTCCATCTAAGTGTCTACACTGAAGCCAACAGCTTCAGTATCTTGAGTTTTCCTGTTCCTCTGCTATGATCTCCTTTCTCCAGAAAATACAGTGTTGCTGAGCTAATTATTATCAGAAGGGTAATTAGCCACAAGACAAAATGCAGTGTTCAATGTAATATATGTGTTTAAATGCAGAGTCCCTATGGTTTTGCAGCTGCTGTCTTGAGACACTTTTCCAGTATGATGGAGGCCACAAAAATGACAGTAACAGTGATTTATGCTCAAGGCTGGAAAATAGATGCATAAGAAATTATGTTCTGGTTGGTTATGAGGAACATCTTAGGAGCAATGACTTTCACAAACCTTTTCAAACTGTTCAAGGACTATGAAAGGAAATTTACTGTCCTTCCTRCTTGCTGGACTCTTCAACCTCTGTAAAACACATGATCATTTTCTTTCATTTCTACAGGAGAATACAGATTTGCCCCCCCCCCCCCATTTTCTCTTGCTTTTTCACTCATTCACAAGTATCTTCCACTTTGACTTTCTCCCCTATAATTCCTTAAATATTACAATAGATATAAATTTTCTACTTCAGATGGTGTTTTCAATTTCTTACCTTTCATCTTTCTTGCCAATTCCATCTTATCTTTTAACTCTTTTATTCTATATACCATTTTATATACTTTTATATTCTATCTTGGATGCTTTTCACTGCACCTACAATTTCAACACTACTCTCTATTTTTGTGATATTTGTAACTAAAGAAACAGCCACGATCTTTTTTTCCCCTCTTTCATTTCCTTCATTGCTTGTTTTACCTGGCCATCTTACTCCTGACCTCTCCATTTTCCATTCTCATCTCTTGTAATTTATGGGCTTGCCTCACCCACTACTTTGCAATTAGCCTTTGACTATTTTTTACACAGCCCCTGAAAGCACTTAGCTCTAATCTTGTTTACTCTTCCAGCCTGTTAATTCATAACCCCTTTTACATTATCCAAAACATTTATTCAAGTGAGCACCTCCTGCAGTTCCAGCATACTTTGCATCTCTGGGTAGATATTTCCACAATATTTGTGATGTTGAGGGGAATTTATTACATCAGACAACTACAAGCAACTTAAGAACCCCACAAAAACTTGAGATGTGGCCACTGGAAGTAAAACAGTGCAGCACAAATATTTGATTAGACCAGGTCACCAATYCCACCAGCCAGGGCAAAACCAAACTCTCCTTTACTCACCTGCCCATACATTGTGCTGACCAACCATTTGTCACTTTTCCTTTTATGTTTTCTCCCCTTCACTACAGACATCAAGCTTTCCAGACCAGAAATACCCAAAGTCTGTTTCTTATCAAGACATTTCTRGTCTTAGAATAGATATGGGAATTAAATAAATTGATATATATTTTGCTTTAGTTTCACTACTCCTTCAAGCACAAACTGGCCTTCATTAGAGTAATGAATGATGCAGCATGCTTTTTACACACCAGGGAAATTTCCTGTGCTCTAAAGACATTTCCTCCCCTGCAGAGAATCTGAACAAGACGAACAATCTTTCTGACTGACAAGAAGGATTTGACAAGAGCTCTCACCTTCTCCTCCACTACCAGCAGTGAGCAGGGCTACCTGTGCCTGCCAGYGCTGGGGGAAGTTTCACCTGGGATGCACCAGAATGAGCACAGAAACGTGGAATATTTACATTTCTGATTGTGGCCTCCAAGGACTGTATTACTGGGAATAGCTGGAAAAGTATTTCTAGACTTGTTTGAATTCACAGAACACCAGGAGTCATATTTCCCCAAGTTCATGTCAGAGGAATACACAAAGCCCAGTATTGTCAGGGCTTTCCTGAAGAAGCTCCTTGCTGAATTACAGTGGATGATCACACACACCCTCACACTATTGACTRTAAATCACCCATGCTAAGTCAGGAGGAAATGCATAATCAATGGCAGGAAAGGCAAATACTACACTTTMAGTTGCCTTGGTATTGACTCCAGCTTTACTGGAACCCAGACTGGGTCAGTCTGGGAGTTACTTTTACCTTGTTAGTGTGACTACTGCAGTACAGGGCTGGTCCTATTTTCTTAAAACAACCACCTTAACAGCAGGTGCTGGGCAAAACCCACTGCTAGAAAACAAAGATAAGGGGGCAAGCAGCCATGCCTGATCCTTTCCAGAGCAAGCTGAAAGAGTCAAGAGCTCAAGAGCGTCCTGTGGCCTGTGACAAGGTGCCTGCAGGGCTGCTCTCATTTTTGGTAACACACACAATGCCCAAGTCCCAGTGGGGGATTCTGGGGTGTGTTCAGATCCACACGAGCTGGCAGATGATGTATAGGCACCAGATCTACCCCTGGATCCTGAGCATGTCAAACACATCCCTCTCCATCATCGTTGCTAAGGGATGTGCCACACGYACACGAGGCCTCAGGCTGCAGGCATGACAGGGATGATGCACCAGAGTGGTTACAGATGCATGGATAGCCTAACAGCCAACAAGATCACATTTCCTTAAGATTCTCAGGGGAGGAAAAAGGCAACACTTGCTAAAGTGAGAGAAAAAGGTTTTTTCCTGCAGCACAGGAACATGGAAATGAGGTACATTTGCACTGCACTACCTCACTACCTTAAGTCCTGGACCAGCATCAAGAAGAAATATTAAATTTTATTATCTTTTTAATTTTACACTTACTATTTAATCCATTTAATGGGATTTCACCCTGTGATTCCTACGTCTCTGAAGGAGGTCAGAGTAGATGATCACAGTAATGTCTTCTGGCCTGCAAATCTAGGAAATCACTGGGCCATTATAACCTCTCAAAAATATGCAATTAAGAAGTACTTTTAACACCAGCAGCTGCCTGAGATTCAAAAAGCCTCTCTGGCTTATCTGGCTTAGGAAACTAGAGGAGTGGAAAAAAAAAATCAAACTTAAAACTTCCACAGTTTCCCAAGACTTCTAACAATGGAGGCAAAAAAGTTTCATGTTTGAGATGACAAAATGGTACCCACCAATGTCTCCTATATACCTACCATCATCATCTTAAAAGAAMACAACCCCCACACACTGAATTCAGTTTGAGATAAAGGCTTGTCTAAAAACCATTTTTGAAGAAAAATTCTTATGGAAGTTWGAAGTAGAAATTGGGTTGGATTCATTTGTAGTGGTGGGAGGTATAAAATGGGATTTATCAGGGCCTGCTGCAGTTGCCACATGCCTGAGAGGCTCAGATGTGCCATTTCACGTCTGGTGAAACACAGGCTGGAGCAGGGGTAGCAGTGAACTCTCCAGCCCTGGACTCAGAGGAGAGGAGAGCCACATGCCCTGAGGAAAGCAAACTATCAACAAGAACAGAATGAGTTAATTCGTCTTAAAGAAGTTAAGGAAAAGGCACAGCTGGTCTGTTTTGGCCCATTACCTGGCTGAAGCAGGATTTTACCAGTTTCAGCAAAGAGAAATGTGGGCAGATGCTGAATTAGAGACAGGGGCTGGGTGACATTTCTAGTTCAGACCCATAAGGAAGCTCTGCAGACACTTGGATCTGAAAGTTATCACCCCCTTATCAAAAACACAAAACTGGATGGATCCTAGAGCTGCTCTCTGACTGCCACTCTACTCCTGAAGAAAACATCCTGTTTCCTGTATCACAAGTATTTTCTGACAAAGTGAGGAAACAGCTTTCTAAAACACCAGTAAGTCCAATAAGCAAGGTGGGTACAAAACTTTAATCACCTAAATTTGCAAACAACTTTGTGGGAGTTAATGKCATAGAGGAACACTCAGTTATTCGAGCCAACAGAGCACTTTTCCATCCCAGAAACCCCACAGAGCAATTCAGCTCCYCCCAGCACTTGGTGACCACGTCAGAACAAGTTGTTTGTAGARGTGGATACCACTGTCATTATGGTGCTGCACTTTTCTCCAGTACACAAATATTGCTCTGTGCTACAAGGGAAACCCTGCTGCTGCCTTGAAGGGTTTATTTTCCACTGGTTTCTAGAGGTTACAGAGCACTCCAGTATCATCCTCACACTCTGACAGTAACAGCTCCTCTTGCTGACCCTGCAGAGCACCAGGGTTAGGTAATAATGACTTGGCTTACTTTGCAGGTGAGATTTTATTTTATATACTATACACAACCTTTAACATGTTGTACAAGGTCAAAGAAGAGGCTGCCCAGAGCAGGGAAGCCTGCAAGTAGCTCACAGCCCTTAAAAGTAGAGAGAGAGGCTGTGTCCCAGGGAGCAGGGCAGGGTCAGCATGGCTCCAAGAAGAATTACTGGCAGTTTTGTTACTGAATTCAGTGAGAGGGGGAAGGCAAAAGCATAACAAACRCAGGAAAGGAAAGGAGCTGCAGAAATGCAGGACAAATAAAAAGGACTAGTAGAAAACTCTGGAGGGGCAAAGTATGTAGGACAAAGGCTGTAAATGCAGGTTTTCAGGGGAAATGAAAGGGTCAGGAGGAAATGAAGAAATGTCAGGAAAAAACAAAATTAACTTCTCAGTAATTACTTCTCATCCCTAATAGAAAAAAAAGTAGGGAGGAAAACCACATGTACAAAAGCAAATACCAACTGAGAAATGAGTTATGTTTTAATAAAAATGTACTGGACAATTTTCAGTTCTGTAAAAGGAAACTGGAACTGAACAYCCACAGCTCCTTTTCTCTGGGTTCCTACATTTCAGAGGTGAGCAGGCAGAAGGCCACCTCACTCACCAGCACCAACATTTACCACCAACGTRTTCCTGAAGTTGAGGCACCAGCACACCCTATTACAGTTTGTTTTTACAAACAACAGTTTCACAAATCTCTTTGTTCTCTAGAGGAGCTGAATGAAGCTCAGAAAGCACCACACATTAAACGGCTTTATCTAAATCCACCACAAACTCACCAAATGGTTTGTGTTGGAAGGAACCTGAAAAACCACCTGGTTCCAAACCCTTGCCATGAGCATGGACACCTTCCACCAGGCCAAGCTGCCAGAGCCCCTTCCAGCCTGRTCTGTGAGAGATGCTCAGTGCAGCTTTAAGAGCCCACACTCTGTAAAGGCCTCCGCAGAGGCAGCACTAACAAAAAGAAAGAACTGCATCATTTACCATTTGTTCAGATCAGTAATGCATTAAAAGCCATCAAGAAAACAATGTGAGCTGCACGTGATTTCTTCAATGTGGTTTTTCTGTCTTCTCTTTTATTATTGTCTTGGTTTCTATAAGTGGTGGACCAACTACAGAGTGAAAATTATTTTTTGGGAGATATGGGTATGACAACCATTATATGCTGGTATGGGTATCACAAYGCATTATATGCCATTGATACCAAGCGTGTGAGGGATGTTGTTATGTAGGAAATTGCTGCAATGTTAAATTTCATTGCAATCCATTTGCTGTGAATTGATGTAGCCAAATAAAATAGAAGAGTTTATTACAAGTCCTTTCATAAGAACTACTAATTAGAACTACCATTCACTCAATTACCCATAGTGGAGTTTAGGTTTAGTCTTAGACACTTGCAGCTGAGGTAATTCACCAACCAGGAGCAAAAATTTTCCTTCCCACCTCCCATCTCAGAGCCAGTTTTTGCTCCATTTGAATCATGCCTGTAAAAGACAAATGAAACCCATCCCTTGAAAAACAAAGCTAGACTCCTCTGCAAAACAGAGATTATTACTTGCTTCCCACAGAATGCTGCTCTTGCACTTGATGTGAACTGAAAAGGAAGAAACACCATCTTTGGAACTCTATTTTTCCAGACATCTCCTCCATTTATGGAGAGGTCACTTAATGCTTTTTGTGGCATTATGTAACTGAGATGAATTACCAGTGACCAACAGCACTGGTCTTCTTCTATTTCCAGTATCCCAGAGAACCACAGACCCAGGTTTTGAGAGACAACTAAAATGGTAAACAAATGATGGCTCAGGATCACTGGTAACTCCAGCCTCAGGACTGCCAGGGAGGAATCTAAATTGATCTACAGCAACAATGCCAGGCACTTAATCAAATTACTGCTTTGGAAAATTATTTGCTTAACACATTTGCTTCCCTCAATCATGGTGGTATATTACTTGCAAAAATGCAGGTATTATGTATTTCAGGTTTTAAAAATAACTTTAGTCTTCATTTTAACAGGCTGGATCCAATTCTAACTTGCTGCTTGTAAATCTCCTCCTTTAATACACCACTAAAAATGATTGCATAATCAAGCCACTTAGTTATGACCATTTGTTTATATGGCATGTTTTAATGAATCATTAATATATTCTGTGGCCACTTTAAGTAATCTGCCCTTTACTTTGGTATTTCACAATACACCCCAGGCTTAATGGCCCATTAAAAGATGCCCTGTTGAATCTTGTGGCTTAATTGATGCACTTTTGCTGTTTTGATATTATTTTCAGGAAATTTGTTTTTGTTTTCAGCAAGGAAGGACAGCACTAAATTGAAAATGAGCTCAAAAGGCCATCTATTAAATGGAAACGTGGGTGTTTTCTTTATCATTTTTTCTAATCCTCCCGGTGTTCAAGATTATGGCACATTTAGATTTAAATTACCAGATTGGTTGATCACAGCAGGAAACAGAGTAAGCACATTACTTCTGTTTTGACAGAACAATATAAGATTTTTATACATTTCATTAAACAGAACTACTTAAAGAAAAAAAAGTCTCACTGTGTAGCACCATCTTTTACTCATGAACATCCTATTGAAAATCCAATTAGTATTTTCAGAAGGAAAAGAAGTCCTGCAGTCAAACTCCATTGTCACAGCAGACATCATATGTATGAAATGAAGTTCCAATATTTAATTCTTTTCCACGATCAACCTTTGCAGTGCCAAAAATTTATCATAAATTATATTTTAAATTAGGATTTTTTTAATCTGTTTTCTAATTCATGCAGAGAAAATGGAAGTACATAAATAAGCTTAATAAGAACTCTGAAAGCATTAGCCTATCTGCAAAGAGGAGCTGGTCAGGAAAAGTGCTGATGAGTGGACTTCTCCTTCATAGCAATGTTTCATTCTTAGTGATTCAAATAATACATTGTGAGACTGTATTTGTCTTTTTCATAGGGAGCAGATAACTGGGAGCATAGCAATTTCTGTTAATTTTAGCATTTTAACTGATCAGTATGCAAATGTTAATGCCAAATAGATAGGTCTTGACACTAGAAGCTAGAGGTAAAAACAGTAATTTCTCTACAAAATTGTGTAAGGAACTCTTTTTATTATTATTAATATGAATGTTATGCACAACAAGAGCAAATGCACTGACTGGTTTCCTGAGAGATACCTCAGTCCATGAGTGATAAAACATCAAAGCAAGCGGCAAGGAATTTGGAGGTGGTCAGTTTTACACCAATTGTATCCAGACAGTTTTACACCMATTGTATCCAGGCACAAGGAAGTTCCAGTAACTCCAGTGTGGATGGCTCCTTCCCCAAATCCTGCTGCTGTTGTTTTGCCATACATTAAGGTAATGCTGTTTGTTACCACTCACATTTAAGAAACAGCAGCGAATGTGCTTCAAGAAATGTTTAGTGCAGCACAGAACTTTCTCCCTAGAGAAAAGTGTCTCATTAGGAGGTACAGCAACAGTCAGTTTGGGTGCCATGGGATATTAATTCTTCCTAATGCAGGGTAAAGACCCTTAAAATTACATAATAAAATACTATGCAAATTGCTACGGCAGAGGCAAAGATAACACAGACAATAGCAGATACTTAAAACGCAGTGACATAAGGGCACAAACATTGACTTCTATTTGTTTTCATCCCCATTTTTTTTCTCATTCATTCCCACTGAGAAACCATTAAAAATGAAACTACAATCTAGGGATTCAGACATTTAGTCTGAGCTGATCTTAGGCTCAGTCCTAATTCCCTGTGTTGATACAGACTGCCTCTTGCCTGAGCAAGTCATACATTCACACTGTCCCTGGCTCCCTGTGCCCTAAAATTGGTTATTCCCATTTCTCCCTGAGAGGTGTCAGAAGCTCCAGCCCTACAGGGACATGGAGCAGAGCTGAGGCACCCAGCAGGATTTACCATGGCAGGCAGTCTTTGCTCATTAGMTGCTTTCACCTTCCAATGCCTTCAAAGGTGATACCTTTTCTGCCAGAAATCCAGCACAGTCTAAGCAKAAACTAGAAAACTATTAATAAACCTCAGCCAAATTATGTGCAGCTGACTGTGTGAGATGGGACAAAGGACTGCCAGTGACACAACACAAAACTAATAAAGGCAATTTGTCGCTAAATAAAACCACATAGCTAAGATAATATGCTATGAAATCTGCATTCACTAGGGAAAAGAAACAACCCAAAAAACCTACAAGAGTAATTCTTTTGGCAATGAATGCCACCAAAACACACAAGTGTCACAGAAGCCTGTCTAATACACACGGAGTCCAAGGTAACAAGTAATGCAGCACAGCAGAGGGGATTGCTAAAGCAAACAGCTGGATTTGGTGGTCAAGATGCTGCTGTGTGCTTTGGGGAGGAGGGGAGGCAGCTTGGACTGTCTGCTCTGATCCAGCACAGGGCACAGGCAGCACATCTCCCAGCCCACTTGTACCACAGAATAATGCAGCTGCTTTGCTCCCCAAGGCTGTTCTGTGAAGCAAATGAAAGAAGCTGGGGATTGTTGGGAGACACATTTCAGAAGCCAGCTCCCAATCTGAGCTGCAACTTTAATGCAAACACATTTTTGTAACACGTGCACTGTGGCACGAGCCAGCCCGGGAACCTCAGTACCCAGCGGCCCCTTAGAATTATCCCAACATGCTGTAAGGCAACATAAACAGCTTCCAAGCAGTGCAATAACATGTTCCAGTTGGAATGCCAGGAGCAGGACGGCAGGTGAGCTCTAACATGAAAAGTTAAAAGCCCCACATYGCAGTGGCCCAGCAGGACCATAACAGAGAAATGAATTAACAGCACCACATCCTCCTGCAGCAGCACTGCTCTCATCTTTCCAGMATCCCAGAGAACAAGGAATAAAGGGTTTGTGAGGCGACTGAAATGATAATCAAATGATAGTTAAGGATCAATGGTGACTCCAGCCTCAATAGCAGTCCTAGCAAAAAGGAAAGCAGAGATAAAGTAGGGCCAGAGTGCAGCAGGCATCAATGACCAGAATTTGGTTTCCTAACACCTATGGTTCTGAAAGTTCAAAGAAGCCCAGGCTCTGTGGCATTTAGGCCACCCATCAAGGCAGAAATTGTCTTACTGAGGTCAGCTGTGATAAAAATACGAACTTCTGTGACACCAAAGTTCATTAACATCCCTTCAGCCTCATCTCCCCTGTGTTTCCAGCAAGCCACAGCTGGGTTGCTGCAGTTCATGCCCTGCTCAGCAGGAGACCCTGCCTGTTGCAATCCACCTTGGCACCTGCTCTGGAAATCCAGCTCACCCTCCCTGCTGAATGCCCAGCTGGGATCAGCTCCTGCAGCAGCCTGGGCTGGATCCATCCCATACAGCCCAGGAGAAAATCCTGCCTCCAGGGGGGGAAATGGGAATTTTTCAGCCCAGAAGCCAGCGCCACAGAGGAAAGCAAGCATTTTACCTGGTGGGTACATAGCATGCATTTTTCAGAATTCATACTGTACTAAAAACAAACAAAAAAAAGGACCCCCACTTTGTTTRCAGCTCCAGCTAATGAAGTGCACACAGAATACTAAATTGAAGGCACTAGACCAAAAATATTCTGGTTTCCTCTGCCCTCCTGTTTCTAATTAATATGCTGTAAAAGAAAGGATAACAGTCTGAGCCTATGACACAAAATTATATATACAAAGCCAAAGAGAAAATAACATACACACTGGGCTCAGAAATTCTATTCAACAGCCAGATGAAAACTTGATACAGTGAGAAAAATATACTGCCCATGAACCACCTCCTCTCCCCAAGGATAAAACAGGACTTCAAATTGCTTCTACAGCCAGCATCTATATTCACTAAGGCAGCACCAGACCAGCTAACTACCTTTTGCAACTGAAAAAGCACAAAAGAATCCACGGCTGCTCCATACTCATAATCCTCTAAATTATGTCAGCCACACAAAACCACCACAAACCTGGTGACCTGCACAAATGATCTGGACTGTGGCATATTTTCCAGCTCAATTTTTCCACCAGTGAAACCCAAATGCCTTCCCCTCTTTCTCCTATGAGAGAGGAACTGTCAACTTTCTGCCCAGGCCTGATTTAAAAACATAAATTCAATTTATATTTTTCTCCTAGCAACACACAAAAGTATCTCTCTGCTCCAACATATCCTGTCTGAATTAAAATCTTTTCAGAGATATCTACTCATTAATTTTAGCTTAACATAGCAAGATTGCTCAAATCTTTTTTTCTCTTTCCTCAGTCACTGCCACAGTACAGTGCCACTTGTTGCAATCCATAATCTGGGATAACCTGCATCTCCCATCCTTTTCTGTCCCCAAATCCACATTATGTGTAATCCTGCAGSTGCTCTCTACATAACAAATTCAGATATGGCTTTTCTTATCAGATCACACTGGAAAAGCTCTCTCTGGGCTCCAAACACCTTTTCTCCTTATTAAAACAACACTGAGTATTTTTCCTGGGGTTTGACAAATGCAGTTCTGTCCCTACTCACATCCATTTGCAATATTTTTGAAAAGATGATTTTACTACTCTGTCCYTTTGACCACATCAGCTGTCATCTTTGGCATCATTTTGTCCTCCTTTTATGTTCCATCAAACAAAAAGCATCTTCATTTTCTGAGCTTTCCCTTGCCTGTCCCAGCCTTGTCATCTCTCATTCTGCACTGAGAAACAGGCTGTCACTTATCTCAGGCAGTGACTTCCCCCTTCAGCATCCACTCCCTGCAAAAACACAAAAGCAGCTTCATCCTCTCTGCCACTGTGTCCTTCATTGCAGGAAACAACACATACTTTGAACATCTCCAAAGTTACTTACAGTCCCTCAAATCTCTGCACAAAGATTTCCTTTCTGACACAGCCAGGGAGTGGCCAGCCTTGGAGAGCTCAATTCCAGGGACTAGAATGCCACCTATTGCCACCACTCTGCTTTGGTGGCAGATTCTTTAGCAAGCACTTTTGTCTCATCTGCCTGCTCATCCCCAGTGCAGAGCACACTTCCCTCCTGCACAGCCCCAGGCTGGGCTTCTGGCCACTGTGCAAATGCAAACAGCAATAAACAAACTGCTGCCTTGTCCCTGCTCTTGGCTGTGCTGCTGCTGATGGAACAGCTTCATGTGGAGCTGTGCTCAGCCCTGCTGCTGCTCAGAGCCTGGCATGGACACCTGAGTGCCCCCAGTGCTGTCCAGGCTGCTGGTGAGTGCTGGGGGCTCAAAGGATGGACAGATCTGCAAGTATTGACAGCTTTACAAAAGCTTTTATATTGGAGAAATATGAAACACAGCAGGTCTTGGTCTTCTTTTAAGAAACACATATGCCATAAGGTTTCATTTTGTGTCATGAGAGTTTTGCTTCTATGTGGCATTCACACTCTCTGAACAGAGACATAATTCTCTCTCTCRGGCTTTTCCTGGAGAAGCACAGAGATTGAAACAATTCTTATTTCATTTACTGCTCCTGTATTTTAGAGCATGTGGAATGTGTTGGAAGATTATTCACCTGAAAGAATTTACTTGATTAGATTCTGGTGTGAGTGTTTTGTTTTCTTGACCAATCTCTGCAAACTGTGTCCTGATGGTTGGTCAGGAGACAGTCAGGAGGTTTTGTTCAGTTGAGTGCTTGTGCAGTTTCAGTTTAGATGTAGTGTAATATAGTATAAAATAATACATTATAATAAAGTAATTAATTAGCCTTCTGATATCATGGAGTCCTCCTCATCATTCCTCCTGCCAATCAGGYGAAATTTCTGATACTTCTAAAGATCAACAATCTGCCAAAAGGCTCTTCTCTGCACAAGCAATAATTTCCAGGATAACACCTTTCTTCTAAAGYTGAAGGTCTGTATGTCTTGCAGAATCAATTCTGCAGGTCTCCATTTCCCATCCTTGGCAACTGATAGATGCTCAGGTAACTTATTATATGTGGGCAATACAAATAAGATGGAATTGGATTTAAAAACTAGATAAAGCTATAATAATGCTCATCTGGGTTATCAATTCAGACTGAAAATAAAACATCAAGAACCAAAAAGCAGGTAGGTCTTGCATCATGAAATGAAGACTAGTACACATGCCTGAGGACTGGTAAAAACACCATTAAGATATAGACTTCCAGTGTACTGGCACCCCAAGAGAAGAGGCTAAAAGAAAAGAGGAGTTTGGATAACCTAGAAAAAGCAGAGAGAGAGAAAGGGAAATGCCATTAGAAAAGTGCAAGAAAGTTACAGATATTGAAAAGGAGAATCCTTGGAGTACTTCAATTTTTCTTTCCTAAGAGAACACAGAATGAACCAAAATCTTGGGTCATAAATCATGTTAAAATCGCTAGAGCTAATACACTGAGCTTTGATCTACTCACRTCAACTTCCATCTTCAACTAATCATTGTGCTCTGGACTGGGTGGCAGCAGGACAGGTATATCTTTCCAAAACCTATTGGACAGTAACTAATTTTAAAGATTGGTTTGCAGTTTGTAATGACATGGTTCTTGTATATGCTCTGTATAAATCAGTACAGTCTCACATGCTACACTGAACAAATCAATAAATCACTTACCAGTAACACTTGCAGACCCTTTATTATCAAGTGCCCTTTGAAACACTTCCTGCCCCTTTCACATAATATTTCCTATCTTCAGTTGTTACTAGAAAGGTATTTTATCATTTATCTGTCTGTCTTATTGGAGACATTTTATGCTTAACTGCTTAGTCGCTGAAAGATTCAGCAGACACACATCAATGTTTTTTTCCTTCTCCTCAATACCCTTGAAAATTCTAGTAAAATCTAAACAAACAATGAGATATGGAAGTGAATTAGATGAGGTCTAAGACGAGCAACAAGATATTATGGGATTTTTCCATTAAATTAAAAAAAAAATCTTATGATTTTCAATGGAATTCCCTTGTAACTGCCTATGACCAAAGAACACGTGGAGAATTATCAATCTTACTCATCTGGTGAATCATTTTGAAAAAGAAAGGATTTATTTATGGTAAATTTGTGAAAATGTGGGTTTTGTCAAATAAATTATCAATTACAAACATTTTTTTAATTAGTAAATCACCTACAGGTGAATTTATATACATTTGAATGCAAAATGATTCAGAGATAGTCATGTGATTGTTTGTCTTCATAAACAAAAAAAACCTTCAAAAAACAGGGCACATTTAGATACCTGAACAGGACAGAAATGAGTTGTATTACTTAAACAGCCCAGCCATTCTATAAAGCTTTCCTTTCCAAAAACACCTTTATACAGCAACAACCAGGTCCTGATGTCTGCTGGGGAATGAGCAGAGGGAATTGGGGAAATGAGTTTTCTTTGGGTATTCTCCTTTATCACTTTTTCCRCACACTCAGTTCCACATTGTGCTTCTGCTCAGCCCACACCTGGGTTCACAAAGGCCCAGAGTAGCTCAGCACAGCTGGGACACAGAACCAGAGCTGTGCAGGGCACTCACCTGGGCCTGCCTGGCACAGGTAATGCCAGAGATTTTACCTGAACACATGAGAAACAGAAATATCAAAATGCAATAAACAATATCATAAAAGCATATGCTTCAGATCTGCAGGTAATTCTAACATTCCAACGCCTGTCCCAAAGGACAGAGTGTTTGAAGAGCAGCATCAGTGGATCTGTCCAGYCTGCTCTTTCCATGCAGCCAACACAGAGCATCACATGGAGCTGTGCACTCCAAATTTCACACGTCATTAGCAGAGGGAAAGGATTTCCATCACACTCAGCAGCAAGGACTGGATGATGGATTTTGTTACAAACCTTAAACTTCTAGCAGAAGCTAGAGCAACAAATCTGAGCTGGACCTTCTCCCAAGAGAAAGCTTGCTGTGTACATGTTGTAGGCATGAGAGACTGACTCTGCACAGACCTTCTTTGATCCTTGCACTAGTAAGGAATTTGGCACAATGACGTTTTAAATATCCATATATTTGACCTAATGTTTCAGAAAAAGCAATAGCCATCATCTCAAAGCAAAAATATATTAACAACCTTAAAATCTATATTGTTTTAATGTAGTTTTACTAATACAGGTAGAAGTTTCAGCCTTTCTGAATGGCACAACTTAAAACACTGGGATAAATGCTCAAGGCTTTGTTAGGAATCATCTCTTCCCCAACACTTTTGTAAGCTGACACACCAAACTTCTTTCTGCAAGGTAGTCAATAACCTTTTGGAATAAGAAAGCTTTACAGAACCTATAGAAATCCCCTTATGTAAAAGTGTACATATTTCTCATGTGGCACTGGAAGAACTACAGTGTGCTGGGGTGTGAAAAAAGCATTCATGACAAAGAAGATGCAAGAAATAATGTTAACTAGGCCTTGTCCTTTCATCTGAAGAGAGCTGTGCCTGTGTAATGGGTATAAAATGCATAAAGTTTTATAACATGTTGCCTGCTCAGAATCTCTAACACTTATAGTACATCTCCATTATTATTTGCTGTAAATTGCCTATGTCTTTTACACTAAACATAAGTGCTTCCAGCCAGACAGCTAAAAGGTTTGATTTCACTTGTAGCTGACAGTATCAAAGAGAAAAAGTCTAAAACTTTGAGCTTAAAGCAGAAAAGAAAGGTGTAACTTTGCCAAGATGATCACTAGTGAATGAACCTTGAYCTATTTTCTGTCCCATTAATGCTAATTTTAGGGATTATTCCTYGACATTATTTTTAGAAACTTTGTCCCCCTCACTCACCAAAAGCTGGAACAGTCAGCAGCAGTTTTTAATTTGATTCAGTTTGTCAATACAACTGCAGCCCTCTAGAATCAATACCCACATAGAGCACAAAGAATTYCACTGGTTTTTGTTTTATTGGCAGGCAGGGGACAGGGACCTGGCCATGCTTCCTGCAGCTCTTGGTACTGGGTGGGCTAAAGTCTAGAGACCAGCCTAGTCTGCTTTGCTGAGGAGCCCTTCTCAAAAAGAGAAAAGGCAGAAAATGGAGCAACTGGAGACATCAGCTTTTGCCTGGCTCATCTTCTCCATGTCACATCCTCAGGGTRCACAACTGGACCTACCAGCTCTGCRAACAAGGAAAGTGACCCCCTGTACATTGATAAAACMTAAAAGGTCTGTGTGAAAGCTGAGCATCCACTCTGCRCTGCTGAGCTGAGCTGGGGRTGCTGGAGCACACTGTGCCCTCCTCCACCAGCCCATTCCATCACCTGAGAGCAGGAGGAATGCTGCCAAAGGAAGATAAATAATTGATGTTTACATAATGAACATATAGCAGCAATCATGTCAACAGGGAACAACCAAAGCAAGAGCTCAACAGCAAATATGCTTTTGTAATCTCCTCTTATCTTTGGTTCTCCCTCATGGGCATGACCCAGCTTGTAACAACTCCATGGACTGGAGATGAGTTGGGAGATCTGCCACAGAGCTGTGCATCAGCCTGGGAAGTCTGATGCACAGTTATGATGAAGATTTAGGTAGTTTTGTGCACTGTAAGGTAAAAAAAAAAAGTTTTTAATCAGGGGAAATTGAATAAATCTTMTCAAAATGCACCAAAGCCAGGTTTATGGGACAGTTATCCCATGGCATGCTAGCCCCACCAGGCTCCCTCTGCCATGACCCACCACCATTGCTGACCTCAACTCAGCCAACAACTAAAGATGGCACAAGCACTGGAACTGACACAGACTCATGCAGAGATTGCCGTGCTCCTAAAGCAGATTGCAGATCTCTGCAGACTGSAGAAAATGTCTGGCTTTTGGAGACCAAGGGAAACAATCATTCTCCCTTGTAACCCTTGATATTTGGTCAGTGCCACAACAGAACAGAGCACTGGATTCCCCCACATATCAGTCAAACCCCCTGTTCTGAAAACACTGCTCCTCTTTAAAAGTACAGTTCAGGGGTAATCCCAAACATTTTTCCTTCCCCTACTGAGTAGGCTAGAAGTTAGTGAAATRCTTTTGTTCAGTTGCATGACCCAAGAGTCCCTGCTCCAAGCAGAAGGTTAGAATCTCTGTCCTGCAGAGATTAGTTACTAATTAGTAATTAAATACTGTATAAAATATGGGAAAGAAGAAAACTCTTATCTTTCCAGGTTACCCAGAAGTCACATGGGGTTTGTGGRTTTTTTCATTACTTGTCTGTTGGCTGCTTAAATGCTTATCATGTGACCCCAAGGTGACAGCATCCTCCTGTTCAAGTCTCCATGGAAATTGAAGTCATCTCATGGCACATCCTGCCTTTTCCYTTCCCTACTGAATAAAGGTGTTTCATGACTGTTCCTGTCTTCCCTCTTTGACTGACAATTAAAAGAGGGGTCTTTAATTGACTTGTCTTGGATTACATTCTGCAAAGACAAACAAAGCCTTGATAACAGGTGAAAAGAAGTAGTTTATTCAGCTGTCTACAAGCCTCAAGAATAACAGCCCTTCACACCTCATGCAGGAGAGCAGTGGAACTTTTGAGTGTCTGCAGCAATTCAGTGCTCAGTGTCTGGAAAACTTCTAAGATACCTATAAAGGATAAAATGTGAATTACATAAACTCAAAGCCTAAGAGATGAGAGCAATTTATTGCCAAATAATCTAYTCTGGTTCAGAAGAGCTGTTAGTTGGAGCAATGAGGGGAGCCTTGGTTTATGCATCCCACAGCAGCTCAGTCCCAGCTGAGCACTGAGGAAGCAGCACAACCATTGGTGCCATGGGCTGCCAGGGGTCCCTGTGCTCAGCTGCAGGGACAGACTGCAGTGCCAATTCCCACAGCTCCTGGCCCTAATCCCAGTGACCCAAACCAGGTGCTGACCCCCCTAACTCCCTGCTGAGTGGCACAGGGGCCCATGGGACCCTGCTGTAATTCTGAGGGGCACTCCTGCATCCTGACCTTTACATTCACAGGTAAATACACTCTTCTAATTAACAAGAAACTGCCATTTGTATGCCTTTGCCCACTGTAGGCACTGTCTAWAAGGTGTCCTGTCATAAACACGCATTAATTTGGCACTGGCAATTCTATTCCTAGCAGTGTCTGAATTGTTCTCCATGCAACMTCCCCAACAGGAAGCAATGAACCAGAGTAAGCAGACAGTAATATCACAACAAACTCCCCTACCCTATCACTGTGTGTGCACATGCTCTTTGACACCAGATTTGAATGTCAGGCGTGTGGTGACAGCAGAGGCAGCCCTGAAATAGCATTAAAAATATGCAAGGTCTTGCAGTGAGGCAGAAAGAGCACGTGCTCGCATGTACAACTGCCACCTTTGTCAATTTTATTCCTAGATGAGTAATGCAAACAATGCAATCATAAAATATTCTTTTGGTAACTCTTTTAGCATTCACAGTGTGCTCATGTGCTCTAAAAACAATTTAGACCAAGCAAAAACTAGGGCTGCTTTTCTGACACTGATATTGAATTCTCTTTCTCTCTGCTATCCCCTCCATGAATACACAGTGAGTCAATCTGGTATGTCTTGTTGGTTGAATAAGCTCTTTGATTTTTGAATTATTTTGAGATTAACTGAATTTGAAATGTGTGCTGCATGCAATGTCTTGCTGACACAAAAAGATGTGCTTTTGTATTGACAGAGAAATGTTGCAAAGCCACATTTTTCATTACTTGTCTCTGTTGCTGAACTTGTGTTCCTGTTAGACTGCTGCCTGCCAAGACAGCAGGGGCCACCAGGTTGGAAAGTTCAATTTCCAGTATTCTCTCCTGACCTCCCTGAACTTCAGAGAGTAACAAAGCAGCCTTTTCCAGCACGATAAAAAAACCCAAATGTCTTTTGTAAATAGTAAAATATAGTGGGCATTAAATGAGTCTGCATGAAAGCTGTATAATGCCAAGAGTGCATCACACTCAACCTGAGAAACACGTTTTGGTCAGTATGATCTGTTACAGCATCACAAATTTTACTGCAGTTTCTACAAGTTGGTGCTCTGGGGTGCTGTCCATCAGGAGCCCTGAGGAGCTGGCTGCCACCTGAGAACTTCCAAGCTTGGAAAATGAGCTGAGCACAGGACAGCAGCACTTAATTCCAATGCTAATCTCCATGCAAATTGCTATTAGTGTAATAATTGCCATTGAAAAAACGACAAGCCAAGAAGAAGTTGCCAAGCTGAATGCAGGAAAGGACAGAGGGCAGAGTCTCATCAGATACTCCCCCAAGAGCCAGAGGCAGCGTCCAAGAGGCTCTGCCCTCGGGAAGGAGACAGGGAGGAGAGCCCTGGAGCAGCTGCTTTTCTGCCACACCCTAAAGACACTTTGGGAACAACTTTTCTAACCACATTCCTCTTTCCTGCCTCAAAATCACCCCAGTTTTCGTGTGCTGCTCCTCAGCCACTAAGGGAGTCTGCTGCCCACAGCCAGTGCTGGTGAGCCTCAGCCCCTGAGTGCCACCTCCGACCCTGCCACCAAAGCCAGCCAGAGGAAGGGACTTCAGTCTGTGTCCCGGCAGAACTCAGGCAGAGTCCCCAAGAGTGACCTGACGGGCACCAGCAAGCGCATTTCCTCTGCAGCCTGAGCGGCAGGAGCTCCAAATCTGCAGGAAGGGAGGGCATGGCTCAGAGACTGGGCTGCAATACCCAGGGTGTGAGGWAAAGCTGCTGAAAGCCTGGGACTGTTACATTGCTTGAGAAGTGTAAATTAGGGGAAATTTGCTGTTAGCCCACAGAGGAAAAACAGCCTTTTATTCTCCTCTGTTTATTAYTGCCTTCCTTTCATTTTGCCTGGCCAAAAGTATTTTGTGCATAGGAAATGCATTTGTACTTTTCCTACAGCTTTTGCAGCACTTTACACCATCTCTCTTTCTTAGCCTTTGTTCTCTTTCTGAYCTCAGAAACTCCTCTCATGTTTCTTCTCTCTTGCCTGCTCTCTCTCAATTTCTCATTTCCCTCTCCCTCCTTCATCCCCCACTTCTTCCTTTTAGCTCCAACTCCTGATACTCGGGTTGAAAGTATCTCAGGCCATCAAGATTAATTTTTCTTTCCTATTTAGACCTGATCAGCAGGTATATCAGGTGCTTTTGAGAGGCAGGAAAAGAGCTCTTGTCCCATGGAGACCTGTCCATTTCCAGAAAATCTATGGTGGTACAGTAAAAGCAGCATTACTAAGATCACATTTCACTACCTTCTCTGATGGCTGGTTTAATTGAAATAAATTATGAATCCCACATGTGCCACACTAACAGAAAGCAATAAAACACAATATTTATGAATAAAGATAGCAATTACCTTATTAAATCAGACAGTAATGCTATTCTATCAGAGGACTCTTCATCTCACATTATAATCAATATGATTATGAGTGTAAAAAAAGGGCTCTTGCCATTACTATAACTAGGTCCCATAGATTTGAAAAAGTAATGAAGGATTTTCTGTAGAAAGTAAAATTTGGCAGAGTTACAGCTGAGATTTTGAAACAATCTATTTGGCTTTTGAGGTAGAAAGTCTTGRATATCAAGCCAGATTTTGACATCATTGACAAAAGTATCAAGCTGCTGTAATTATATTGACATCAGTGTTGTTATCCAAGATTGATACCAGCATGACTGGGAGCAAGATCTCMATCTTTTAAAAGCTTTTGTTTTTAAAGGCTGAAAGAACTTCATAAGACACTCAGACATTTCCATAGTTCTGATTCTGTAGATGATTTTTCTAGAGGTGTAGCACACAAGGTTGATTAAAAGAGTGTGATCCAAATTTATGTCTATTTCTGGGACAGCTRTTTTACTCATTAAAGGTAAAAAWTATCCCCAAGAAACATACACTTTGTGCCTTAGTTTCATTTCTATATTCRGGGACAGGTTTCACCAAGATTTTAAAAAATAAGTGATTCTGACAATTCAACTTTGTGCCTATTTCCTCAAGATTTAACCTGGTTTATCAACAGATGCACCCATTTAAAGGTGCTTTATACAGCTTACTTAAAGCCACAATAGTGTTATTAATGTAAGAAGTAAATATATTTATTGAGTAATCTATATGAATTACTTCCACCAAGATACACAAAATTAAACCTGTATGTAATACTACTGCTCTTATTCAAAAGAAGAAAAAACTAACTCTAGGACAAAAATAATTATTTTTGAAGTTATTTTCTGCTTATTTTTTTATGGAGGAGGAAGGAAAATTCAGTCACTGATCAAAGTAAGCATTTCTCCACATGGTCCCAGTACAGCCATTCACCTAATCAGTAAGGAAACGTTTCAATTCCAAAATACTCCATAACCATAAATGAGCAAGTAGGTGATAGAGACAACAGCCCTGTGGGATGGAAGCAGGGAATGACACTGTCCGCACTCCCTTGGGCTGATGCTTTCAACATTTCTCAACAGGAGATTTGGAACAGCAGTTTCCCAAAACAAACAGCACAATTCAGGGCTTGCTGCTGATGTGAAGACTAGCAAGGACGAGGAGGGGAGGGGAAAGAGAAGATGAGCTTTTTAAAGGGGAAGTTACTGAACCCCAGGTGGGATTTAATCATCCAACAGTTTCATTTGTGCTGGAGGGATATGCAGAATTTGTCATGGCTACCATGGAGCATGAGAAGAAGTTTCACTTAAGCATAAAGTGAAACACAAGCATTGCAAGGCWGCCATTTAAAAACATTTCCTGGGCCATTTAAACAGGGAAACAAGCAGCTGCCTCTGCATGGGCAGCAGGAGCAGAAAAGGAGCTCAAGGAAATGTGTCAAGGTAGGGGCACTGCAGCCCCAGCCAGGAGCCTGACTGGGGAAACCCCCACTCCACCTGGTGTGCAAACACTCACTCCACCCCCCTGGCTCTGCCTGCCTTTTTTCAGTTTGCAAACAGCCTTATGAGCACAASACTCTACATTTAACATTTTTGCCTTGTTTTCATTCTCCTCTTTGAAATCAAGGGCATTTTGGATAACGAGATTCATGAATGCTCCCTACTAAAAAATTCAGCGCAAGTGTTTTGACCCCAGACAGCACCTATGATGCAGCTGGACACAGACTTCATAACTGCAGAGCTCTGAAAAGTTTTCCCAGCAACTTTGAAAATCCTGGAAAAGTCCCCTGACCTTGTGCTCCATTACTTTCAAGTAACAAGCTCAGCCGAAGTTCTCTGACATCTCYTGGAGTTTGCAATTCTTTCAAATAACCTTTTACTAAATTCTGTGTGAACCTACWCAGATTTACAGCTTTAGGATTAAATCACTCAAACCTCAATAGGCTCAGTGTAAAAATGAGGTGAAACCACAATGGTTTTGAGTTCTACTTGCAATTTCAGGCTTGCTTTGAACTCAATGCACAAAGCAAAATGCACTTTAAGCCCAAGCAAGCAGTCTTTTGAAATCCTGCTCTCTTGGAGACATGGTAGACAAGACACCTCTGCATATTACTGGAGCTTTCTTCTGTGATAAAGGGTCAAAAGGAGGGAAAACACATTCCTGCCTTTCTGACTAACARTTTCCATGTCCCAGTTTCAAATACGTGTCCATATCCTTTTGTTAGTTTTCTCAGCCAAGCTCAAAGTTTTATCTTTCGACAGCCTGATGTCAAAAATAACTTATTGTGAAGTCTTGAAAGAAGCACTCATTTCCTCCACTCTTGATATCTGTTTCCTCTCCCTTTTTTAACAGCCTACAATATATCATAAATCCAAGGAACAGACTGGTCTTGTTATTCATATTCCCATTAAATACTCCAGCATTCAAAAATTCAATACACCTCTCAGCAGATGCCTTCAAGCAGGGCTTAACCTACAGGTTCCAACACTTCTTTCCTTTTGCAGACACAGACAAAATAGAAATCTTTCTGCTGATTCTTTTCCACTTCCACTAATACTCCAAATTTAGCATGTATTGATCTAACCTGTCATTGATGACTTACTGACCTTGATATTTCAGCCTAACCAAATCCTTTTCTCCCTCCCCCTCTCTCTCAAAAAATATAAAGGAGAACACAGAYCAAAATTAAGGGAAATAGTAGGATATTTTCCTCTGTCTTTCTAGCCTGTAATAAGCTTTGCCATTGTTTTAAGATTTTCAAATCCTAAGGCATTCTCCAGATCAGCTCACATTCCAGAATGCGCAGACCAAATGCTAAAACAACAGCTATTMATATATGTAGCTCATGATTGCAAAGGACACCACAAAACCATCCAACTGCTCARTAAGCCAGGTAAGACACCTTTGTTTTTTACACACACAGAAACCAGCAGGTGCCAATCTTCAGGGATCTCTTCAGAGACTGTGCTGATGTATATGAAAGAATTGGGCATTTGATGATTCATTTAAGAACAAGTATGAAAACTTGCTTGTACCAAATCTAGGTTGTTGAAACTAACTAAATCCCTTTAAAATACTGGCACATCTCTGTGACTTCTACATAAGGATGTAGCCATTTTACTCTTGCTTTAACTGTAAATTAGAAATGCAACCTAGGAAACGAAAATGAACGCTGTTTCACAAAGATCACTATCAACAAGAATTTAGTCAATAATAAAGAATTCATACTTAACTCATGGTTCCATTTGTACACAAAGCAGAACAGAATTCACCTCCCTCTCCCAAAGATATATTGAGTTTTCTCTGTTAAGATTACCCCTGTGCAAAGTAATTTATTATCAAAGTCTACAGATATGACTTGAAAATAAATATATAAAACCTGATCTAATTCCCCCAAATCAGTTACGTGATTCCCACTGACATCAATAGCTCAARATGAGGATCAGAGCAAATTTATTTTTAAAAAGTCACACTTGAGACATGAAGAACTAAACAGCTTAAAACAGACTCCATGCAAAATTAAACTCTATCCAGCCACTTTTTTTAGATTCCATAGACTGCATTGAAGCAAATTAACGAMGATGATTCAATAATTCACCATCACACTAGATCAAGATTCTGGTCACAAATAGAAGTGCACAGAACATGATCATGTGTCTGCCAGGAGYATTTCCTTGTTCCAACATAGCCATCCTTTCTCCAGGCATTCTAATTGTTTCATTTGGGCAAAGATATGTTTTTCAAATTAATTTTCACTGGTCTTTGCCTCCTCCAAAAGCTTCATAATTCTCATCATCACCTTCTGAATAATGCAAATAAAAAAGGGGGGGAAAATGGAAAAAGCAAACTCATTCCATCCAACATCTGTCCCAAGGTATGTACTGGCTGGAGGGGACAAACTATGTGTTTACCCTGTTTGCAGTTTTCACCAGCAATCTTTTCAGCAGGGGGGCTTTCTTGCAGCCATGCAGGCTGTGTATTCTGGGGGCTCTCTGCAAACACAATTGCATCTTCCAAAATCCCTTTACTCTTCAAGACAAGTTTTTGTGGCCTCCCCAGGTCAGAGATAAGCATTGTCAGTCTGAAGGTTGCTCAGCCATCAGTCAATTTCCATCCAAGCAACCATAATTATTTCCTGAAACAGGTACATGATCACTAACATTTCTGATGTGGAAGGCTTAGATCTGTGAAGCATCAAGAAGTTAAAGCCTAAGAGGGGAAAAGAGTCTGCAGTTCTGCTGGTGAAGAAGTGAAAATGCTCCCAACTAATAGAGTCTCCACTTCTGATTCTCAGTGTCAGATGAGAAAAGAGGTGTTTACAGCCAAAGGAAGCCCTTGATAAGGATTTCCAGGACACTTAATAGACCATACAAGAGACACTGACACTGGTCACAAGACCAGTGCAGAATCCAAGAGCATTTTTCTTACTGAGATGGTCACTTAACCCAGTACTAATGCTTCATCTGGTGACAAAAAAAAAAAAAAAGAAATCTTGGTTCTGCTTCTCCTGCATTGGAGCTCTGCAGTGCCAGGGGAGACAAGAGCCTGGTACAGAACCTGGTGAGCCTGACACAGCACCTGGTGAGCCTGCTAATACACCTGATGACACAAGAGCCAGACACAGCACCTGGTGAGCCTGCAACACACCTTATGCAGAGGTCAACAGGTGGGGAAGGCAGATTTCATGTACTTTTGACATCTGAAAGTTTTTAATTTGAGCAAACTTTGGGAGCTTTTGGCTCTCGGGGAAACCTGTCCTAGACAAAATATAAAGATTAAAGATGTTTTACTCCAGTCAGAGAAGCATAAAATATAGARGGTTCACCAGGCACTAATGGTGATAAGTAGTCCAACATGTTCTTTTATAAAGTCTAGATTTTAAATGCAAGAAAAGCAAAGTGCTATGTAAAAGGGGGTGGAAAGATCAGGCAAAGGGTTCAAGAAGGTGCTTCCATTAGAGTCCCACCACAGGTGTACAACAGCAGCTGCTAATAGGAACTGTCAGGGTACAGAAACTGTAAGTGAACAGCATCAAAGCTGAGGAGGAAGCAAAAGAACAGAGAATAAGAGAAAGCACAGGTAAATAGTGGTACAAAAGTGCCATCTACGCTTATAACCAAGGACAGCACTTAAAGTTAACAAATGCATTAACATTCTCAGGAGATAAGCTGGCACACTCATAGAATTAGAGCATTTTAACATGTCTTGAGTAGCCTGTTAAAGGAGGACAGGTACTGCTCCATAAATTAAATCAGATACATTATGTGATCACATTTATTTTTATCTGAGCCTACACCTCCTGAATATTTTATCATCTAAAAAAAAAAAAATATAGACATGCCCTGCAAACCCATCAATTCGTCAAGTTTAGGTTTTGAAATGCATATAAAATTTACACCCACTGAGGATATTTTTATACCCACATAAAAAGTTATTCTGGCAGTGTTTTGCCAATATGTCATCTATAAAGTTTTGTTTAGAATATATATGCATATATATAAATTATATTGATAAAAAGTTATATATATAAATTACATATATACATTTTACATATGTACAAATTATATCTATAAATTATAGATATTTAYAAATTAGATATATAKAATTTTATATATATGTATATATATACACACACATATACACAAATGTGGGGTTTTTTTACTATAGGGGCTAATGTTGTCTCTCTGTTGAAGAGGTTTGCATCTTAGTCACATGAGGCATGCTTTATGTGTGCATCAGTCTTCTCAGATTTGAGATACAACACCTTCCATCTGAACACAAAGGGTGACCACAAGATCACCAAACTGAATTGCAATCCTTACAACAAAGTCAACTGCAGCCGAGCTCTGCACAGTCCTCTCTGGGCAGGCAAATCTCAGGRTCTGTGAGGCTCACAGGGGACACTGATGGCTCACAGGGGACATGGCCACCTGCCCACCTGTCTGTTCCATCTCCCAGCACAGGCACACAGGGACTGGACAGATACTTCACTGGCCACATCWCTTGTTCCTACAAGGCAGATGACAGCTGAAGTCTCCAGCAGCCTCAGCACTACAGCTGTGCCTCCTTCTCRAGGCAGGTTTAAAACTGGGAACTCCAGACTCGGTGCCTTCACAGCAGAAATCATCACTAGAGAAGGATGCACTCTGCCCTCCTGGCTGCTCAGCACTGCAGATGCACCTTTCCCCATCCCACCACCTGCCTGCAAACCTCCCAGGAGGGTTTGGCACTGCTGTGAGAAGGCAGAAACATGCCAGGCATATTGACTGAATGCTGTGTCTGCACCCAGAGCAACTGTCACAGAGCTGCTGACACCTTTTCATGTGTCCCTGTGCACRCAGCCTCAGATCTCTCACTGGGCAGAAAGCAAAGCATCATCCCTRCAAAACAAAAGTCCAAAACATACCAACATGTAATAGCCAGTAAATAAAAGATAAAGAAGGCAGATGCTGCTGATGGTAACTTGGGGGGAAGGAAGGGTGTGGAAAGGCCTAATATGATCAACTAAAGATTGCCTACTTGCATGTAGGGGACAGAAAAATTCCTTTTATGATTACTCTGATTTTTATAGTCATAGAAAACAGTAACAGAAGTCCACTTTCTCCTTAAGGTAAGTACCTCTCACGTGCTGCTTGGTTCTTTTCATTCCCTCACAGGTTCCATTTGATTAGTGAGAGACACCTTATAGAAAACAATTTCAAAGGCTGTACAGTGCCACACTCATTTTTCCAAACGCTGTTTTAATGGCTTCGGCACACTCTGTGGTGTCCAAGGTTTTGTATTAAATAACCACAGAAAGTCACTGTGATACTGCTTCAATGATGAACTAACACAGATCTGATCGTATGATCCAGGGAAAAAAARCTTTATGCTTCCTCTGGGCCATGGCTCTATGCTCTGCTTGCCTTTGCTGTTGTGTGCTTTGTTCTCCTGTCTGCTTACTACCACCAAGACAGCAATTTCACAGAATCTACATCTAGGTAACTTGGCAACCCCACCAGCCAGCGAAAACTATCTTCATGTTACGATTTGCCTCAAGCTGGAGAGATGCATGTGACTTTAGGACTAGATTTAGAGCTGTGTCCATGTGTCTCCATGGACTTTACACATGGAGAGACACTTACCAGCTTCCACAGAGGCCACCTAATTCCCATGGCATGGCAGGAACTTATTGCCATCCTTTAGCACTCAAGCCCCTGTTTTATCTCCTCCTCTTGTAGTAAAGATGACATTTGACACGTAAGAAAAGAAAACCTGTCTTTGTCCACAGGATAAGCTAATACATGAGCTAATATATGGAAAAAGTCACAAAGAGTGAGAATATAAAACCCTTTTCTCTCCAATTCTCTGKAACTGGTCATGATGTCATATTCATCTTTGGCAGAAATAAGAGCAGGATTGTTCMGTTTTGGTGTTTAGATTGTGATATGTGTGGTGAGTAGTGTATGGCACCATCTGACCCTTCTGTGTTAGGCCAGGCTCATGCACAGAAACAAGGAGAGCTCAGAGCCCCAGAGCCCCCTCTGTTCCCATCCCTCCTGTCGAGAGCCCAGGCACTGATGAGGCAACAGAGCCCACGGCAGGCACTGAGCTGGTGGGCTGCATCCTGCATTTCTGCATTACAGAGAGCCAGGAATGGCAGGCTGGAAATAATGCCTTTCCTTACTGGGGGAGAGCACGTCCTCCTCAGACACTGGGAGCTCAGCAGAGTTTGAGCCAAGCCTGACCCAGAGCTGCAAACACCACCAGAATCCTTTCAAGCTCTGACTCAGTGAGCAGACTGAAAGTTCTCTCATTAATCTATTAGTAATTGAAAATGGCACAGCCAACTTAACAGCATGTGCTTTCATTAATGTAAATCACACAGATAAGTTCCTGTCCCCCCCACACCTGTAGATTTTCTGCACTAAACAGTGCCTTTCACTTCCATATCTCATCCATAAATATTTTCAGATCTGGCTTTTAGAACTGCAGTACAATTTCACCAGGGCAGTTTTTATGCTCCTTCATATCTGTGGTCTGTCAAAGGGTATATATGTATTAAGCAATTAAATGTTCAGTTGCAATCAGATTTGTGTGCATAAAGTGACTAAATAGCCTGATTTTAACTGGCCTCTAAGGATGTACTATGAATCTAAACTTTAATTCTTGAAAAGAGGACTTCTAGCCTAGAGTTACACATATTTAATAGCCAGCTTCAAGAAGACTTAATTCTGCCCCCATTCTGTCCCCTCCCCTGTGCACTCTCTGATCCCAGAGGTTGTGTTTGAGAAGCTGAATTAACAGGAGACAAGTCACTGGTTTTTCCCCTTCCCCTCCAAGACTCATTATTTTTCCACAATTTAGTTCAGTGTATCAGACTGACTCCTGGAAATACAAGGAAATGCWCAGGGAAGAGCAAGACAACTGATCATTACAGTAATTTAGGTTCATTGCCAAAGTGAATRACAAAGAACCAAGGGTAAAACTACTTTAAATTAGAACAAAATTCGGCCCAGCATAGGGCTTCAAGCACAGACCCACTGTACTAACAGCAGCCTGAGAGGCAGGAACACCTGCAGCTCATTTCTACCAGCACTGCTTTGACTGCATGTTTCYATGGCCTCTTCCCAGCATGAAGTTCACCTGCTCTCCTGGTATAACTTTTGAGGCTGTTACAGAGGCTCCAGTGTATAAATAATAATTAACTTCTGAAAGCAGAGGCTTACAAATGGCATTGTTTGATTTGCAATACATTTCACTCAATTTTTATTCTGCACAGAGAATTCTTAAGGAGAATGCTGACAAACAAGCAGCATAAGGTCTATGTATTATTAAAATTTAAAACACATGCTGCACACACAGAATGTCAAAAGAATATGTTAATCAAGTACAAGTAAGCCAGCTTGATCAGCTTTTCTCTGTGATGGTGCAAAGCTGGGGAAGTTGCCAATAGAAGAGTTTCTCTGGCTCCTTGTAACCACAGAGGATTTATCTAAACACATTAAAGAATGCATGCACATCTACTCTTCAAACTCATGCACTTCTTACTCTGGGGGATTCATGCTGCTAATTCAGAAAACAATGTAAACATTTTCAATTTTGTTCCACTGTAGGGCATTTCCACAACTGGGGCATTCAAACTGTAACCCCAAGCTATGAGAGAGCAAGGAGGAAACAAACTGATCACGAGCTATGGCTCCATGCAGAGTTTACCAAAATCATCCAGAGCAGTCTTCAAAATACCCTTCATTAATGACAGTTCATACCTTATSCCTCTCCTCTGTTGATTTGGCAGGAAACAATAGGAATTAAAACGCATGCTGGTTTCTAAGGACTGGATTCTTACTTGAAATAATTTGAAAGAGTTTCTTTCACCTACAGCAACTGAAAGTATAGAGTTTGAATTCAGTTTCTCTCATTCAAGCCAGAAGCAGGTCCTGGGTTTGTATTTCCTTTGCCACATTTCTGATATTTGGGTCATCGCTTACCTGCAGTTAAAAGTGTTTGATCACTGAAGAACAGTTTTGTTTTATATAGTGAAAACACAAGAAAGCTTTTCCTAGGTTTCAAATGCTTAACTCTTATAAACCCCAAGAGCTGACTATAAATAATAATAATAGCTACCTCTAGTTTCAGTTTACAATCMTTCATTTGTTGAGTCTAGGGTTGGTTTTTTCATTTATTCACTTTTTCCACTAAACAAAGAAATCTCAGATTAATAGAGGCTTAGACCCAGCTGAGAATTGGTGGATGCCATGACTGGGAGCATCAGAGATGCGTGTCACAGGTGTGATTCCCACTGACAGCAGCTCACAGCACAAAGGCACAGACGTGGTGGCACACGCAGTGCTCAGACACCTGTCAGAGCCAATTCCCTGCACTGCACATTCATTCTGGGACTAAATGAAAATGGATGGAATAGCATTTTCATACAAATACCATGGGGAAATCTTGTTCTGCTGAAGCTAGGCATGTTCTGTGCCATCTAACAGCAGAATTCATTGAAATTTATAAATTCACTGCAAAGCTAATTACGTTCAGGTTGGAGGSGGGAATTGTAGGGGAGGTTTGTTTGGGTTTGTTTGTGGGTTTTCTCCTCCAAAGGGTGAATAATGAGCATTAAAGCACAAGGCAGGTCACTGCCCCTTCACATTTATTTACATTGTATTTACAATGTACCTCTTGGAGTGGCATTTGCTCCTTTTAATCAAGTTTCCTATTGYAAGTGCTCATTTCTATGGACTTCATGGATTCTTTCCTAAAAGTCTTTTTTTYCCCCATTGGAATGACTTGCTGTGCAGAAGCTGGTTTTGCTGACAGTTACTCTTTTCACAGGAGTTCCCTTAAGTGGACTCCAGTGAGTTAGTGCTTATCCCCCTGACCTGTGGCATGGCTTGGGAAAAGATGCACAAAGAGGCACAGAGAATACTAAAAAGGTGTGATCAGCCAGTTTTACTGCATAAATCCCTTCCAGACCTCAAATATCTCACTCTGTTAACATAAACTGTGCACAAAGGGAGGCATAAAAACTTCTTCAGCAATTCAGACYTTAAATGCTGCTAGTACAGGGAATTTCAACTGGCAAAATACCAACCAGGAAAACTAATGCAAAGGGAGATTTTTATAAGGGGACTGGTGCTTCAAGCATTACTACTGCATTTCTTTAAACAGTGCTGCTTTCACTAGGACTGTAATTGCTTTCTCTATTTGAATAACTGCCAGAAAATTCTCTGTACCAATAAACTCCATTGTCAATGTGAGATTGATATTACTCTTGATAACAGCTTTTAAAAAACAAACACGATTTATTCATCAAAAAATTTCAATCAATACATCCAAAATTTATATTCAGAAGACATCTTCACTTCGCTTTTAAACAAATAATTTCATCATAACCTACTTCTTAGTAAAACTACAATAAGTTTTCACATTATATTACAGGAGCAATGGCTATTCAGTTCTAAATAATGGCTCCTTTGCTAGACAAGTCAATGGAAATTGATTTGTTTCAGCCTCCTGTGCTCTCACACACAAAGCCTGTGTACAACAACCCTATTGACTTCAGCAAACAGTATTCAACCTTGCATCCTCAAGGACTCGTGGCAAAATTTTTAAATCATTCCCCTCCGTATTGTAGCCTTTATGGAACAAGACTGCATTTAAATGTCAGTCTCCAGCAATAATGCTATAAAGAGAAAATTGGTCACAGAATTGAAAATCTACTTTATATTGAAACACACAGCTCAGGATTGGATATAAGAATGAAGAAAATTAAGCTGCATTGAACTTCAAAATGAAAAGCATTGACTATCCATACATTAAAAGGAAACAGACTCCAACACCCTGTCTACACCAGAGAGTTCTGGCACACGAGCCACCCTATGGGCAAACCAGGCTGCCTGCCATAAAGCTCCCATCTGCACACAAAGTGCTCTGCATGGCACACAGGCCTTTTCCAGTCCTGTGTGTACTGGGTATTTTCTCTCTTCTATAAACAARAACATTTAAAAACAATTAAAATAAAGATTAGGGATATTAGCATGATAGAAGCACAAAGTGCAATGTCAGAGAYAAGAAACCATATGGCCCATCAAAATCTGTGTTTATAAGCCTTGGAAATACAAATCAAGCATATTCCCATCCTTTTAATCCATTTTTTCCTATTTAACTCTGATCATCAACTTTACCCCAACATATCCACAAGTAAATGCCACATCTTACATATCAAGCACATCCATAAACTGTGAAAAGTCCATGTCTGAATGTCTTCAAGGCTGATGCTTGACCTCAGCTTCTGAGCTGGTCACCAGCTCACATAAAGTTCTTACTTGTTCCACCTGCCTTTGACTTTCTATAGAGCATTTACAGAGCACCTTTGTCACCTGAGAGGTTGCAGCTTTGTTCATGCACATCATGGCAATGTTTTCACTTACATTTCACACAATGCCAAGAATGCTGCGACTGTTCCCCAGCAATTACTCTCAAGTATTAAAAAGAAGAGTTATTTATGTGATAAAAACCTCTGAAGTGGGCACTTGAATATGTTTTATGTTGGCTAACCTTCACCAAAAGGGATGACCAGGTGGTTTTTGTGTTCTTGCTCCTATTATACCAGCGTGAATAGCAYATTATTTACCAGCTCACTGAGCTAAGTGACCAAACTAAAACCTGAAGCTTGGCAGAAATCAGTCCTGTTCTATTCCTTATGCTTATTTGCTGGATTTTATTCTATAAACAGGAAAGGATTTGCCATGCATGGGTAGTACATACAGCACACCATGGCATTGGTGAGGTCTTGGTGAGACTGTATCACACATAAGAATGAGTAACAGTAGAAAACAAAAAGGAACAAATAAAACAGTTTTTTCATTGGCTGAAAATAAGAGGTTCAAAGGGTTAAAATGCCACCTCTTTAGCACAATTTATCTACATTCCTTATAATGAAAGAGATATTTGAACTKCTATACATAAATTGGAATGTTGGTTTTGGGATTGGGTTTTTTTCTGTCCACTAAATGTCACTTGAAGTGTTTCTCCTCACAAACAATCCTTATATCAGGTATATTAACATTTTGTCTCTCTCTTTAACTGTATTTACTGCTGTGTTTTAAAACTCCTTTCTTCACCCAGGTTACAGAAGCATCTATTTACTTCTCAAAAATAGTTTTACAGCCATTTAAAATGACTCTTTCCCTTTTGTGATCTAACCTTGCCTCTCCTGTCAATCACTTCTTGATTGCTTCATTAAAACAAGAAATGTCCTTTTTTGAGTGATCACCCAAAGTAATATGCTCATCAACTGAAAACACAATACAAAAATAAAGATCTGACCATAAACCATCAATACCACAAAAACCTTTCACAGATCAGAAATGCTATTTCCAGCTCTGAGGGAGAGGATTTAAAGACACCTGCTACAGTTTGGGAGGTTATTTTTAACAAGCAAAGAGGGGGATTTAACAGCAAAAGTTGATTATAAAAAAAAAATAGAGTTTGACTTGTTTACCTGATTAAGGTCATAAAAATCCACMATCAGTATATCACAGGGACACACATGAGAACAGAAGCAGCATCATATGCACTAAAGACATGAGCTGAGAAGCAAAAGCATTCTTGTTAAAAGTAATTAGAAGATTCTGCATCACTAGAGAAACATAGGAGCAGTAAGGATACAAAAAATCTTTTCCAATTATTTAATTTTAAAGCTGAGGCTTGATTATCTTAAAGAAGCAAATATATCACACACCCTTGYAATAGCAGGGGATTTGACGTGGACATGGTGATCAAGGAGATCCTTACCCAGTGTTTACATGGGGGAAAGGTGTGCAGTGTAAACACAGGGCTCGTGTAGCCAAACAAGATTATCCTGCTTGGTGTGGAGTATTTGCAAGAAATAACAGYTCAAGAAAGATAAAAGCCATATATTTGTAAGGATGAAAGCCTTCTGCTCAGGGGGAAATAAATGTTGACTACTTTCAGAAGAAAACATGAGAGAGTTGTTATTCCCAATGTGCTGGATGAGATTCTGAGCACTCCAGCTCTGACACAGCTGGTGCCTCCAGTTCTGAGGGGCAGGAATAGGAAATATTCCGTACCACAAATGAGGCTACCTTTGAGAGGGATCACCAACAAAATGTGCCACTTCTGCAAACACAAACTATCTCCCAAAGGTTCTGACTGAGCTGGGACAGGTTTCATGCTAGTCCTTCAGCACTGCAGTTTCATCAGTGCAGCTTAGAAAAACTACAGACATGCAAAAAAGTGAAAAACATGGCTCAAAGTCCTTCCTTCAGTAGGAAATCCCTGGATAAAGTGAATTCTGAGTCTGTGTTCAAAAGAAAAACCAAGAAAAAACCACAGACCCTCAGCTGCACTACTTCACAAAATATCCTGAAAAATGACCAAAGGTTACTATTTACCAGGAGTAAATAGTCTTGATCTCACTGAACTCAAATAGTGAAGCTCCCATTGACTTCCAAGGGACAAGACTCAACCCAGCAATGATTGCAAGAGGCAATGAAGGAGAAACAGCAAAAGATAGGCATGGCAGAAGCACAAAAGTGAAATTAGGTCCTAAGGCCCTAACATGGTATCACTGTCCTATACAGAACTTCAGGGAGTCTGTAAATCACTATAACTATGCATCACAACTTTCTTTATCCACCTTTCTGGTGTTTGGGGCTTTTTTACCATTAGAAGTYCAGAGGAATAAAACTCTGTCTACAATAGCTGTGAAAGAAGCAACACTGAATCCTGAATCTTCTATCTTCAACCCACCTCCTTGTGGACAAACAAAACTCTTTCACTGAATCATTTGCCACTGCTGTCATCTTCAATACCTGGAAGTTGTTCAGTACCTGGAAGTTGTAGCAGAGACTTCCCCTAGKGTCTCAACATTTAGTATTTCATGAAATCATCAACTTGAATTTATAAATTAAATATTCAGTCCTTGAGCTGGCAAGAGAAAGATTGAGACAACTGTAACTAAAAGAACCTCAATGTAGAAAATAAGTGTGAATAAACTCACTTTAGAGAAATATGTAGGAAGGAATATGCACGTAAGGAAAATGTATGTTCAATTATGCAGAGCAGACTCAAAGCTTGGCTTGGGTAGCACTGTGCCAGACTGGAGTGGAGCACGGGGGGGTACAGCAGAAACTCACATGTATGAAACCAGGCAGAGCAGGTGAGTATAAATTAGTTAATTAACAGCATGAATATTAACAAGATCAATGGTGAAATCTAAAACTGGAACTGACAATAATCAGTGGGGAAAATAATAATATTCAAGTGCACCTAAGCTTAATCTTCTCTCCTTCTTTTCTATGGTGAAAGATAACAAATCTTTACAATAATTTTAATCACAATGCCACAAACTGAGCAGTGTGTGAGCCSTAAGAAGAGGCAGGCAGGTTCTTTACAGCTGCTGCTCTGGGCCATCGTGTTTGCTCATTACTTAAAACCCAAGGTGAGAATTCAGGGCACAGCACAGTTCATCAGCCCAGGGTAAGCAACAAGAGACACACCTTGATCCTAGGACAGGATGAGCAATCAGTGGAAATGTTACTTCTCTCATTCTCTGAGGTATTTTGGCAGYGTGACATGACAAGATGCCTTGCCATTAAAGGATGCTAATAGTCAAACACTCATGAGGGACACAACGTTTATACTGGATGGCCAGGACCAGAACCAATTCACACTTTGTACCGTTCTCAACACAAAATGCAACCCAGTGCTCTAAAAGCATGAGCCCTGCATGCCCAATGACTCCACAGAACATTCCACCGGCCTTCATCACTTCCCACCTCACATTCCCRGTGTTGATGAATGAAACACAAACTGCCCAGCACTTGTAACAAAGGAGTTAACAACCCAGCCACCGAGAAAAAGAAACAAAAACCTTTTCTTTTCCTCCGCTTTGTCACTGTTTTGCAGTTTAACATTTACCATGAATTAATTACTGGAAGTCTCCATTAAGACTCTTAACATTTAGAGTGAAAGGTCAGCATAAACTCAGGGTCACTGTTTACAGTGCTCTCTGAGCAAGCAGCCTTATTGCTTGGAAGTAACCATGACTGTTAAAAGGTACAAGGCAAGTATAACAAGGAAATGAAATACAGAACTCTAAAAATATCCCTCTGATCTATGCATGTAGTGTAGTGTCTGACAAATTCAATTAAATATGTCATACATCATTCCCACAATGTTACTGATAGAGACATAGCAGTATTGAATTTTAATTATTCAGCTGGTATTGATCCCACAATAATCTGGTGAAAATCATTCCAGGTTGTCAGTACCCCTAGGAGACAACAGCTATTATCTAATTATAAATCACACTGTGTCATTTGACAAAAGGTTAGGGCTTTCTTTTAAAACATTTTTGCAGTCAGATTCTCATGTATAAATCAGAGTGACATGATTGTCTGCAAATGCTAATTATTTTCTTCCCATTGAGCATCCATTCCATTACCATGATGGACTGGTAAAAGCGAGCTCTTAGTGCATGTAGCAAATTCCCAGACACGCAGCAATGATAAAGGAATTGGGATTTCWGATTTTTATTCCACACTGACCTTGAGCAAGCAATTGCAACGCTCGCAGGGTTTGCATTTCCCCCAAGGAGAARAGTGGGACAATATTTGCAGTGCCCACTCTTGTTAAACGCTTTCAGAGCCCCAGAGGAAAGCAGCTGAGCAGCAGCAAGCTTTGCTTTTCAGCTTTCGCGGAGACCCGAGGCTGGCTAGCAATGGCACAGCGCTCCCTGCAGAAATCTGCGTTTCCCTCCGCGCTGCMCTGCCCTCATCAGGGGGCTGCGTGGCTCAGGCAATCCACCTGCTTTGTTTTCCCCCTTCTGACCCTGACCTTTTACCAGAGGCCCAGAGGAGGCTGCACGCATTCCSAAATCGCGGAGTTACTCCTGGCAAGCAGCTTTTCCCTCTGCTGGCAGCTGGCTCTCGGCCCAGCGCCTGCACGGCCCAGCAGCAGCAGCACAGCACAGCGGGCAGGGCCCCTCTGCCGGGAGCCCGGGGCAGCTCCCCGGGGACGGCAGGCCGGGAATCTGTGCTGGAACCCAAGAGCCTCTGACAGATGCTATCCCCGCCGGGCACAGCTATGCACAGGGAAAGAAGGTGATAAAAGTGCCTGATCATTGCTCCCTAAAACACAATGACTTAAACAACTGCGCTGATGGGCTGTAATAAACACACCGTTCAGTGCCCCTCTGGGACTCCCTCCTTTCCCCGCACATGCCTTGAACTTTATGATACAGAAATAAGGATAAAATAAATGATCAGCGACAAATGGCCTGAACCGAGGACATCAAATCTGAAAGAGGAGGTTAAATATTCAGAAAACTGTAAATGTCCGCCTTTAGATTCCAATTTTATCTGATTTGCAAATGTCACTGTTGAGTCAAGGGCAGTTTAGAGACTAAAAAAATCTTTCAGCTTTAACAAGGGACATTTGGAAAATCAGGTTCAAATGAGAAACATACACATGAAAGCCATCACTGGGCACTCACTGCAGTCTGCAGGCCCTGGGTGGGCTTTGGGACTCCCTCTAATCTGCAGGACAACATTTTCACACTTGCACCAGAGACCTGCAATATTGCGATATTTTCTGCAGTTCATGGATTTCAGAGACTCCGCAGGGAGAGTGACTACAGTCCTTCATTCCCTAGCACACCCCTGAACTGAAGGATCTCTCAGAAAAAGACAGACATTAGTAGCAGCAGCTAGATTAGCACCTCACTTCTGCAGGAGCGAGGGACTGCCAGGGTCTCCCGTGCATGTTATTACCAGAGACTTTTAACAAYACAATAGATTTGAGGTACTTGGTGGCCCAAGTTCTAGTTTGAAAGGAGAATTGCCACGGAATAACCCCAAGACTTCCTTTCATTTCATTTCACAGAAAGCAAAARCATTAGGAAGCATTAAAAGCTCCTCTAGCTAACCTTTGCAAACTCTCTCTTAGTAAATCTAGGTGAAGTCAGGACTCTGAAAATGAAGTGTGAATAAGTAATTGGGAGCGAACATTCTTTTAATTACTCCAAAACTCTTCCACTTAAAGAAATTTAACAAGACAGCCAAAAAGAGAAAATCCCCAGCATGATTCACTTAAACTGACACCCAATTCTTAGTCACTTCCCATTCCTGAGTTAAGTTCACCTCAGGCATCTGAAATAAAAAGCTGTATATCCTAAGCTACCATACTTCTTTTAAAATACTTTATTTTATTACTCCTTTCCATCCTTGTATGTGCTYTCTATGTTCAGGCCTTGCTTTATAAGACATCAATCTGTGACCAGTCCTTTTTCATAATTAACCTCACATTTTCATAACTGCCTGTGATTTCTTCTTACTCTGAGCATAACTTCTCATTTTGCTTCATCTCTRGAGCATTCTGTGTTGTGCCCAAAACTACATGAACAAATCAAAGCCCTGGGAAGCACAGAGTCCCAGCAGGGTGTACAGGCCTGTGTGGTTGCTCTGTGAGCATGAAGGACACAAAGCCAGGGGGAACCTCCCAAAGAGACTTAAAGGAAACCAATGCCAAGAAATGCCAGGCTCACCCCRCACCACTTCTTGCTCTTCTGGCTGCAGAAACATTTGTCTTGCACGCCACAGCTGAGTTCTGCCRGTCCAAGCCCACCCAGAGTCTAGACCAGACTTGCACCCCTGTCAGCACTGCCTCGCAGGTCACAGGTGCTGAGGCAGAAAATAATTTCCCTCCCAGCATGGCAACCCAGAGACCCAAGGAAAAGACACACATTGTCACAACTCGCCACCCCCAAAACTGAGGCGATGCCTAGCAACAAGGGAAAAATTCGGGGAACAAAWCACAGAAGAAAACCTACCTGATAATTTTGAGGTAAACACAAAGTTGCAAAAAACCTCTATTTTAAACAATCCAAGAGGTTTTGAGAAATTGAGGAACCTGTGTGGTTTGAAAAAGCTACATGCTACAAGGCTTGAATTATCCCAGACAAATGACTACGTGTCACAGGCAGTACAAAACCCACTGACTGGGTAATGGCAGCTCACAGGTGCACAGAAAACCTGCATCTGATCAAAGGTAAAAATAAAGGCAAAATTAAGAGCAGGACTGTGAGGTTTTTGGCTTGGAGAACTTTCACATGAATGCCATCCATCAAATTCCCTACTGTGCATGAACACAATATCAGACCCAGGAAAAATGTCATATTTTATCACCATTGAGCCACTTGACTTTGTTGCACATGTCTGATTGCGTGATTTTTTTTTCCCCCCCGAAATTCCAGCTGCTACTCAGTCATATATCTATCAAATTTTTTAATTATAACACCACATTCAATATCCCATAAAGTGGAGTAGCAATGTTCTAGAGATTATCTGCACAAATAATATACATTTCCAAATGGCAGATAAAAATGTTTGGTGAATAAAAAATGAGAACCCATGGGCGCTTTCAAATCCTCTTGTGTAATAGGTGCTTGTGCATTTACTCTTAAAATGTTGCTGCTACATCTCAGTGCACTTTTATACTCACTTGTCTTCCTAGAGTGTGTGATATGATCATTTCATATGGAGGGCTCAGAAGTTGAGTGAAACACCAAGTGTGRCAAACCAGAAAAGACCCACCCTAGCCTTAAGCTGCAGTACTCTAACTGTTCATAAAAGCCTTTACTTCCTTTTATATATATATATATGTGTATATACTTTTCTCCTGAAGATTTCATCATTAATGAAAAAAGGCTTACCTAGAAAAAAATAATTTCTTTCAACAAAACAACCCTAWCATTATGAAGATAAAATGGAAATATCCAGAAAGATATTTTCCACGGAAATAAAACACTGATACAAAAGATGTAGCAGAGTTTGCAGACCATAGCAGCATATTTCTAAACCAAACACAAATCTGAATTCTGCTCAAATCTCGTATTTGCTGGTAGAATGTGGAAGCTTTTTCATCTGATCCCTGTACTATCAATTGATCTGCTTTAGAGTGGACCATATTGAACAAGTAACAAGATCCAAAACAAACCACAGAGCCCCTCTAGCAAACCAAATGGCTTTTGATGTCCTTGTTGACAGTGTTTCATAAGAATTATGAGAAGTGCTAAAGACTCAYAATGAGAGACCAAGACAAAAGATGTGGCTGGAAGGTAATAGCTGCCCCTCCTCCCTTCCTGCTGGACATACAGGAAACATYAACCAGCCAGCTAATTAACTGGCCAGTTCACATTGACTGTGAAATCATCACATTTCAATCGCTGAATTAAAAAGTACTTGTCTCCTGAGAAACATCCCAGTGAATTTATTCTCTGTAGGAGGTGCTGGCCAGCTCTCCTGCGCTGCCACAGCCACTGAGTCAGAGCTCCAGGAAGATCCAACAGACTCAGGAAGTACAAGCAAGGTACKAAAGAGACCATCAGGGCATAACCCCAAGCCCTGGATGTATCTTCCTGGACACTCCACTGCTTGGAACAAAAGTAAAAGCATTACTGGATGAGCAATTTGTCCCAACTCACTGAAGGGCCATGGGGAGGTGGAGAACATTTGCTATCTGTGCCACTGATGAGCCAGCCTCATCATCCATGATGCAYCACCTCTGAGTTTGCTTCAGAAGGAACAAGGATGTTCTCATGTCCAGGCTGTGCCTAGTGCTAGCAAAAGATGCCTGAAGAGCTTACAGGTGCACAAACACTCTGGGCAGAATGCATTGCTGGCTTCAGTGTCTCAGAAAAAGAGCCCACCAAATCAAACAAAGCTGACTTCAGAAAGGCAAACACTTAAGAATGCTCTGTGATTATAGAGCAGGTTTTAAGGCACCACCAGTTTTACTCAGGCTGGGCCTTGAGCAAGGGCTTTATGAATTTTCACAGAGCAAACCTGATCCTATCAGYGCAGTAAGCAAACTCTGATGGCAAAATTCACCAAGCATAAAATTGCTTTCAGCTCTATTTTCTGGAGCAGAGTGGATTAACCTGTGTTGGATTCCAGATTCCTCCCAACCCTCTGACTGGCTGCTTTAGGCTCACACAATGACCCCAGCTCCTCTCTCTGAACTGTGCTGTAATTTCCATTCTAGATCCAGAGATGGATTTGGTAGTTCCAGGATAAAGTCCATTAAAGGGACACTCAAAAATTCTCCACTGGTGAAATGCAAGGGTTGCTGCCTGAATTCCAGCAAACCACCATTCTTCAGCTTCTTGTACTAATTCAGCTAAAGGAAAGCCTCACACTCCAGCTTTATTCAAAGGCTGATGGATGAAACCTCTGTAAAAGTTCATAATTTCTTTATATTTTAGCCCCCACCACCTGCCATAAGACTCAGAATATAAATAAATAACAGATCAGGCAGAAAATAGAAATAACAAAGGAGTCAGACAAGATTGTTGCTCTAGATTCCTACAAGGAGCTGGTTGTGAGCTTTGACTGACCTTCAGAGCTTCACCTGATATTTCCTAACCCAAATTATTGTATGATTGGCAGGGCTGCATTTCTCTCTGCTGATAACTACAGATATTGTTGGGAGATTCTCCAGGACTGTCCTGTGTACACTGGACCTGCTGCACCTGAGAATCCCTACCCAATGCCTCAACTGGATTTTCAGAACTTTGAGGCTTTCTTACTTTTAAAACCTTGTGAGACCACGTTGTTCAGTGGGTGAACCTGATCTTGTTTATTGTCTTGTGCTCCAAGAGTCTTCCACCACAGGACAGRATAAAAAAAAAACACACAAAAAGCAACAACCTCAATCAGCCCAGGATGGACAAGGACAGCAGAGCCTTGATTGTGCTCAGGTGATGCTTTATGACACAGGACAGGAAAAGGAAAAAGCTCCATTTCAAGCATAATAATCAGCTGCATAAACGGGCTGAGCTGTTTGTTGTAAAACAACTCATTTCTGTCTCTGTAAGTATTTATCTATAAATAATATCAGTGCCATTCATGGGGTTATTTTTCCTCTTGGCTTATGATGCTATTGCACTCACTTGACCCATTCACCTCCCCCAGCTGACCAGGGCAGGAACTTCTGCAGTGAGCACAACGTCTCTGCCTTCTCCTCGCGGAGCCCACCAAGCTGGAACATGGGGAAATGGCTCTGCCACCCAACTTAGAGGTGCAGCCAGAGACCCAGTTCCTCTGAAACCCTCCTCCATCACTTTGCTCAACCTGTTTCACTCCAGATGTGAAGAAGAATGCTTTGCATTCACTTTCTTCTTCCTTTCCTGTATGAAGGAAATGAAGCCACATCCATTCCAATTATTAGGACTATCCAAAACCTTTCCAATAACGAGGCATACGGACAGCTAAACATGCACAAACTAATCAGCTTTTGCTGCTGCCTGATAAAGTGTCACACTTATCGTGTTCCCTGATCAGCTGAGCTTATTAGTTCACTACATATGACAGTCACAAATTTGAATCTATTATACACTGTCTGGAGATTTAAAAGCTTCCTGTTATGCAGAGATTATCCATCAATGGAGGCAATTCTTGAGGGAGAGAGAAGARTATGTTAGTTCAGTGCTAGCTTTGCTAGGAAGGCCTTGTTGGATTTATCATCTTAATCTGTTACATTGACTGAAACCATTGCAGCTGTCTTTATCCAGCTGTCTCAGAAGTGATTGGCAATGTATTAGCACTAATTTTACTAAACATTCTTCTGAATCCTTAAGAGCACAAGTCAAATGGATCTTCTTTTTTCTTTGCTCTAACCATTTTTCAGTATGTGCTAGTAAAATCAAAAAGGTACCTGAGCAGGTGTGCAGTACCTTTGGGTGGTACAGTGCCTGGAAATCCAAAACACCTGCTTCATCCTGCCCATTGGGGAGGGAGGGAGCAGAGGTGGCAGGACAGGGCAGGCTCTGGCCCCTCTGCAGATCATGGGAAGCCAAGACACTTTACCTTGCTTATTGACCTTCTGAAGAGAGCAATTCGGTCTTAATTCCTTATTTACACCTTAAAGAAATGGAATAAAGGTGAAAAATTGTTTTAAAGACTTGGCCAGAGCTTCTCKGTCTCCATCCCCTCCCCCTGAAACAAGAGCCTACATCATCTCTGCTCCTCCACTGCAGCCAGTGGCTCCCACTGCCCACACYTCTGGTGAAGCAAGCTGTCCTCTCCTCAAGCATGAACTTCTACATCCTAATGCACAGATGGGCAGCCAGTCTCCAAAAATCAATTACAGATAATATTTATCTAGTTATGTATATATGTATATATTCCAAGCAGAGGAARTAACAATTGGAAATTGGAGCCAAATAGTTTATCTTGCAAGCATCAGGGCTAACCCACGTGGGCTTCTACTCTGTTTTTTTTTATTTTCTTGACTGTGCCACTCTCCTCCTCATTATTCCCTTCAGCCAGGAGAGGGAGGGGAGTGGGGAAGAAAGAGGCTGATACTCATTCCTGCCATGAATCAGCAAGCAGCAGACAGTACATGAGCATTCAGGCTGGCATCTTCCCCAAAGAGAATAATTGTGGCAAGCTTGCTTGGCCTTCTGCCTCTTCTTAGTCCTGCATGAGAGTCACTGCCTGGCATTTCTGTTTGCCATCCYGCCCTCCAAGCAAGCACGGGCAGTTAGTGTAATTGTGCTCCCTAACAGGCTGGAAAGAGGGAATTAGCTGCCCTTTGCTTTCTGTCGGGTCAGCTAATCCTGCAGGCGGCCAGGCAGGCTGCAGAGACAATGTCACACAGCTCMCACCGGGCAGGGGTGAGTCCAGCACAGCACCTGTACAGACTGCCTCCAAATCCGGAGTGGGGAGAAGGAGAGCTGGATTAACAGGGCTGGTGGGTGTACGAGCAACCTTCCATACCCCACAGCAATGAAAAGCACAGCTGGGGAATTAAACTCATTCTCTTGATCTGCTCAGAAAGAATTGGACTACAGACCACAACCTTAAAAAATGAGATGGCAACTGGCAGTGCAATTCTCAGTTGTATGTGCAAAGACTATAAAATCCCTGTTACATTTCTCCATTTCCTTTCCATATTTCCAAGATGCCTAATCCAAACAATGTTTGAGTAAAATAACATATAGATTGCAAAGATCAACGTGCTTAAGGTGATGTCTTCCATAACTATGTTAGAGCACCTAGTGATGTTAATTCAGGCCCCTGTAACATTGGTGCTGCTGCTGAATAAACACCTGCTTGGACTAACCACTGCCCCTCCCTTGCTTGTTCCAGTTGCACAAATCCTGATCATCATTGAACCTAATCAAAAGCTGCRGCAGTCAGACAGCACTGCTCTATGGCAGCCAGCAAGACACAGGATTTCTGGCAAAAGCATGGATTCTCCATAATGGATTTTTGATAAACAGTAACAAAAAGTAAAACAGCAGAAGCATCTATTTAAGTCTCAGTGACTTAAGTCTCCAAGACTGTGACAAATSAAAGTGGAGACAGCAGCAACAACTTTGTTGTGCTAAGCAGTGCTTTAATGCTTGGCAAGACACTCCTTTGCCAGCTATGTCTGTCATTCATAGATGCAGAGCCATGAAACTGCTGGAGAAAGGGAAAYGCTGCCTGCACTGCACAGGTACAGCGGAGTGCTCCAGCAAACAGCACAACAAAAGGGCACTGCTGCTCATAATCCTRCTCCCACAGCTGGGCTCTGCAGCTCAAGCACTGCCATCCTTGAGCACAAGGGATTTAAGAGTCCTTGAAGAATTACTGTAATTTTTCTGGTAAATCTCTTCTAAAACCCACAAACCAAGCAGGATGAACCAGACCTGCCATATACTACCATTTWTAATGAAAACTATAAGAGATGCTGCATGAAGAAATTCATTCTCTCCACTYTAACAACTGGCAAGCTAAAGCMAATAAATAAATAAATAAATWAARACTACTTTGTGGCTGCCACCCAAGTCCAAACAGCAGCCAGTGGCCTGGAGTCTCACCCCTCTGCTCCACCACTTTATTCCTCACATTGCATTGCCCCTTGAGACCAAGCAACTGAATATTTATAAGTACAGAACTATTGAGGAGAACATTAAAGTAAGGAAAAAAAAACCAAAAAGAAAGAAACAAAATCTTTTGCAAATTAGAAACAAACCACCCCTGCTGTTAAATAGTCTGTAACCAAGGGTACTGTGCCATTCTCTCAGGTCTTTTTCACCCAAACTATTTATTTCCAGGGGCTATACAGGTTTAGAGGTTTAATTCAGTCTGTGGAGGAAACAAAAGATAACTAACATTCACTGAGACCATTTCCCTTYTCTGTTCATGAGACTTGAGCCAAGCTCTGCCCTGGAGAAGAGGCACACCAATCTCTATTGACAGCAAAAATACAGAGAGATGCAAGTCCCAATTTAATTGTGACTATTTAAATCACTGCAAAATAAACTGTTTTCCCAAGGGCTTCATGAAAGAAAATGGAAGTCAAAACTATTTTTTATTCTAGTAAACAAACTGGAAGAGTAGACAATCTTGTTAATGAAAAACACTGAAAATAGCTGAAAGAATAATGCCAAGAGTTGCAAACAAGACACGCTGTGGAATGTGGAGCAGCAGCTGATTAGCAGTCCCATCTTTATCTGCTAATGGTAATTAGCAGTTTCTTAAAGGAGATGCACATGGCATTTCTTCAAACTAAGCACAGGCTCTGTTTGCTAAAGGCGGGGGGCTCCCTTCTTATCGCAAACGTGTTGCAGCACCAGGATGTGCCCTTTCTTAAGGCTCTGTTCTCAAATAACTGCTCTACTGCACCTCAACACCACTAGGCTCRTTCTCTGAAGTCGTTTAGAATGTCACAGAAAGGAGTATTTTTTAGCATTTCAGCCGTTATCTTTTAGTAAAAAGGAATGCATAATACCAAGAGTATATTTGCCAAAGAAGCTGGCTGATTTATTTGAATATTTGCACAGCTTTTGCAGCAAATCTCCTTCACTGTTTCTTCTGCATTTTCAGATCAGAGAAAAAAACCCCAAGTATTCCAGTGGCATACAAATGGAGCAAACTGTATTAGCCCCAAAGGAGTGGGGAGGAAGAAAACGTCTACAAACACACGCAGGAAGAACAGAAATGAACATTTTGACTGAGTAAGGGAACAAATTCATGTAATAATGGACCTTACTGCAACAGAATTAGAACAAAGCTACACAATATAAGTTGTCATGCAGCTAAATTAAACATCAGCAAAAAAGTAGTGACTTAATACACCCCCCTGGTGAAGAGTGAGCAGAGCCCTCGGATTTGCAGCATGGTGTGCACTTGAGTCCATGTCTGCACAAGTCATCTTACTGCTCACATTCCCAATCACCTCAAGCAATACAGTATTTCTACCCCAAAACGAGCTTTTGCATTTATGTTGGATGTATCCCTGTGCACCCCAATGCATCCAACAAACAAAAGCAGCACGTGCACCTGTGGCTCACTTTTCCTCCCAGGGCACATTTCTTTGTTCAACAGAGGCATTAAACCTCCTCACTGAGGTCATCCAGAATGATGGAACTATTGCTGTCCAAATTCAAACACTTCAAACGTGTATGGAGCTGTCCAAATTCAAACACTTCAAATGGTTTGGAGCTTGTCTGGGCAGAAGTCAAATACTTAGAAAGAACTTCAGCTTGGAAAAATCCCACAGAGAATTCAATTTGGAGTTAAGCTGGCTCTAAACAAACCAAGGAATGAAACATGTTCAAGTCTCAAATTTCTTTCTCTCCTTATCTCACCAGGCATGCATACCCCTCACCTCACCCAGATATTTGTGAGAAGGAAGAGCATGAAGGCTGAAAAGCTGYCCTGATCCCCAAATTTCATGCAGATAAGCACAGAAGTCCAAMTCATTGTCATAGGTAGACATCAGAACAGAAGTGAAAATACCAAAGTCATGGCAGAATAGAGCTGAAAGATGGGAGACAGAAGAACTGAATGCCTTGGAGCTATCTCTTCCACATTCTGTTTGCAATCTGTRTTACCAACTTTTCTGTTGAGACATACCAGAATTTTGCATATTGTCAGGTRTTTGAGGAAGCAAAACATGTCAAAGCACATAATATCACATTCTATCTAGCAGAATGCTTTATTCTGCTGGCAGAAATCTTCATTTTCCAACTTCTAAATTGAATGTGCAGCAGCTGATKAAATGTCTAAGTAAACTTCTACTTCAGGCAGATGGAAAATGCTCTAAAAATCATCCATCAAAGAGATGCAGTGAAGGACAGCAGGTGCAGTGAGGGGTATCCACAGGTGCAGTGTCCCACCTGATGGGAAGGGGCCCCGCAGGTTTTCAGCGGTGACACTTGGGCACTGGGAGGGACCTGGTTCTGCAGCACTGGGACCCAGGTCCATGTGCCCCCAGGCACACACCACAAGCCCTGGGGCACCATTTTTTTGCTCTCCTCCAGACAATTCCTCAGTTTTACCTGGTACCACAGTGCAGCTGAAGGCCTGCAGGTATGCAAGAATAACACCTTCCTTTGTGATATATTGTGAAAGGGACTATGACAGATAAGAAACCCTCACCCTTTTTTAAAGGTGGGGCTTAAAAAACATCAAGTCCCTTTTGAAACACTTTCTCCACAGAYACTCCTGCCTTCAGGGCTCTAGCAAAACTTGTGGAGCCAGAATTCACAAGAAGCAAAGCACCACAATGTAGAAGTAGAAAACAAATGGATCTGCTGTTTAACTCACCTGTTAGTGACCCATGAAGCTGATTACAATTCTGAAGGCTTTCCTTTTGACTCTAAGCAGGTGCCTTACAAACACAGCCACAAGTGAACTTGTGGATAAAATCAGGTACTGCAACCACACRCCTGAGGTCTTGGCACCAGACTTAAAAATCCTGCACTTTTTTCCACATTGCTTGTGCAGTACTCAGAAAAAAAGACCAGGCCAGCATGGATTTTGCCACAGGAAGTTCTCATTCACTAGGAACTTGTCATGTTCCAAGAGCTCATAAGAAGTCACAAATAGAAGGACACTAACTTAGTGACACATTTCACACAGAAGCAAACTGGATACACCATCTCAGCTCTGTGCTGAAACTCTTCAAAATTAAAATAAAACCATGAGTCAATCAACCATAAAACTTCAACCATCCTCAGGCTTAGGTGGCATCTAAGGAGACTTTCAGGATCATAAGCTTGGGTGGGTCACCCAACCTCACTAAGCACCTGTTCCAAACTTAGGGTCTGGTCTCAATTCTTTGTCTGTGAAAGAGGGTGAACAGAATCTGCTGTGGGGATGGGGGTAAAATTTTGAATATCAGTCATAACTACCTGTGAAATCCTGAACAACTGTTCAACAAATTTAACATGAGTGCAGGAAAAGGTTGTGTTGGCTTAGATRTAGAGTATCCTACTGGTTAAAATTATTTCTGCTTTACGATGTTAAAATCTCTCTGTGCTCTGTGCAGCAGCATATGAATTTTAAGACTAATTATTTTTAATGATTGTTTGTTWCCAGATGTAATACAACTATTATTACTCTAATTACCCATTATTACTGTAACAGTAGTCAAAAATCCAGCCTTCAAAAGCCACAAACCACTTAGCAAACAAACATTCTTTTCTCACTGGGCAGTGCTTTCATTATTTTGCCCTTCATGAAATTACTTACTGCCACTGCCTCATTCTTCACAGATATCTTCTGCAGAAAGGAAAAAAAACCCAAACAAACAGCTAATCAGGATTAAAATTTCTTCCTCTGAGTTTCTACCCTAAGGACCACTGTGTAACTACCCTRCCTGCCCTACCTGCCCTTCCAGGCTGTGCTCCTGCATTATTCTGCCTATGCCATACCCAAGTCACCCAAAGGAAAGTAAAGCAGGCTCTGAGGCACTGATGGAAGAGAAAGCTCCTGCCTATGGAGCAAGAGCTGCTGCTGGGAAAGGTCTCAGTGGGCTGTGCACAGCAGAGCCAGAGGTGCTCTCCATCCACAGCAGGACACGAGGCAGCATGAGATGCTCTGCCAGGACTGGGGGACTTAAATCCTGCTTTTATCATAGGATTAGGCTCTACAACCACTGTGGGCCAGCTGTTTTTTAGAAAGAAAAAAGAGGCAGCACAGCACTCCTCTAGGAATACAGTTAGCATGACAAACTCATTTATTCCCAGCAGTTGTTTACCGCTCTGTGCCTTTTCTACAGCAAGTGAGAAAAAAGACAGGATTTTAATGTGGAAATGGCTTAAATGTTGCAGTGGAAAAGGGGGCTGGGGTCTGGATTCACTCCCCAGAAATACTGCAAGAATTTTTGTTCCTCTCCTGCCCCTCTGCAGTAAACAGAGATACCAGTGAGCAGTGGGATAGTCTGCTAATGCCAGGGTTACTGTAAACCTCATCTGGGTGAGACTTCAGAGTGGAAGAGCTGCTGACCATCATTGTCCAAAGTCACCAATTTCATTGCTTTTCRCCAAGGAAGGTTCCAGTCCTCCTCCTTCCTGTCCAACCAACCTGCTGGAGCCAGCAGAGCTGTGAGCACACTCCTGATGCCAGGGTTGTGCCAGGATAACAGCACCGGTGTCCCCTGGCCATGTCCTGCCTCTCCACTCCCTGCAAGGCTCTCCCACCTGCCACCAACACTCACCTATCCTGAGGAGAGGAAATCTGGCCACAAGTAGAAAAAAAATAAAAAAACAACTCAATACAAGGTGGCTCAGCCAGGTCAACCCTTGTCTCCAAAGCTGTCACTGCAACCCTGGAAGGGGAGAGGGTGAAACAGTCCCTGTCCCCAGGCACAAGGGCAGATAAACCACACATCAGATATGAAAGTAGCAGAAACCCACTGGTAAAGAAAAAAGTTGTATTTATATTTAGGAGCAGGAGTTGGTGAATTTACTTTCATTCATTTAGACCTAGCAAAATAGGTTGTCCTTATCTTCAACATTGTGTGTACCTGTCCTCCTGTCTCCCCACCTTTGGCTGGAGAACCAGGTGCATGCTCAGGCTGTTGGGCCTGGASCAGCACAGCAGCCCTGAGGCAGGGGGTGCTTGAGTCCCATTTCTAGAGAGCCCCCAAGYCCCTTCTTAGGCATGGCTTAATTGTTCCACTTTGTCTCTGCAAAGAAYTCATGTAAATCTGCAATTTAATTTCTAAATCAAGGGTCTTTCTAGTGCCAGCCTGGCACAAGGGGCACCACCAGGCAAGGTGTGGCTGGAGTGTGCTCTGCTCTCTGTCCTTGCCTCTGCCCCAGCAGATCAGAGCACATTCCAGCATTCCCTGGCACTGCAGCTCCCCAGSTGATGGGAACCCTCACCACTGACTGCACTGAGTGTAACTTTGGGTAGATGAGGGTTGGTTGCACAGACTGAGAGGAAAACCCTTCAGAATGGCTTTACAACAGAAGCTGCTGAGGGAGCTGAGCAGCCCCATGAGAGCAGCTGAGCTGGGCAGTGCTCTGGAGGGAGCCACAGGCAGGGACAGGGCTCCCCTGGGGACACAGCCTGAGAAATGGCCTGACACTTGTTCCTCTCACGGCTGCAGAGTCCCTGGAGGGCATTTGCACCTCAAGAAATCATCCTCTCCTCTGACACACCCTTTGAGCAGTACCTACAACCTCAGGGAGGAGAAGAGTGCAGAGAAGTAATAAATTATAGCTGTACATATTAGAGATGCATACATACAKGTATATGGATAGATTTGTCACACAGATTTGAGCTGTTGTGAGACCATTCCCGCTAAAAATAACTCTACAAGGCACAGGAGTTCCACCAGTCACCTTGCTTTGGATATAGASAAGGTGGATTTCTAGAGTTGTTTTATTTTCACCATGTTTTTTCCATGTTTCATAAAGCAGAACATGGTGTAATTTATTGCTTGTCTGGCATCTTTCACACCAAAAAGATTACAAAAATGTTTCAGTGCCAATTACAGTTATCCAGCCTCACTCRAAGGCAGCAAAGCTAACACTGAACTCACAAGTTCATGGACAGATGAAAGATCTCAAAGCTCAGTTACTTTTCATGGACAGAATCCTAAACATCTCCCTCCTAACCATATCCTTCTCAGGAAGAAAGCTGAAAAGCTCAACAAAGATGGCTTGAAAGGCMATCTCTGAGGCAGGCTGGCTCTGCAAATACATGTAACAGAGCATTCCCAGGCATTTCATGCAGGCAGGGGGAAAAAAAGAAGAGAAAAAAAGAACATGGCAACGATGGACCAGAACAATGAGCACAGTTAGAGTCATAGGATAAGAAATACTGGCTAGGGCAACACAGCAGGGACATTTTTAAATGAGCAGGATCATTTTTATTTGACTTCGAAAAGAGAGGATATGACTGCCCTCAGCCTGGTGTGGAGATATTTTTATTGCTTGACTTTTCCATGAACCTTTAAAGCTGRTATTTGGACAGCAAGAATATATTTCAGAGATGTATCAATGTGTCCATAGTGTGGCTGGCAGGGCTTGCAGCTCCTCTGTTGCAAGCCTCAGGCAATGACGTCCTGGGTGCCGTGTGTMTGCGTGGAGCATTGAACATCCATCAGAGTGAGGCAGCTCACAGTGCTCATGTGTGACTTCAAAATCCATGAGGTACAGATGGCACTGAGACCTTTTTCCCCCAAATAATGGGTTATTCTTCTTCTTTTAGAAGATGGCTGAAGCCAGACAATATATAATGTTTTGAAGTCTCAGCTTTAATTAGAGAGCTAAAGAAGCATATCTTCTTTTGTTAAAAGGACAGGCTGTATTGAGTGTGGGACAATGAACCTGCTTCCAGGACAACCACCAGAGATGTTCCTGCAAGGAACTGTGGAGAAGGATGATAAAGAGCTCACTCTCACAAGCATTGCCRTCCTTGCACTTTTGTGACTCATTTCCTACTGACTTTAGCAGCAAGCAGAAAACTTCAAATGCAAATTGTATTTCTCATCYAGTTTTATCAAAAACAACATCCAATGTTACATCCATAGCTAGCCATTATTTAAACACTTAAAATACTGAGGAAAAGAAGGGATGCTAATGTGGAAACTTATGGGGCTATTATCACAAAAGTAAAATATTATAACACATGAAAGAGAGCAGGTCTTTGGGACAGGGCTGGTTTAGTTCTCACAAGTGCWGCTCCTAAGAGTTAGAGCAGATACTTCTTTACTTAATAGAGTCCCCTGCAAAAATATGCCAGTCAAATACTGTGCCTTGCACTGAGAGATGCCCTTGTCTAGGCCTGCCAGAGAACAGAGTAAACAGCACCATTCAGTCTTCCTGGCTCACAGCAAACAGCAAGCAAACCCTAAAACAAGGACAAACAATCCCAGCAAGCAGCGTGATGAGGTTTGCTCTCAAACACCCGCACCTAAACAAAGACAAAGACTGCAAGCTTCTATTCCCCTCTCTGGGAAAAAGGCAACACAAGACCTGGCAAAGTCCACCCCTGGTGCCCTGAGACACAAGGAGGAAATGACCCACRCTGCAAGGAAATGTAAACAAGCAAAAAGAGATGACAAAAATCTTCTGTTTAATACTGCAGCCTAAGTTTTCTTGACTACAGATTTCAGACTAGATTTTCAAAGGCTGGTGTCTAAAAGAACAAATAACCATCTTGTCAATGCAACCTCAAAGACAGAATCTGAAAAATAATGCAGAGAGGGTTTTGGCTAAGGCTAGCTTGGAAATGCAACCTCTGGGGGATCTGCTTTTTCATGAAATTTTAAAGATGCACATAAAATAGCAGTTTAGGTTGTGTGCTTAGAATTATATGGATTCAAGCAAGAGTTAAAAAACCGCTTTCTTTGTACCCATTTGTTACTTAAGAGAGCGAGCCCTGGCAATCTAGATACTTAAAAATAACATTAACCCAAACCTGGGCAAAAATTCTTGTCTTCCCCTCATTCAAGGTGTTTTGCTGGTTCTTTATCAGCCCATGTTAACTGAAGGTGCCCTGAAATTCAGAAGAATGTTATTTTCCTTGAGTAAAAGACAATTTTGTACTTAAGGATGGAAGTTTTCGGAGTTAACTTAACTTCAGGGCCAGCAGTCTTTGGGTGCACTGGTTCGGGCTGGAATTTGCTGCTGGAAAATGCAAGCTGGAGTYTGTAAAGCTGCTGGGGCAACCTCTGGGCAGAGCTGGGGGTCCCAGGGTGCTACTGGAACTGACAGCAAACCAGTGTTACTCTTCCCAAAGGAATCATTTCCTGCTGTGCCAGAATTTCCCACCCCTGTCCTCTCAGCAGTTTCTGCTCCCTGCAGGAACCCCTGGGCTTTGGTAGCCCTTGGACCCAGAGCCATGGGCTGGAGCTGAGGGAATCTCCAGCAGAGCTAAACTGGGCCTAGACTGAATCCCAGCGGCAAAACAGCASAAATCACTCTGCCTTGTGGACAAACAGCATCACTGTCTCAGTCCAAACATCCTCAGTATTACTTAATTCTCACAATTTCACTATTATTCACATTATTCCACCTAATCTTGTAATTATTTACCTCCAAAAAAAACCTCCAAAAAACAATGAAGCTCCTCAAACAAAACCAGAATGTTTCAGTTATTCCTCTTCACCTGTTCATGCATCACATGCAGCCTTGCTTTGATTTCCCTGCCTCAAAAATCATCCAATTTACTGCAATGCTGCACAAAATGAATCATTAACTTCGTAGAGCAACAAAGGACATTTAATGAGTCAAAGACAATATTGCATTACCAAAACAAAGATTAAAGGAACTAAATTGTTCATTTAAAGTAAGATTTGAAAGCTTTACAGAGCCCAAGAAAGTAAAAAAGCCATACATGAACGAAATACAATCATTGTAACCATAGAAATACAAATGTTATTGGTAGAAAACATAACAGGGCTTTTTGAAAGAACACCACTGAATGAAAGCAAGAGAAGCAAAAACTGGATGAAAGGAAGAAAGGATGAGACAGATGAAAGAAAAGATGAGAGCTGGGTGAGAAAACAGGAAGGTCATTCCTTTATCTACACTTGCTAACTTCAGTGCTCAGAAACAAAGGCAGCGACTGCTCTTCACAAAATTGTCTCCAAGGACTCTGGAGCCCATTTGGTGATATTTTTAAAAATAGTTTGAAGAAAAAGAAAACTACATTCTTTAATGTCACTCAGCAGTAGTTCAGCAGCTGGGGATTTCTGTTCATACAATGGTTTAAAGTTTTTTCTGCTCTAGTTATTTCATTACAACCACAGGATTTATTACATGGTAATTCCCAGAGCTCTTATAAATCTATTTGGGGATAGGAGGGGAGTTGTCTTATGATTCCAGTCTGGCAACAAATTTTCCATATAAAATTTAATCTATTGTATCTCACTTTTGTATAATCAGATCATTAAAATGCATTGCTAACATGTAAATCTGAGCTAACCTCATTACCATAATTATGCTCCATAATTATTGAATAAACAAGCATTTTAGAGTTTCTGAAGTCTGCTGAGAATGCTTTTCCAGTTTGGGAGTGGCTTTAATTATGTGCTTCCTAATCATTATTATAAACCTTGGTGGCAATCCTGCTATGTGATTGTTTTAAATGCTGCTCCTGATCTGACTGGCAAGGACCAAAGGTTTGTGTGTTGTGAGCACATCAGGCAGGTCCCTCAGTCACATCCTGCCAGCCTCCACATCAATTAGCATTATTGTTTAATTTACAGACAGGGCTTTGCTCACAAGCCTTCATGCATTTTCAGGAATTACAGGCAACGAGTCAAATTCTGCTTTTCCCTCTGGAAGGAGAATTAGTGAGTGAACATCTCTGTGTGTGACATAAGTTTATTTGATGCAAAGTGTTCTGAAAAAACATGCTCGCCATAGGTTTTACACCTGCACTGCACAGATGCCCAATGAAACAGCTTTCAAATGTGCTGCCTACTGGGTATTTATTCTATTTTTATTTCCCTTTTTTTCTTCTTTTTTTTTAGTGGTTTGGAGGTGGTTTTTTACAATAGGTAAATGTKATACAATAAATGAGGCATAGGGTAAACATCAGATCCCCAGCCAACACAAGCAGCTCCACTGAAGCTAATAAACTTTTGCCAAAGTATGGAAGATTCAGTCCATTACCTTGGGAAGCCATCACAACCCTGCTGACTTCTACAAGCCAGTTTCATCTTTAATGAGCAGCACATTGTTCTAGGACTGCCATTGTCAGAACATGCTGCCACATCTTGATCTAAAAAGAAAATGGATAATTACTGGTTTTGCAGGTCCCCAGGAAAAGAGATCCACAATCTGTAACAGATCTGACTTTAGAACAAATKACTCATAAATGATCAATAAGGTCTTGGAAACATTTGAGTGTCCTTGACCCAGAGTGATTTAAGCAAAAATATCCATGATACTGACCTTTTCTCCTTCTAGAAGAGATTTTGTGTAGGACAYCTAATTAAAGTTTTGCTATCTTTAAGAAGGTCAATACGAGCAACTCATACAAATTTTCAGAGTGAAAATTTTTAAAAAATGTGTTTGATGTATGCATTAGAAAAAGCAAGTATAAAAAGTGTGGCAGGCATACTAACAAACCTGCTAGAATAGAACAAACAACAGATCAACACCACCACTACAGCTCTCCACAGCTCAACAGAAAATACAAATCACATACTTTGGCAAAGGTTTTTCCATCAAAAAAAAAAACCCCTCTAACAAACAAAAAAAAAAATCTCAACCAAACAGCCCAAGAWTCAGATTACTTTAGTGCTTTTTATAGAGTCCCAGGGCTCAACTGATTTTCTTATAGCAAACAGGAGAAAAAGAGACTGAAAATGCCCCATCCCTCAGAGGGTGGCTCTCTTTCTCCAGTTCTTTGTAATAACATCTCCCAAGAGCCTGTCCTCTACATATTCACTCTCAGGTCTGCTTCCCCAGAACGTGAACTAGAAAGGAAGCTCAAATTAGATTCAGGCAGTGATGAACATTACCATTTTGGTGGGCTGAAGCTTGTCAAGCTCTCTTATCCTTTAGGTGAACATCACATTACCAGACCACAGGACAAAGATTTGATGTGAAATTACACTTCACTGTGCATTTATAGGACAGACAGACTGTTTTATCTTAGATGGGGGAGGAAAGATCAGACCTTTACAGAAAAGAAAAAAGGATTATTCACATTCACTGACAATAGCATCACCTTGTAGGCAAAGACCAGCACTTTTTTCTTCTATGTATGGATTTTGTGCCCTTCTGCACAACCTTTTTTTAAGAGCACTGGAAAGAAAAGTGACAGGAGTAAATACCAGTGAAATAAATCATTTGCTCTTAAAGAATTCAAGATATAGAACAAGAGAAAACTTAAGTGATACAAGAAATATATTCACAGAAACATGTTAACCTGGAAATTAACCACAAGGAGCTGGTTAGGAAAAAAGCCTCAAGCTAAATTTAAATACCGTTTAAATCCTGTTAAATCCTGAGTGCATCCTTTCCTTACACAAGAATTTCCAGTGCAAGGAAGCTGGTAGGAGAAAAGATAAGATCAGTGCTTTGTTCAGTAGAAAATCTCAGCACAATGCAGGGCTTAGAGCCCTCACCAGGAACGACACTGACTAACAACAATGATAATAACAATAATGCTTGTCACTGCTGTGGTGCTTTTCAGTAGAGAATCTGGAACTACTTTCAACTGTCCATTTATTAAACTTCACTATTGAAATTATGTGCATGTGCACATTTTGTAGATTAAAAGAAAAGGCACATAAATACCTGGGGCTAGATTCCTGTGTGAGAGTGGGTGTGTGAAAGGCAAAAGTGCATGGGAGCTTCATGATCTGGCAAGAACGCTCTTCCTCCTATCCCCTTTTTCTGCAACCAGAATCTTACATCTCCACCTGCATTGTACCATGGCCTAAACAGTCTGGATTGGCACATTTATTTCTTTGGTGAGGGGCAGAATTGGTTTCACCATCCCTCAGGTAAGCCAAACTCATCTCCTATCACCTCACACTGCCTGGGAAGCCCAGGAGAGCACAGGGAAATTCCACAGTGATACAGATTTCTAAAAGAAGCAGAAAAGCCCATGACTGAAGAGACACTTGGTACCATTGTTCAGAGATAGGAGGTGATTCATGGGGCACAGAAGAGAGCAGGATTTGCCCTCCTCTGSAAGCAGAGCCCAGAACCCTGCAAAGCTGCCTCTTTGTCATGGGAGCCTTTGCTGGAACTGGAGCACTGAACTTTAAAAGGTTAAAATAATTAAAAAACCCCAACCCTCTTTCATTTAGATGCTCATTTTAGCTGGAATCATTGCAGCTCCAATCCCTTCACATGATGAGAGAAGCAGCAARGAGCAGCCCAGAGACAGCAGCCAGTGACAGGGGAGGAAGGGACCCTCCTACATCTTCATCACAGAACAYACAGGGATCCTCAGAAAGAGCACAAGCAACAAAACATCATCACCTCAATGCACCAACTTAGCTGCTAGATCAGTGTGTTTTAGGGCACAATTTCACTTGAAATGTAAATTAGGGAGGTGGCAGGAATGGCTCCAGCAAGGACTGGGGTGGCCTGGCTGCTCCCCCCATGCCTGGGTGCAGATGCAGCCAGAGGAGTGGGCCCAGCTGAAGAGCTTTCTCACACTGGGACACCAACTTGCCTGCTCCCCCTCTGCTCAGGGAGCTTATAGGCTCTTAATTATCTCTGGAATACTCTCCCTGTGTCCCCATGGAGCCTGTGGGACAGCTTCTGTCACAGATAAGATGTAGGCATGCAGGCAAACACTCGCTATCATCCCATACACTCCATTTTCTTAAGTGCAAACCAGGGCTGATTCACCAGTATAACAGACATTTCTTGAATTGCCAATCTTGGTCACTCTAGGTGCAGACACACCCAGTCCCTGAAACAAGAGAGGCCATTCTTTCACCTATCCCTAGTGCCAGAAGATGAAGAGAGGTGTCTTTGAGCAAGGGCACTGCACAGGGGGTGAAGCCCCCACAGCACCTCCCATCTCCTGCCTCTCCCTCAGCCTTCACTCACAACCAGGGCAGGGGGCACAGCCAAGAGGCTCCACAACACCAACTCAGGATTTCTGACAACCCTCCTCTGATTTCAAGCAGCAGATTGCACAAACTCGATACATGCCATGAATCACTGGGATGAGAATCCTGAGCYGGCCTCACCTTTTCTTCTGCCTTCATCTCAGGATGAAATGTGCTCTTTATATTGGATGTTTACAGCCTGACCCTGGGGTGACACACACAGGGACCTTCCACTGCCCTGGAGATTATTGCAAGATGATGGTCAGAGCACCAAATTTAGTTTCAAATTCTGTTTCACTGGCAATTTTTTTCAGCTGAGAGATATCTTTTTTGGGGGAGGAAAAAAAAAAAAATTAAGGAACTGAAATCACCCTTCTGTCCCAGCTGAAGCCTTCTGTTTCCTTTCTGAAATAACCTTCTGCCCCCACCTTCTTCCTTTATGTATCTCTCAAGTGCAAAAGAGCTGTTATTCCACACTGCACATTTATGACACTTGACTTCAAAAAAAGAACTACAAACCTCTCTTCCTGAAGCAGCACTAAAACAGTTAATTACACTAAGCTAGTTAATAGCCTTTCATCATCAAGGACTGGTTCTTCTGCACACACATAGGGACAGAATCCATTTATTTTTTATGTATATTCTTTTATTTATCTCACTCCTACCAGCTGTATGATAATTTATTCTCTGACACTCTTCTTAACTCATGAGTTCATTTAAAGTGCGATAACAGAGAAAATACATTAACAGTTTCAGAGAATAAAACTTTTCTGAAAATGGAATCCAGCACTTTACTTTTACAAATAGAGAATTTACACATTTGCACTCGGCTCAATTAATTAAATCTATGCAGGAATTACTCAAGCCATTCAGGGGGGCACAATATATATGCTGATACCTAATTATCATCAATTTAAGCAGGACAAAGCCAGAAAACTGCCTCAATATGAGAGATGTGTTGGGACTGGCCAAGGGATGAGCAGAGAAGCCCATGGTGACAGGAGCTGCTTTGGGATGCCTGGGATGAGGGTTCTCAAGCCAAGGCTCCACTGTAGTGGAGAAATGGACCCCTCTTCCCTCCATTTATCCCTGCACACATATCACACACCCAGTTCATCGATCAGCTGAAGGTGGAACCAGCTTGGGAAGGGTTGGCTGAGCAGAACTGGCAGCCAGAGCGGGGCTGGGGCCAGCTTGGCAAGAACCTGAGCAGCTTACGTCACCACAGCGTTAGAAAACCTCCAACTGCTTTAAATCATAAGTTTCTAGGAAAAAAGTTTCTCCAAAAAAAAAAAAAAAAAAAAAAAAAAAAAAAAAAAAAAAAAAACCAAACTGGGAGCCTTTTTGCTATGCCTTTCCACTACATGAGAGGCAAAAACCTCTTCTGTTTTTTTTGTGGGGAAGTGAGGTGGCAAAGGAAGCATCTCCTTTATCCTGCAGGGATGCTGATGGTGCCCTGCCCTCAGCAGCAGCCCCGGCCCCGCAGCTGCTCCTGCCTCAGGACRTTAAAACCCCGAGCTAACAGGTAGAAGGGGTGGGGCTTGCTTTTCTGTTTTCAACGAACAAATTTTTCTGCTCCCCGTTCGCCTTTTTTCCTCAGCCTCTTCAGTGTAATTAAGAGCAGTTAGAAGAGAATTAGCCAGGAAAAAGCCATCGGATTCTCAGATAAAGCAGCCACTGGGCAGAATCGCTTCCAGATCTCAGCATGAACCCTCAGCTGCTCTTTGGAAATGGCTTTTCAGAAGGGGCAGCTCCAAGAGGAGCAGCCAGGACTGGAGGGACAAGTGATGGAAGCGCTGCCAAACTGAGAACACATCAGCTCTGCCCCAGAGACMCCTGCGGGGCAGCTCGCGGGATATGGAAATCAGCAAAGGAAAACGGGAACCTGGAAAAGTTAGGGAAAGACACACACACACACACCCCCCCAATCCATTGTAACAATCATTATTATTGATTTTGCTGCTGCCTTTAAGGGAGGCATCTATTACAGGAACCAATAGTTAATGAAGTCAGAAAGAAGCACATGTGCTTTCCCATAAACACGCCAAGACAATTGCCCATCACCACTCATCGTTACAACTTCCTGCATTCARCCACAACCTGGAAATAACATTTCAATATCGATGCTGCTCTTAAGCAAACGCATAGGGAGAAAAAAAAAATTGTCCTTATTCCATTCCTGCTCAAAACAGATCAGTTTTCACCAGGAGCACTGAATAGAAACATTCTCTTTCCAGCAAGAAGCATTGCTTGCACAGCTACTTATATGCTTTAGTCAATAGTCCAGTGGAAAAACAGGAATCCCACAATATATAAAAGATTAYTTCAGTCTTCATGTTCACCTGACATGGCCCTGCTTATAAACTGTTAACTTSATAAAGCACTTAAAAGTCAAATGCTTCTCAGTTTTAAAATTATAGATCTACTACTCAGTATCTTGTAGGTAGAAGCTTCTCCATGCATTTTAAAAAAGARATGCAAATCATAGAATTGAGTATACAGGGCTTTTTTTTTTCTGGAAAAGAAATTTATTTTCCTCATATTCCAAAAGGGTCTTTAAAAAGTATCCTAAAAACGTGAATTTTTGTTTTCTTGTTTTCACATTAATATGAAACATGGACAGAAGTTGCTTCTTTCCAGGTAGTATCAGTGGAGCTTATTACTGGAGTCCTAAACCTGAAAGTCACCTGCCACAACCTCGACTCGGAAAGAAGTTGTTCAACCTGAACTCTTTCACAAAGGCTTTTAACCACAATTCTCTCAAAGTTTCTGCACACTTTGTCCAAAACAAGGGGTTTGACTTCAGCTGTTAGACAGTTAAACAACACAGCTTCCCAGAGAAACACCAGTGAGCTTTTTCAGATTAGCTCTGTGTACCAGGTAGAAGATCAAAATGCAAAACCATTTTATTTGATTTACTCTGAAATYAGGCTCCTGGGGCTTTTCAGGTTAAAGAGGCAATTTCTGAAGTTCTGTTTGTATGYAATATAAAATTGCTGCACTTTAGTGTAGTTCTTATTCTCCAAAATACAATGTCACAAACACAGAACAGGTACTATCATGAAAATCAAGCAGCAGTGCAGACCAATCAAGCACTACATTATACTCCATTTCAAGTAGTATTATGGCAAACCTCAAAGGAATTTTATAAAACATAATAGGCTTTTTAAAAACAAAATTTTAAAGAATATGTTTCTATCAACTAGTACTATACTGTTTAAAAGTGACAAAGAGATCCCACAATCTATTCCATCCGCCAGTTCTCAGAATCACTTCCATAGAACCATTTGTAGATCCAGAGTCAGTCAAAAACTTACTCAAGCACCAGGTTTAAACATATTATATGTATCCCCCCAGTTCCACAGAGCACCTCAGCCTGTGACAATTTAAGCACATTTAAGTCTCACTTAGGCTGATGCTGGTAAGAGCTGTGAGGTGTTAGCAATGGGTCCTACTTTCCTTTCAAAGCACTCGGTCTGTGCCGACGCAGCARTGCAGTCCTGCTGCTCTCTTTAATTAAGAAAATGAAAACCCTCAGAGGAGGTGGGTGGGAGACMCTGTGGCACAGAGGCTGCTGCAGGTCCCAGTCCAGGCCCTGGCTAGGACTGCAGAGGGGGAGGCTTTGTGCCAGGCTGGGCTAGAAATGGCTGTCCCTGCTGTTCCTGCTGTCTGAGCCATTTCCCCACCAGGGCTCTCACACTGCAGCTGCATCTCTCTGCATAGAGAGTAGATCAGCCACAGCAATAGGAAGGAATCAGAGTTTAGGAGCAAATAGTGCAGCTTCTAACATTTGGAAGCTTTAATATTTTGGATTTTTCTTCATCCCTGCACAAAAGCAGTCTGTCTTGAATAGCCTCATAGCACAAAACCTTTTGTGTGAGCTGCCCCCAAAAATCAGCAAGCAATCCAGGGTTCAGTTTCACCTGGTTTATAGCCTAGTGGTTGATCACAACTGAGACTGCAAAACTGTGCTGCCTGCACATGCCATTTTACAATTTAGGAAGCAGGAAGGTGGGAAGTGGAGCTATACACATCCATATTCCTTCTCTGCTCTGAAACAGAACAAGCTCAAAACCAGACTATCAGGAGACCCTATGCAAAACTCCTGTAATGGGTGCACTTGCACAAGTTTTAAATCATGACAGGCATGATGCCATCTGTGCCAGGGAACATTCAGTGCTTTGTCACACTGCTGTTGGCTTTCTGCTCTCAGCAGCTCCCCTTATTTCTGTGAAGAACTTCAGCATGTCCTCCTGGGCAGCAGGACACAGAGTGAAGACAGCCTTTAGCAAATCAATCCTAAAGTGATTTATTTCCAAGTGGCAGATACCAAGCAGGCAGTGTATATTTATCATTTGGACAAGGCCTTAATAAAGATAGATTTGAAGTAGAAGTCTTCCTAAGAAACAGCTTCAACTRGAGACACACACCAAAGCTCCCCTCCCTGTTTAATTAGACTCATATGCTTCAGCTGGGGTTTAATATTCATGCTGTTTGCTTTCRCCTATGAATATTACAACTAGTTCTCTAAAAGTACAGGTTGTCCAGGCCAAACAGCATTAAACCCTTATGAGATAACAATTGATTATCAGTGTTGGAAAAAATATTGCAAATCAATATATTCTCCCTGAGACAGTAATTGACATACRTTAATTACCTCAATAAAGGTATTTTAAAATATCTTGTTAAAATAACATGAGCAATACTGAATCCTGTGGAAGACCCAGATAAATTAGCAGTCTAGGACWGTCAGAGGATTGCTTTAAAAGAATTTCTTCTCCTCTTTAGAAACTCAGCAGTGTAAGATTGGGCAGGGGGTGGGGAAGGAGAAGGAAGCAGAAAATACACTAAGCCTCCTTTTATCTACACCTAGATAGCCATCCATCATATAAAACATCTATTATTTACTGTATTTACAATATTTTCTGTGCTGCATGGTAGTTCCCCAGTTTCTTTGAGACTAACCTAGAGCCAACCCCATCTTCTCACACTGATGATATTTCTTTCAAGTCAGTGGGAGGACACAGGTTGCAGAAATGAGGTTGAGCTACTCAGAGGGATTTGGACACACATTGCATCAAAAGGAATGAAAAGTAAACCTTCTGCATGCCTTGAAAATCTTATTTGCTCCTCTGAACTTAATTCAGCTATACAAGTTCTCTCTGTTCAGGGGCTCAGTAATATTTTACCTATTCCTTTATGCAGAGCTGCCAGAGCATAGTGTGCTCTGTGGCTATGTCTATTTGTCTTATGAAATACAACCATAACAAACCYGAGGCTAATGTCACATTTCAGCTATAAATAACTCCATACTACCAACTGACTGCTCAGTGCTCCTGCCCCACAGATGTAATGTGAACCAGGCACTTTGCTCAAGCACTCTGCCATCAGCCAGGAATAACCTTTCTGAAGTCAAGGGAACTATGTAGAATAAACCCACTAAAAGTGCAAAGAAAAACACTTCAAAAAAGACCAGGAGGGAACGTCTGATCTGTGATTTCTYAGACACCAAACCCACCATTCCACTGAAGTCAAAAATCTGCCTCAACCTTTCTTCTCTCCTCTCAACAAGGTAAGGTCAGAAGAGCCTCTCCAGGGACACAACCTGGCAAAGCAAGGATGCCAGTCCATTGGAAAGGAGCACAGAAATAAGCCATGTCCCTCTCCCATCCACACAATTCCTGCAAACATCCACTCAATCCCCCAAACGGAGAGCAGAGGCACACTGCACCAGGCAGCCACCATCCCCCATTGCTGTGGATGGTTGGAGCATCTGGACCACCTGGAAGCCATATTAAATTCAGATAAGGCTTCTTAAAAACAGACACAAAAACATTTTTTCGAACAGTTTCCAATAAAAATAAACTTTTTGCTGGCATTTTCTACTCTCACATGCTTCCTCCAACCCCTTTTCAACTAAGAAATCCACACAAGGGCTATCCACAAATGTTCTTTGCCCCAAGAGCCTCAAACACTTTTTAACACCCTRTGTTTCAAATCAGTTATGCAAATGAACCCTTCTTCGAGGTGACTGCCTGGGGACATCTCCAGCCCCTAGAAATCCATGTTTTCCTAAACCTTTTAGTGCATTTCAAAGTATGACAAGTGTTAATGGCCCTGATCGATTCTGTGTTGTAGCACATCTCTTCCCTTAACAGAGAGGTCAGAAGAGACCGAGGAAACCTCAGAGAAAAGTGTAAGGCTAAAACACACATCTGAACCTTCTCTTGGGAAGGGGGGGGGAAAGGAAAAGACAAAGGATGAAGTTCCCTGCAAGGTAAGAAAGGAAATCAAACAGTTTCCATATTAAATATTATCACAAAGCCCACTCAGATGCACAAAAACACATTGAAATGAATTTGTAGAWAACTTAGCCAGAGCTCCTACCTGTGTGCTGCTCAGCAGTTTCCCCTGAGGTTTCACAGCAGAAAAGGCTCCCAAAGTGCAGAAGGACCTGCCTTAAGTTAGGGTGGAATTTGACTAAGGACTTCCACCTGATTCTCATGTGAGGAATGCAGCTGAAAGACTCTAAGGGGCCAGGTAATTTTCAATTTTGGATGATCAGATGCCACCTCACAGCTTTTTCCTTGATGCATCTGTGYTAGACAAGTATGGGAACACAGGTTTGTTAACTTAAGCTAAATGTCTCAAGGTAGAACATTAGTGAAAAGGAACTATTACAAAATACATTTTATTTTTCTCCTATTTTATAAAAAAAAAAGGAAATATATATTATTGGAGCAGCACTGAAACTCTATAGCATTTATCTCAATTTGGTAATTTTAGAAATTACCTTACCCTCACTAGGAAATGAGTGTGGAATATCAGGGGTGAGAGATCAAAAACTGCAATGCTTTATACAGAGACTTTAAAGTCAGCTTTTGCTMGGCATTACAAAACAGTTCTCCATTACTAAGTCTGTATCTTAAAAATTGTAATCACCACCTGGCATACTCCATCCACACTTAGAAAACCACCAAATGAGGCTGCACTTTACCTCTAGGCAGCACATCAGTAAGGGAGGGAACACATCCATGTGCTAATGTAGSCAGACACATGGAAAGAGAGAGACATGAAGTAGTTTAGAGAGCATTATATAATAATTGTTGGCAAGTGTTGGCTTTTTAACAGCAATGGCTTTAGAAATTGGGCAGCAACCCATCAGCCTGCAGGTGCTGAGTGSAGAATAAATTGCTTATCTGTCCCTGCTGCTCAGTCTCAGGAGAGATGCTGCATTGTGTCATTCAACTTGCTGATCTCTTCAGGCAGCTTTCTCCAATGGCAGAATTTTAGTGCCAAAAGTGTTGGTTTACTAATAAGGAACCATGGCTCCTCTGAATTGATGTTTCTGCATGCTGAGCACATAGGGACACCCTTGGGTAGTCACAAGGAGAACCATTTTCTAATTAATTCATCCACACATCTCCTCTTCGGGCTACAGCTGTATACATCAGTACTGACATCAAATTGTCTGTTAACTTTATCAGAAGTATTTCCTTTCCCCAAATTTCCCAGGGGCTGTATCAATACCTGTGTCCCTAAATAAAAGTGGCAGGTGGATGTAAAGTGAGTATCAACTGACTCCCCTATTTGGCATATCTCCAGTGCAGCCAACAGTTCAAAGTGGTTATTAAAAGGTCAGAGATCATTCCAATTGACAAGGCACCAACTCCAAGTGACACTCATCCAAAAGTGCTAATGGAAATGGAGACAGAAATTGGAAAATCTGTAGGAGACATTTTGACAAGCTCAGCTGAGTAAAGATCCCTGAAGGCAGACAAAGAACTAACATAAACCAGTGTTTTAAAATACCTAAAARCAAACAAGCAAATTTACAGGTATTGACAGACCAGTATTCAACAGCATTTTGAAAATTATTTTTGTGGTTCGGAGTATAAAAAGGCAAATGTCTTCAATTTGATACTGCAAGCAGGTGGTATGTTTTCAAGAAAATGCAAGTTTCCCTTCCTTTACCAGCTCTGTACTCTATGCCTTTGCATGCCTTTGCTTTCTTAGTGGAAAAAAACAAACAAACAAACAAAACACAACCCTTTAAAAAGGATCACATTTAATAAAAAGGGGCTGAAAGGAATTCTGACAGTATCAGATGTCAAGAGTTGATGCCATTCCTTATATATTATTGCATTCAGAAAATCCTACAAGTTCTCAGCCAGAGAAAATTCCCTGACTTAAAATCAATACCCAGCTAAAGTCCTTTATCCTGCCAGTAATTGCTGCTTGCATGCAAAGCTGCTGCATTCCCCTTCACTGGGAAAAAAACTAATAAGAGTTTCCTTAGATGGCATAAAAACAAAGAACTGGGATGTCTGCTCTTAGCACTTCTGTGCTGGGCTGCACTGGGAGGAGGTGGTAATGGCCACATCTCTGAAAGTCAGGTGGAACAGCTCTCAGCTTCTTCAGTGAGTGCAAATCTGAGATTGCAGAAATTGTGTCAGCCCCTGACAGACAATTCCTGATGTGCTGCCCAAKGTTCCTGCAAGGGGATGCCAGGCTGCCTTGGGAGGGGACACAGAACGGATGGACATGGACTCTGTGAGCTGTCAGATTGGAGAGTATCACAAATACCTGTTTAAAGCCAAATTCTTCTGACAAAAYCTTAGCAGGCTGAAACAAAGACATGAAAATTTCACTGCTTCTCTGACCTGTCCAGACTGTGTGAATTTGGAAAAGTGGATTGGGAATTTATTTTACTCAACCATTTACCACTGAGGTGATGTGTTTGAGGGTAGCAGTCTTTTCTAAAATCAGAAAAAATATCCAGGTTTCCAGTTCTTGCCTCMTAGATGTCTCAACCTTTTCCTGTTACCATGCCTGTCCCATGCACTGAGCCCTGGGGCACAGCTGTGGGGCACTAAATCCCATGTGCTGAAAACACCRTTTCAAAGCAGCAGCCTGGTGATTAGCTGAAAACATCTGCTGCAAAGCTGCCACACTGTTCTGTGGCCTCTCTTCTCCTTCTGGCTCCCCCAGCAGAGAGCTGGCTGGTAGGGGTACAAACCTGCTGAACTGGGAAAGTGGAACCCCAGCAGAGGGGAGCAGCCACACACCTCACCAGTGGTGCAGCAAGACATGGGCAAGATCTGTTTGCAGCCCTACAATGAGTCCTKTGCATCCATCTTTCCCATTAGTCACTTAGAAATGGAGAAACAGGGGAAAAAAAGTTGCCTGAAGAAGATCAAGGGACATTTGTTCTATGTTTGTTCTAATAAAGTAACCAAATATTCATTTGCCTGCATTTTCTGGGTAGATTCAGGCTTTATCATTTGTGATGAGACAGAAGGTGAGCCGTGTCATCCTGAAAGGATCCTGGCATGGAAAGGCCATGCTCATCAAGGTCACCATGTGCTGAAGATCAACTGGCTTTTCATCCACCTCATAGCTACCTTCTTCTTTTGCAGGAACACCTGACATTGATTCTTCCTCCAACCCTACCATGCTCTTCCTTTGAAATCAACTGATTTTAGTTTAAAGGAAAGTACAAATAAAAAGCACTGMATTCTACAGATCACATGTATTCCAAAACTTCCTAGGATGTGTGCTCTCTGTGTTGAGATTGCAATCTATCCTCTATAACATTTTCATCTGACCAGGTAGTAGCTGGTATTTGATCACCTCTGTTTGAAAGATTCTACCTGTTGTTCTCTGGAGTTGCAGGGCCATTTTAAGATGTATTTTCTATCCAGCCTTTCCATAACTTCTGCAGACACAGGTAATTCCCACCAGCACCTTTAATGGCAGCACTAATCCCCTCCTGAAATGCAGAGGAAGGCAATTTAGAAGCAAGTGAAAGTACCTGGATGGATGAAGAAAGAGCATGTCCCAGTGTCAAAACCTGAATCAAYTAGTGTGCCTGCATGCATGTTGTTTTATCACAGCCTGACTGTTAAAATGGGCCAGTTGATTGCCATGGTGGAATGAGAGGGAGAACYTCAGGAGCTCTCAGTGAATCCAAATCACAATCCTTTAGAAGAAAGGGGAACTTGGTCTGTACCTTGGTCTGGTGGGGTTTTTCTACCACCCCAGAGCCCTGTCCTACCCTTGATTGACTAGCTGTGGATCTCTCCACCAGAATCATCTACCCATGAGTGGCAGCCTCATTTCTGCCTCAGTACCAATTTTACCTGTTCCTCACAACTTGCCAGCTTGTACCATCTCCTCTCAGCCCTCCCTCTTGTGCAGTAACACCAGCAATGCCTGTCCCAGGAGAACCTGGCGAGAGCCACGGCCACCAGCTGGCCCGGAGCATCCTTGGCAGCTGAGAGAGCACAGGGTGGGAGGGCAGGCAGGCAGAGAGGGGACATGGAGCCAGGGAACKCTGCACTGCTGGGCTGCCTGTCTGCTTGATCCTGCTTCACAAACTCACATCTCTATGTGGATGTTTTCTTGTTTGTTTTTTTTTTAATTACTCTTGAATTTCCCGTGGCTTGAGGGGCAAAGCATTAAAGGCAGTTGTCTAATTATATATTACTCCAAGGAAGCAGGAGTCCTGCCATGCTCTGAGCTGCATTTACCTGTGCTGACCCCACTCCAGGGAGGCAGCAGAGCTGAGCAGAGTCCAGTGGACATCACTGAGGCTGTTTCAAGCTGATGTACCCAGCTGAGCTCAGAACACAGCAGTCATGAGGGCCACGGACTCTGCTTAGAACACATTTCCTTCCATGTGCCAATCAGATCAATATTCACAACTACACTTTTGACAATTCTGCTTCAAAAATGAGTTATGGAATTCATGGATCTGTAAGACCTTTGAAAAGAAGAAAAACACTCGTGKCCTCCTCAGAAATATTCTTTATCAAAGTGATGTAAGGGCAGGCACACRCATCAACAAATCTATCTGATAACTACTTCTGTGTTGTGCACTGTATTTGGAAAACTCTGAGGACTGAGAGCAGCAACAGCATTGAGTCACAACAATCAGCAGGAGCTCCGCAGCCACTGCTCTCAGGGACTGTAGGGAGGCAGGAGAGCAGCACCCCACAACAAAACCCGGGGTAAGGCTGTCCAAAGGGAGCTGTGCTCCATCCTGTTCCTGCAGCACGGGGTYGGACTTGCCTTTACTGCAGTGGCACAATACCACTCTGAAGTGGTGCTTCACTTAATTAAGTCAAAACTGAAACTACCATGCATATTAATGAGCACCCTAATGAGCATTAATTTTTGATGTTCCTCATTAACAAGGATTATAAACTATGACAAATTTCTGTTTGACTGAATGCCAGAATTTGGATGAGCTGAGGTTTAGAACTGTAAATCTGCATGCTTCCCCAGGGCATTAGAGCACCAGGCAGATATGCTGAGAGCTTGCATGTCAAAGAAGAAATATAAATGTCACAACAGGCTATCATCCACTGCCCTGCTACACGTGTCAGCAGAAAAGCACTTGCATCTTTCACGGAGAGGCAATTCAGATTCAAAGAATAATAAAGGACGTACCCAATTCTCAAATGGTAAAAATGAATTATTCTTCTCTCATTGAAAGCAATGAAAATGCTTTAATGCTGAGAGCTGTGTATGACCAGAGGTGAACTCACCCCTCTGAGCTGTGTTTGTGCAAACACTCAGACTTCTGTGCAGGCCTAGTGAACATCCAGGTTTGCATCTGTTGTCATGACATTGGCATGAATAAACTAAGTAGCTTTAAAAGATTAACATATCTCAAAAAAAGTCTGGCTCATGCAACACAGTTACAAGAAATTCTAGAGGAGGACAAACCCATACGGATATTCCAGACAGATGTTCTAGAGTCTGTGCAAGCCAGACTTGCATAGGCTCGAATTTGCATAGGCTTGGTGATTTTGTGGGTCCCTTCAACTAAGGGCAAGCTGTGATTCCATGACTCTGTTCTTGTGCTAATTTTTACACAGGCTTCAGCTGGCTGACTCAAGCAATGAGCCATGGGGCTCCATCACTGAAACACACTCTTGATGTGTCTAAGACACTGTTGCATTTTGTTCCTTTGAAGATAATCAAAGAAGCTGGTTTTGTTTTTTTTGGTTTTTTTTAGTTTTAAATTCCTACTTGTTTTTGTTCTAATTTTATCACAACCAAGCCCTACTTTGAGGATGATAAACATAACACACCAAGGAAGGCTCACAGCACACCAGCTGGGGCTCATCTGCACTTCCTGCCCCTCACTGGTTCAGATGGAACAAGCTCTGGTGGTGTAAGAGTTCTGTTCTTAAAAAAACCYAGGAAGACAATGGCAAATGAGAAGGAAGAATGCTGCCAAGTCAGGGGAGCCTGCTGTGCTGCAGTTTCACCAAAACCCTCCAGCAGTTCAGTGCCACACTCCACCTYACCCATCCACCGTCCTACAAGTGTGTGATCCAGACTGGTACTCATGTCTCAATTCTTGTAACTAAAACTGAAGCTTCATAAAAAGTGACTTTTCAAAGTTATTTCTATTTCAGAATATTACAATTGAGAAACTTTGAGAGGTTTTCCTCCTTTTTTTCACAGTATTTTCTTCTAAGGATCACTAAAATCTGTAGAGACATTTTGCTTTGTTATAGTCTGTTGTTCAGAAAGGAAATGCACCTTTTTRATAAATTTTGAAAATACTACTTTTTTCCAAAAGAATAAATTCAGTACTGTTGATATCTGCCATCCACCTCCACCTTCCCAAAAACCTACCTAAACAAACAAAACCAACACAGAACTTTCAAAAAACTTTTCTCCATGGGCAAGCAACTGAGGRGGTGTCTGGCAGCCACACAAGGTCACTCAATTCACCATAACAGACATGGCAAAACTCTGTGATCACTGATCTYCTGTGCTGCACCTCCTGCTGACACCCCACAAAAGCCTTTGCCTGTCTGGTTACTTAATTTAATTGATTTTACCCTTGATGTGCTCGAATAGATTCACTCCACTCACTGTTCTCACTGCTGTTAATAAATTAGAAAATGGATTTAAAAAACCCCACTACTCTCCTCTCTATACATCAGCCAGTCCTGAATTGCCATCTGATTTTCTCTGTGATTGCTGACACTTGAGACAGCAGAAATATTTCTGACACTCACACTAAACCAACCTGGATGTTTTATACCTGCTGAGAATCTTACAGTCCTGTCTCCCCAGCTGGGAAGGTGGAAATAATGTTAGCCCTTTCCAGTGATCCATGACAAATTTTCATTTCTATTTTCAGTTCCCTTTCTATTGGTGTGCCTTTGATTTCTGTTTTGATGTTGTTTCCAATAATCAAAATAACAAATCCAGCTTTTTACTCACATCTTTCAAAACTATCATCAAATTATGACAGTTTCAGCATCCCCACAGGACAATTCAGAAAGACCTTCCATCAATATTTACAGAGTAGGATCTCAGTCAAAAGAAAAATGAATTAACTTACAACTGTTGCTGAGGTCAGGAAGGTAATTGTAATTTAAATATATCAGCATCCTTATTCTTCTGTCACAGTGAGTGATAACTGACAGCAGGATTTTCTAACTGTACCCCCTGTTGTAAGTATTATGGAAGAGTTAATTATTTTTTTATTTGGAAAAACTGGGCCTAACTAGATCAAATGGCAAATCAACACTGAGCTAAAGGTAACCAGTTGTCCCAGGTGAATAATGATGCTTTTGCAGTCCCTTACTCTACCCTGAAATCTGTCATAAAAAAAAAGCTCACACGACCTTAGCATGTGGGACAGCAAGCAATGGGGGCCACTCCTCTCAGTCATCTCCCTCATGCACTTCTGAAAAGGATGGAAAAGGACATTAGTAATAACAAAAATCATATTTTGGATAACATTTTTCCAGCTGACCTGGAAATAGACTTTTTATGAAACAACTGATAATGGCATTTTCCCAATTTTAGTGTTTTAGACAGTCATTTGACAGAAGTACGGAGAACTCTTGGAAAAGTCACCAATTGCTGCTCATTTTCAGATAGATGMAATCAGAATTGGTATATCCTGCAACAGATGGCTATTTTATCTGATCAAGGTCTGATTACCTCATTATAAAAGGTATGAGTGTGTGTGTTTATGTGTTTATGGAAGGAAGAAGGAAGGTTCTCCACGAGGAAAAATMTCTCTTTAAGATCCAGGAAATTTGCCAAACCACCATCCACCATGCAATTATCAAAATATTACTTGTGCTTGGAAGTGTATTGCTTGGAAGTGTCACTAGGCCTAATCTCAAAAAAAAAAACCAACAAAAAGGTAATGTTTTTATCTTGATTAACAGAATTTTACTGCTCAGCACAGCTCAGGTGACCTTCACCTCTGTCAGCACACATAGGAATCCAGCTCTGAACATGCTGAAATTCATCAGTTCACAGATRTCAGGAATCCAGGGCAACTTGGAAAAAAAACAACCCCAAGACAAACAAAACAACAAACCCCAAACCCCGTGCCTGCACTTGGCACAGGCTCACACCACAAACACAGAGACTGAAAGCAGCCTGGCTGCCAGAGCAGGGGTCTGCTCGCCACTGCTGCCCTCCATGAAAGCAAAGGGTGGAGGCAGCAGGACAGACAACATCTCCTGTCACTCCATATTTCAAATTCAACCTCTGTCTGTCACAGGGTGGAACAGCAGGGGCACACACACATCTGCCCAGAGCTGCCAGGGGAATGGGATGGGCTGACCTGCTGGGTGCCCACCAGGCCTCTCCTGGGGGACAGGTCAGCAGTGTGACACTGCAAAGGTAACTGAGCTGCAGACAAACACAGGGAAATGACAGGAATGCCCTCTGGGACRGGAGGGCAGCTCTGCAGGGGCTGGCAGCAGCAGGACATCTGCAGCAGCATCCCCAGCCCCAGGCAGAGGATGCCCTGCTGTCCCTTCCCTCCTGCAGCCCTTTCCCCTCTTCCTCCCTTGCAGGTTCCAGCACAGCCCAGTGATAATGAGCAATTTAATGTTACATATCAACTGTGCTGGCACTGTGTGGATCARACTGGCTTTTCTTAGCCAGCAATGATGGGTTCAGTGGTGCATTCCTGACTCCCAGCACATTCCCACTGAAATCTGCCACCAGGCTGCCAGGGCAAGGAGAATGGGATCAGCACCAAAAGCTATTGCCTTTCTCACCTCACCCCATTTAAATACATGTTTACAGGCAGCAGCAGAGGTTGTTGTCATTGTAGTCATTGAGAGGACACAAATAAACCATAATGAATTTTGCCASAGCCCAAGTCAATAGATAAATGATTGGTATTTAGGATAGCTCTCAGAGTGATTCCTAAGAGGAGAAACCCACATTTTATACCTCCTGTTCATGAACAAAAGCTATAGTGAAATTTAGCTTGGCTGGGCTTTGTGAGCTAAAGGGATAAACTCCATTAGTTTTCTGCTGATAAAATGTTATTTCAACTCATTCTATTGTCTACTTTTCCCTTGCCAAGATCTCCAATTCTTTTTTTCCCTTACTACTCCTATCTGCACTAGAGGCTACATAAAACCAAAGCTAGGCAGTGGAATATTTCCTTTATTGCCTGTTGATAAACTGGCAGTCTGCAGGGATTGCTCCATACAGCCTGTTCCATTCAATAGCCCCACAAKTTGCTGCTGATGTGCTGCCATGATTTTGCACAACACAGAAATGCAAGAAATGCCCCCAAACTTGCATCCAAACAGTGAGATTACCCCAGTGTAAAGAAACACCACCGGACTTGTGTGTAAATGTGTATTATTGGGACTGGAAGCTTTTTTCTAAGATAAAAAATAACATTTTAACAATTACAATATTCTGCTTTAACATTTGTGATCAAAGAATTGGACCACTACATGACATCACTGGGAATCAACCCAAAACTCATTTATCTGGTTTCCCTCACCAAGCTGAATSAGAAGCTGAAAACTGAAGCAACCAATTATGTTTTGAAAATACTTGCCTCAAACAGTTGTCTTTCTAAAGTAGTTCCTCAGTCCATGACGTAGAACAGAATTAAAAGATCAGCACCCCCCCATCTTGGCAGATATAGTGCAGATAAAACCACCTCTCTTGCAAAAGCCTCAAAAAAAAGAAGAATATAAATTCAGGACTCTGCTAGAAGAGAATGCAATTTGCACCTCTGACAACTTGATGTTACATAAAAAATATTAGGAGTGAGACACTAATGTAAGGAAAAGAGGCTAGAACAGCTAAAATGAGGAAAAGAAAAAATTTTGCCAGAATAGCTCTGAGTGCTTTACTTTACTTAATATCTTTAAGTCTACCAGTAAGTGTGCTAATGAAAAATCATTAGCTGATGATATCAGGTTACAARACCTGATCAATACTCAGAGGAGAAGTGAGTATCACACAAGAACTGCAAGATGAAAGCTGAACACCAAGCATTGAAGAACGACAGTGGTTTTGCTGTAAAGTGGAACCTGTGGAGAGAGTTGGGAAAGGTTTGGGTGTGTGGCTACAGATGTGGCAAACACAGTGCTGGTGGGCACCAGCCAGCCTCAGCAGGGACACACAGGTACCAGTGCAACTCTCCAAGCATTCAGGGAAATTCAAGGCTGAGAACAGTGATGGTTATTGCCATTACATTTGTCTTTAAAGCAAATCTCTGAAAGATAAATGGTGTTTTTGCCCCCTAATGAATGGGTATGTATTGACCAAAAACTGACTGAAAGAATAAAAAGAAAAGGGGAAAATKATTATCTAAGAAAAGCATTCAGCAACAGTCTTTGAACAAGGGAAACAGGAAAAGAAGAAAGGCAAGCAGAAAAGGAAATTTCTTGAGTTTAATATATTTGTGAATGGCAATGTTGTGTATGATGTGAATGGAGTTACAATTCCCTGCATTGGCAGGCTGCTGGACACTGCTCTGGGAAGCACAGCCCAGCCCAGAGCTCCTGTGCTCCACTTGGCAGGAGTCACCTTGAGCTGGATGATCCTGCAGGATTAAGGCCTAAGGGAATTCATCATATTTAATATTAAAGACTTTACTTTGACACAATTTCAATTCACTACAACAAATCAAAGCAAACTCTGCAATAAATGTCTTCATAATGCCTTGTGCTGTAGCTGTACTTTGAAAGTCCAAAATCAATAAAAGCAAAATGGTGACATATGTTTGTATTATTTGGAAAGCTAAATGCATGCAAGGGATCTGTCACTGCAGGATTAATAGAGTACAAGATGTTCTGTTTGTTGGGCATCTGATTGTCTGTCTCATAATATGAATTTTGAAATAGCTAGGGATTTCTGCTAGTGCATTTGCAGGTTTATGCTGAATTTCATATTAACAATAAATCATCCTGTATGTATAGTTCTCTTTTTCAATTTACTGCAACATAACTTCATCAATCCACACAGGGAATAGAGCCATATGCATAATGAGTAGAAATCAGATAATAAAATATTAAGTAAGACAACGAAACAAAAACATTTGAAATATTAATACCAAGGCTCCAAAATACCCCTCATTGCTATTCAGCCTACATTTGGTGTGCACATACCTCCTACATTTGGGTGGAGGGCCAGCAGCAGAGTGCCAGGTAGCCTATCCTAATGACTGCAAAATCATCTCCTGGAAATTAGGAAATCCATTTACCAATGATGTAAATGAAAGTAAGATGCATTCTGTTGTGAGGTGAAAGACATTATTTTTACTCTAGTTGGCAAAATTACCTTGGACCAAGCAATTATTCACCACCTTAGATCCTTTCCTACACGCTCATGGACCTGAATGTATTTGTCAAGCCTGTTGGCTGTCCCTGTGTCTGTGCTGATGAGGCAGAGAGGAATTCCTGGCCCAGCGAGGTCCCCGTGGTGCTGGACAGAGCATGACCTGGCTAAGGCTGTGCTTCAGCATTCCCTTGCCTTCCAGCACTGCTTTCCAGCAGATATKGCAGCCCAGGCTTAGACTGGAGCCTGTGCTGACACAGGAGCTCTGCACATCCCTATGCACTCRCCCAAAATCAAATCCCTCACCTTTTTGGTATCTCCTGCAGAGCCAGATACTGAAACTCCTGGAATTAATCCAGTCTTGCTTTCAATTTTTAAATACATCTATTTTCAAAACCTATAGGSAAGACTTTTTCAAGATCAAATGCTTTTGGTATTCTACAAAATGCAGCTCTCCCATCCCATGTGTCATGCAAATAGGCTCACCAACTGAGTAATTCTCCTCAGCTAACCAGGATCATATTTACCTAACTGATGTGAACAGAYAAAGAAAAATATACCAATTGCTCAATGTGTGCAAAATTTATGGTTTGTATCTAACATAATGTGTTTAACAATTTTATCCAAGTTTCAATCTAGGACAAAACAAATATGTTCATATAATCCCAAGCAATATTGTAGCAGTTGCCTGCAGTAAGTGATTTAAAGTTTTAATTAATCATTAAATACACTGTACACATACAGGTTTATCTTTTAAAATAAAAATATGCAAAACTTCCAGAGTCATTAACAATTTAATAAGCTGTTTAAACAAGAGAAGTCTTTGAAATGCTTGATCTGTGCCTGTGCCTTCTAAGCAATCATGCAATTATTTATCATTTTCATAAATTGCTTGTCAGCCAGACCAAAAATACATGTTCTGCAATTATCTCCATTCTGAAAAGGGTCTATATAATCTTCACATCAATGGGTACAAGAAGTATATGGAAACAGGTTAAATATATTTTTCATTGAAAAAATGTTAACTGGTCTTACTTATATCATTAAGGGTTGCAGAGAATCCAAAGAAAAKATGTTCTATTGCCAGATCACAGAGCTGCAACATCTACATTTTATTTGCAAGAACATAAACACACAACAGCAAGAATGACCAAGTGGAGCATACTGGATTTGAYAAAGTGAGCTGCAGGACACTGCTCATGCAACTTCATGCCACCAAAAGGTCATCATATACTTCACCTGCAGCTGGAGGGTATTTACCTGGCCATCCACCAGTTTTACCTCCAACTTAGGCTCAGTTTTTGCCAGAGGAGGRTGAGTTAGTAATGAGGATGACCTTCACCATTTCAGAGCCATTTCAGCTGTCCCCACTTGAGCTAGAGTTGGGTTGGCATGGCACAAATTTTCCATATAAGTGAAACAGCAGATGTGCAGCTCAGGGCTCCACTTTCCTTGTCTGGGCATTAAACAAGGAACAGAGGCAGGGGAGATTCTCTCCAACTCTTGCATAAATTCAGTCAGGATTTGTCCCATCATATGAAGTTCAGGGTGATGCAGCTGATGGCAGTCCATTAAATGAACTATCTCATACTCACAAGGGAGAATTCCCCATGACCTGCAGCAGAAACTCCTGAGTGTCAGCTCTCTCCTCTCTACCTTCCCAGAGTAACCTACAGCCATGAGACTGTCCATGGCCTACAGTAAAACCTCCCACCAAGAGCAACAGCAGATTAAGTGAATATTGTGGCTGAAGGCACCAACTGTCATAATTTCACTCTTGGCTCTGCCTGGCATCAGGACAGACTCGCTGTAAAACAGAACCACTGAGAGGTCCAGCWGCAGCCTGGAGAGAAGAACTGCACTGGAAATTTGACCAACACCAGGACCAGCCCCATCTCTCTTCAGAATCTGAGTAAAACCATTCAAGAAATTTGCCCTGTAGCACTCCATTTCTTCAACAGGTAACCTTTTCATATCCTCCTATTATTGCCACATAATTTATTTAATAGAGAAGTCTTACTGCATTTGAACATCTAATACCAGTCTCTAAGTGCTGCTTATGAAGACAGCAGAGAAGTAGCCATTACTTAACTGGTTTACACTGAGATGTGCATTCTAGTTTTATTGTATTTTTAATTATTTCATTAATATTGTTAAGGAGAAACAGCACTAGTCTAAAATTTGGCCCCACTGATTTCAAGATCCAATTCTTGCTATGGTACATGAAACATCCKGTGGAAATTTCTGGATGGAGTATAGGGATTAATCTCATTCAAATTCATGGACTTCAGTACACTGCACTCACAACTTAATAATTCAGTCCAAGTTCTATTTTCTGCAATAGCTTATAGAACCTTGTTTTGTAAGCATAAAGTTTAACCATTTTTAACTGCAGAGGCAATAATGGTGCTTGTCAAGACTTGCTGGTTTCTAAATACCCACACTGGCACCTCACCATGCTGAATCATTACACCTCATTCCCAAATCATTATACCACACTCCCAGAGTCACATTGCTTTGTTTTATGTTACTGAAGTATAAGAATGCAACACAATTCACCTGTCACAGAAAAGAAACTGGAAAGCAGCTTTGGTTTTGAAAATGCAGGTTMGGGAAGAATCTGCACGTCTCCAAGCCTGTGTCTTTCAAAGTGTGCAGTTTGGGATGGCTTTCTAAAATGGCTTTGACATTTTGTGAACACCCACAAACAAGCATTGTGAATTATTTTGTTCATTTCACATCCAAGACTCAATGGCTTTTTTCAAGCATTAAAAGCATATACTGCTGCATATAAACTTGAAATAACAGAGCTTTGAACTTCTCATTGCCTGCTATTGAAATCGCAGAATTACCRCAGAACTGAAAGGCTTTAGAGATCAAAAATGTTCAGTCTTAACTAGAACAGCCACTCAAAACAGAGTGACACCTGTTGACAATGTCAGTGAAACAAGGGAAAGAGCAGTAATTCTTGTGATACAGATAGAGCAGATAATATATTTTATTGTGTGGTGGTAACAGAACAATGGCAAGGAAACAGCTGGGGAGGGAAACTCTGGCTAGATGGCAACAACAGGACTTTCACCAGTGGAAGAGGCAACCTGCATCAACAGATATGCAAGAAACAGACATGGCTCCTCTACTGGGACTACAGAAGTATTTTAATCCTGTGCTCTCTAAGTTTTTTGGCCTGGAAAAAATGGCACACTGAATTCATACAATGTTAATACTTCTAATTATGTGATTCTGTCATGTAATTTGACATGTAGAATCATATAAACACATTCTCTCCAGCTTTCATCCTACAGATCTCAACAGCATATTCTAGACTCAGTAGTAAATTACTGCAATGTCAGTGGGTGACTGCAGGGATCAGGTGAACAATCTATAGCAAAAAAAGTGGAATAAACTGCCTGTCATTAGAGGCTCCAGCTTTTATTCACTAGGATCAACTTGATGCAAAGTAAAGATTGCCCTCATGAAGCTGAAGTCTTACYTGGGTTGCAGGAAATTACATCTTCTGTGTTTCAGATATTTTGGGAAGATCTCTGAAGACAATGTGAAGACAATGTGGTGCTTAATAGAGATGTTTGTTCTTAGTTACATCATATATTTTTGTTCTAATTTTATTGTAATTGATTCAGTGTTCTGGGCATTATGAACCTTTTTTTTTTCCCTACACAGTGTGCCAATCTCTCATTAATATCAATGAGATATGTGTATGCCTCAAAAGCCACTCGGCACTTGGCAGGATTAAGATAAAGGAGCATTGAAATAGATTTTCAAAAAAGACCTGTAGCATTTMKCACTGCAGTGGTATGTTCTGTGTAKTTGCATGCCTTGCTGAATCTTAACCAAAACTTCATTGAGTATGATTCCCTACAGAGGAAAATGAGTATGCACCTTACTTGTGTACATCAGAATTTTGAGGCCAGCTGAGGATTTATGTTTTCTGAAGAAGCAAGGGAGATAACTCCAGCTGGGTTGGAAAGGTGAAGCTAAACCAAGAGAGACAGAAGCAAAGTACTGCATCACTAAGGCAGTGACATGCAGTGAACAGATTGAAATGGGTTAGAAAAATAAATGGAAGTCTGAAAGCACAGTGTGGAGCTATGGATCCAGGCTCTTATAAAAGAGTTATGTCATACAAAGCAAATAAAACATCATTTGACTTACATTCCTCACCATGCCATCCATTACAGTGGTGTTGCCAGACAAGAGCTAGAACAGATTTAGCCCTGTGCAAGTTGTCTTCCAAATGCTAGTACATAAATTATGATACTCTGTCCCCATTTGAACACTCAAGTGGCACTGAAGTAGATATTTGTGCCTCACAGTCTCTCTCTTCCACCAATATGCAGAAATGGGAAACCTCAGGCACCCACATTTACAAATTAAGCAAACATTATTCTGTAACAAATGACTACACACTTGGAAATTATTTTAAAGCAATCTGAAAAACAGCCTACAGGGGTTCTACAGATTTATTGCAAAACAAAAACAACATTAAACCACAAAACATAGAGAAAAAAATAACATCATTTCCCATATGTTCAATGAGTGCAATGGATATACAGCCCTTTAGGTAGCAATTGTAATAAAGAAAAGTCATCTGGGTCAAATGGCATATTTCTATTTATTATTAGCATTATTTAAACTATACTTAAGGTGTACAGAGTGCTCTAAAAACAAATAAAAAACTGACAGAGCCCTTCCCTGAAAATCATACAACATGCAGCAGGCAAATCAAAGCATAATAACTTTTAAGTTTTTGCAGTGAGGAAAAATGTCACAACAAAAACAGGTTCCAAAGTTTTTGGCTGTGAAGTGAAAGGCTAATTTAAGGGGTTTTTTCTTTTTATTACAGAAGAAGCAGCAGTCTGCATTCAGATGGGCTCCTTCACCAACACAGCTGAAGCTACAAACAGGACTATCTCTAATACTACCAAGCAAACATAAAACAACAAGGAGCCCCATAAAACAAGAGAAAGCTCAGATCTCATTTGCTGGGTGCCAGCAGTGCACTTTATATATTTCAGAGGAGCTCACACAGAATGAAGCAGAGTTTCAAGGCAAGGCTCGGATGATCCCCTGTCGTTAAACTAACACAGAGTATTTTATTAACCACCTCTGCATTTGCTACAAATCCTGCCTGGGCTGTTCCCAAAGCGCTGGCTGTCCYRCAGCTGCAGGAGAGASCTGTGTCCCCTGTCCTTGGCCCYGGGCTGGTGACAGAGCAGCCACTCTCCTGCTCCCAGGCAGTCTGTAAGCAAATTTTGAGGCTGCTCCTCATCCCAAGCTCAGAGGGACCGACCCCAAGGGGGTCCCTGGGACCCCTCTAAGGAGCCCTCGCCCTGAAGGGGGGGGCAGCAGGGCACAGAACCTCTTCAACACAGAGGGACCAGGTGACAGCAGCAGGTCAGGGGGGCTGGAGGCCTCCACAAGCATCTGATGTTCAAACCAGAAAAGAATGTGCAAGGACACTTAACTGCTCTGGTATCAGGTCAGACTTGGCTGAGCCTGACACAATAAAGCCAGACTTCTTGTCTGTGCAACAAGTAGATTCTCTTGCATGCAGATGAGCCATAAACTCTTCCAAAACACATAAAAACTAATTTCTGATGCCTCAGGGCATAGCAAGATATAAAGGAAATCCAGAATGGATGGAAGTGCTACAATTTTACTATAAGAAACAGGGCACATAAACTGCTAGGGAGGGACTTGGGAGGAACTACAGGCACAGCACACCTTTTCAAATCTGTGTAACATATATATATATAACACAAAAGGGCACACTCATGCATACATACATAAAAACAAAAATACACACTAAAGCATTCCTCTCCTATTTTTTCCTTCCTCCTTCATGCTAAAACACAATACTCAAATATTTTTCATTTACAGAAGTGCCATACATAAAAAATAATTAAAACATTAGATTTTTCCAAATAGGTGTGATGTAATACATGAAACTCGGCCTTTAGTGAAATGAAAAAAAAATCCCTCAGACTAACCTTACTGATATGGAGAAGACCAGCTTCCAGGCCTTCTAACTGATTTTTATGGTACCATCATACTTTTGTCCACCTCATTGTTATCCTCTCCCCAGCAGCCTGTATTAACTAGTCCACACCACTGGAAACATCACCTCCAGCCATGCTCACAGGTGCTGATTTTATTTCTCTCAGTAATTTCTTTAATGTTGTGTGTGAGTACAATACCCAGTATTTCAGCTCAGATTTACACAACAGCTCTGCTATTTCCTACATGCAAGTGCATTTCTCCAAATTGGATTTCGGAATATAATGCAAGAACATTTTGCTTACAAAAAAACATTGTTTATTAGCAACATAAAATTGTCAGTTGTTTATGCCCCACTTGTAAATACTGGGGCACATTAACATAAACTTGCCAAATGGAGGGTGGGGGGAGAGTGGGCTATTTTCCTTGCAATCCTTCAGCAGGAGACAAAAAAAAWTTTAATAAAACGAAGCATGGTGGGAAGAGTTACTTTTCATTCTTGTAATTCATCCCTGGCTGTGAAGAGGAGACATGGCCTGGAGGACAYGAGCGTGGCCAGATCTCTTTATTTACTGCCCTGAGCCTCGGCCGCGTTTGCCAGCTTGACTTTACAGGAGAATGTGTTGGCTCATCTTGTGAAAATATATTGTTAGGCTATATATTTTAAATGCTGTCTACCCTCCTTGTAAGATTCAAGACCTAATCAATCCTTTATGTTATAACCAGGTGTAAGTCATAAAGGGGTTGTTATTACAAAATTTTATGGAGTGAGGCGCTTAGGTACTCATGCAGCAGAGAGGTTATAACATCCACTGCACCCTCATGTTTTCAGATACTGCTGTCAAGATTTCTACCTACTGGTCAATTTTAAATATTTTCCATTAATCTGAACTCACTGGTTTCAAATGTGAGAGTTGCCCCTGCTGCTGGTTCATTAGAGCAGAATTCTTGGGGCACAGAGGGAGCTGTGTAAGACTCCCCAGGGTGTTTCAGCTCAGAGGCCAAAGCTCACTGTGGTTTGCACCTCTGGGTTTAAAACCCAAATAGATTCCCTCCTAACTGGATTTTATATGCACATTGTGGATGTACCTATGGTGTTCAAGCTGTCCTCTCACAAATTTCCTGCAACAGTCTTTGCTCCCCTCTGCAAATTCCAGCGAGCCATGAAGTACCTTCAGTCCCCCACCAAGCCCCACCTTTGGCGGTGCCTCACTCTATTTTTGTCCCAGGTGATTCTGACTCCTCTGTGATTTGACAGAGTAGCTGTAACTCAAAGGATCCAGTTCCCACCCACACAAATTGAAAAAAAAAATTTAGGGCAAGACAAGATACCAGGTATCCACAGTGCTATTACTATTATCTTGATAAAATAGCAGGGACACACATTCTGCCTGTCACAATTAAGGTGATAAATGCCTGTTTCTTTGAGGCTTGTTTGGAAGTCAATTATGCAGATTATTTCTAGAATACAGACAGATGGTGTTTTCCCCCATATGAGACAATCAAGTTGAACTTTGATATGTGCATAAAAATACTGTAATTTGTCAAGCTCCAATGGGGCCATTTTATCACAGATAACCAAAAGACTATATGGATTTTTGTATTTGCCTCTTTTCGATTAACACAGCCTATGTTTCTTTTTATTCCAATTTTTTTTTAATGAAAGCTTTGCTATGTTTCATCTTGAAGCCAAATATTGATCTTTCAGTTTAGTCTTCAGGTTTTGATTAACGCAGAAGGTTGCCAAGTGAACGGCTTCTTGTTTGTTTTCTGTTAATTCTTTTTTTATTATTCACTTGCTGCAGTAAATCTTGCTTTTATTGTCCAACCACTGAAAAGAAAAAATGGATTGATTTGAGCCCCTAAATAATTTACAAAGCAGAGCTTTTTGAAAAGACTGATGCAATGTTGACCTTCATTTTTYCCCCTTCTCTTGTTGACAATAGAAYATTTTTGATTGACTTGAAAGGAAAAAAAGGAAGAAGATTGATTTTGACATGTTAATCATGGTTTAATTTGACTAAAGCTTTAGAAAATGAGTGTTTAGTAAGATATTTTTAACAAAAGAAAAATAAGCTGTTRTGTGAGAATTATTATAAATATTTTCCTTGCTATTATCATTCTCTATCAGGCTAAATTTCATGCTCCTGTTTAAAAACTGAGTTCTATTCCTTTTTTTATTAACTAACGTTCTGACAGTCTGAATACCTCTTCATCAGCTCCATAATAGGTTTGCTAAGCAACAAAAACAAGTAGAAAAGATCTGACAAATGTAGGAAAGAATGGTCTGAAACAGACTGGGAGACAAAGATCCTATTTCTTGTAGAGAGTGTTTTATATCATTGTGGGCAAATCACTTGGGCTCCCAGGGAAACACAGCCAAGGCAAAGCACAGCTCCAGTCCAATCCAAACCAGGGATGCCTTAAGCCTAAGGAAAACAAGACCTCATCCAGGCTGTACAGRTTAAGACCTCATCCAGGCTGTACAGGTTAACTGCTGTGCAAGTTCAGAACATGTGCAGCCCACCATAGATGCTGTCCCTGCCTCTCTGAGGCTGAGTGTTGGAGGAGGTAAGGTAAACAACTTCTGCCTACTCAAGGAATGTTTTGAGGTCTTTTGATGGAAACACAAGGTATTATTCTGAGAACTTTTTAGGTACTTGGCAACACTACCTAGAGCATAAATAGCTGGTAAAAAAATCCCATAGTTTAGATGCAGACAGGCATCAAGCCAACAGGTATTTATGTGGAACATTGTACCTACTTCAGCTGTCAGAGGCATGAGGTGGATTATCAAGGTTCACAAGGAGCCATGGATATCAGAGTCACTAAAACCCACAGCATTTCTGCAAGACACATAAACAGGCACTTCAAACACCTGCTCTCCTCAATCTACTTGCCAAAGTACCTGAATATTTTAAAAGTTTCTGTTCAGTCTGAAAGAGCAATTTCAACAACTTCAGCTTTGCCAAGTCAGAAAGTTGCTCTCAAGATATTAATGTTACCAGCTCTGAGCCCATCTGCCTTCCACACAGCAAAATGCTGCACAGTAACCTACCAGCCATGCTGGGCTGGGCACTTAGCAGTGAACCTGTCAATATTCCAAGTGTCTTTTCTGTTCTGGTGATTGTTTAATGTCTCTGGATATGCACTACCTTCTTTAAAGATCATGCAGTTCATTAAAGACCCTCCAGATTTTCACTGGCCTCAGATTTTCACTAAGAAACCTGGATCCATATAAATAAAATATTATGTGAAAGTAATAAATATTTAGGTTTTCTCTTGCAAATGTCCTACCTCATTTTCACTCCAATAGAATATAGTACAGTAACTACTCAGGGGTCTGGAAATGCATTGTCACAGCTGCCAGATATGCAGGTGTACGAGCTCCATGTGCTAAAGAGTATCATGGTCTTCTCTTAGAATACAAATTAAATTAGGCCATTATCTCAGKAAACTTCTGATCATCAATATGACTATTCTGATAGCAAATATCACCATAGAAGTAGTAAAAGCTGAAGACATGCCTAACTGTTCTGGACTGGAGCCTAAATTAAATTTCCAAATAGAATAACATATGCCTTGAATGTTAAGCTCCCCCTGAAGTCAACACTATCCTTATGGACTACTTTGTTTCAGACTTTGCATTTTCTTCATGAAATCATAATTTTAACAAAACACAATCTCTCTTCTAGTCATTAACAACTTATAATCAAAAAAAAAGCCCTAAAAATGAGTAAGCCTTGTGTCTTTCAATCATGAACTCCTATTCCCTCCATTCTATCCAGATGTTACTGAGACTAATAATTTTCCCCATATGAATAAYATGTGTGCATGGTAAGCACAGATGTATTCTAGGACTGCCTGCCTCCATGATGTTTGATGCTCACAAAAAACTTGTACAAGTGGTGAGGTCTCTGCAAAGGTCAAGAAGGCTAAATTACAGGTTATCCTAAATTTGGACAGTTTATATGCAGAAAGAAGCCYGAGAAACATGAACTGTATGTCTATKAAAARAAATACACCTCMTTTTATTGAAACTATTGGTAGCAAATAGTTGCAAACAGGACATCCTAGTGGACTTAGCTTCTCCAGAGAATATGAAAATATTGTCTTTACAATTGACTTTGTCTACTTTCTTTCACATGCTGGAGTAGAATCTCATTTATTGGGTATTGGATCAAACATCACAAATGCTTTCAGTTCCTTTCCTTCTCTGTTTTGTCTCAAAGTCAGAACTCACCACTGTCCTGAGGTAAAAATGGACCTTCATCTAACCAGTTCTTCATGCAGGCTGTCAGTGCCCTGCAGGCCACTGAGCTAACTGGGAGCATTCAAACCCAGACACAACTGCTTTCTCTGCGTTAACTTGGCAAGAAACAATATTTAAAAAAAAAAAACAAACAAAAACCCAAATGTGGAGGGTGAGAAGGACCAGAAACTTCACCAGGGCAAAGGGCAGTGCAGTAGCAACAAGGCACAGCCCCTGCTTGAGGCTCCTGTTCTACTGTCATCCYACTGTCCTACTCCATCCTACATCCATCTGTCCAGCTCCATCCTCCTCCCCTTCTGATCAGACAGGGAGCCCCAGTCCCTCCCTGCACAAACATTCAACTCAGCTGGAAAAGTCCATTGTAGCCCTTCAGTGTTTCAAGGAGAGAAGGCACAGAACATGAAAGGATGAAATACATGCTAACAGAGCAATCTACAAAGTGACAAATGTAAGTTTTTAATTGGCTTTTTAAAAGCACACTCATTTTTTAAAAGCACACTGTAGATGGAAAAAGATGCTAGTGATGTGCATTTTCAATAAACCAAATTAATTATCAAGTGAAATAATAAAAAAATTAATTTTGCACATCCTTAAAACAAGTTGTTCTATTTTCAACACTATGTAAGTTTACAAGGACAAATGAGAMTTTTGAAACTAACAATTTCATTTTTAAGGGTGTCCTTGAAAGATTGCAGCCATATATAAGTTACAGGATACAAAAAAAAAAAAGCCCTGTAAATAACAAAAACCCAGGTTGAATGTCAGAAATTGAAAACATACATGCAACTGCTGCAAAATAAATTACTATGGTCAAAGCTGCTCCTTAGACTCAAGAGCTCATATGGCAGTGTTTTAAAGGTCAACACTGAAGGCAGTCACATTAGAAATCAAGTTGAAGAATATGAAATCCAGTGTTCAAATGATTTCTTTGCCCAGGGTCCTTATTAGAAAGGTAATCTCTTTTCTATCACTGTTTAACAACATATCATTACTATGTGAAGTGTTTTAAAATACCTGGAGTACTAAAGATTATATTTAAAACCAATTCATTCTATTACATGCCACACAATATATTAAAATGGGAAAGAAATTATCAAGATGTTAATTTTACTGGCAATTTTGTAACACTGCTTGAGAGAGAGGGCAAACAGCCCTAACTCCTAAAATTACATTGCAACTAGAGGCATTTCATCCCGTGAAAATTACCAAGTGATGATAATTTCTCTGCTGATTTTAAATAAATCTTCTTGGACTCTCTCACACACTCTCCTTCCCACTCTTTTTGCTATTAAGAACTACCTGTGAAGTTCCCACCCAGGTGAATTTTTCCAAATGCCTGTAGCTCCAATGTTAGAGCCATRCCTTGCATAATGGAAAGTTTACATGAAAAGTCAAGGTTTTGATGAATGTCACACTTGAAAGCCAATTAAGTGGGCTGAAAGGAAGACACAATTTCCCATTGTCTAATTGCCTCACAGCACCTTCAAGGTAATAAATTTGTCACATTGAATTATTAATGAGGAACGAATATTTGACTTGAAGCCTTGAATAGAAAGTAGTTCATTATCAGCTGGCATTGTTCCTTCCAAATAAAAGAGGGGCACTACGGGAGTTAAAGAAAGTTGTCAGAGAAATCTTTCATCACTGGCTCACACCCTGAATGCACCTTTTACATCCTGTAAATGTTCCAATGAGGGGGAAAAATTATGGTGCATTTAATTCTTAATTCTCTTTGGCCTTTGCAGCCTGACAAATAAACTTCCATCTGGATTCCCCAAAACACATGCCTTAACTGCATCACTTCAGACACAGAGGTTGGAAAATTTTTAGAATTGGCCACATAAAAGTACAAGGAGCACAATAAAGCAGAGGTCAGGTTTAGGTTTATGTGGCCCTTAAAGGCTTTCTGTCTTAYCTCTTCAGCAAAGCATTGCTCACACACCTGCTGAGGCTGGGGAAACAGGTAGAGTTTCCTTATTTATCCTTAATCCAGAGTTTCTAAAGCAAATATGATGCCCTTGGAAAGCATTCATCTCAGCCCAGACCTTTCTAGTGGAGGAGGAGTCTCTGCTACACATCCTATGCACARTGAGAGAAGTCACAGAAAAAAATGGAATCCAAGTTCTTGGTTTGGTGTTAGATCAAACTAYGGGATTGAGCTCATTTGGGCATATCTTGGCTTTCTCAAGAAATGTCYTTCCTGCCTGGCCATGCAGTGTCTGGGAGCCTGCCCTCCAGGACTCAGGGTGGCTGGAAGGATCCAGCACCCAGCCTTGCTGCTGTACACTGCAGCATCCTTCACTGCACTGGGGGGCTCCAGCACTTCATTGTGAGGCACAGAAGAGCAGTGGAGAAACCAAATGCCTGTTTTAGAGTAACAGGAGCAGCTTTGGGCATTAACACTTGAGAAACCAAATGCCTGTTCCAGAGTGGAGCAGCTTTGGGCATTAACAGTGGTGTGGGGGAGGCTTGGCTGCAGTCAAGTGTAAAGACCTTGGGCAAAAGCTAAAGTGCTGCTAAGACTCTTTTGAGATGCAACATTTGCCAGAGAGGTTTGCTGATCTAAAGAGGTGTTTGAAAGGCCCATTCCAAACAGTGGTTTGAGCCCCTAGCAAGAAATCTCTCAGACACGGCGTTTCTGGCACTCTGTCAGGACTCTGCAGAGATGAGGATGCCTTGGGGCTCCAACAGCTTTAATTTTGCAATGAATTTGACTTGGTGTCTTTCATGTATACACCAGTAAGGTCTGCAGTAGAAACCTTAGAAGTTAATGAATAAGACAGGGAGATTTAGAGATTTGGGCATATAATTACTACAGCAACATGTGCTCTTTCTTCCACTACCCCATGAGATCTATTAGGCATGCTACAGTAAACCAAATAAATCACAGGTCACAAAACACAGCAATAAATCCTACCCATATTAAATTGCAAAGTAATTAAAACTGGTATGATATTTACATTACAAATTCACTAATAACATCAGAAAAAATTCTGATTACAAGTGCATCCAAAGCAACCTCTGTAGCGTTTCTTCAACTACTCCTAACAGGAAGCCCTGCTTTTTCCAGCAGGGACAGACCTACAAAGGTTTTTAGATACTTAAGTGTGCCACAGACTCTTCCTGAGGCTTCATAAAAGTTTCTTTCTTGGTTAGATCCCTAATACCACTGAAATAATCTTATTCTGAAAGTAAATTCTGGAAGAGCACACCAAATGGGTAACTTCAGCTAATTCTGAAAGTAAATTCTGGAAGAGCACACCAAATGGGTAACTTCAGCTAATTAAGTTTTTGTAGAACACTGAATAGTACGATTTAAACTGCCTAATGACAGCTTGAGTTTCCATGTCCCAGTCCCACCTCTTCCCTGGGTCAATTCAATGAACAATAAAAAAAACAACAACCCAGGTGCAGCCCTTAGTGCCCCAGTGCAAGTATTGTTGAAGGGCCTGAGGGGAGCCTGACCTCTCATTTCCTCTGTGCCTTGCAAACAGAGAATCTCAACCTCCAAAAGCCCTCAGGCCAGAATCTTTCGATAGTGCTGAAACAAGAAGCAAAACAAATTAATTCCCTCATATTAAATCTGACAGCAGTGAAACATTCATTATTATCCCTGACTTACAGGGCAAGTCAAGCCCTTAGTCATCCTGGTCCTAATATAGTGCTACAGATAGCAGTTTCCATCCTTTTTCAGAATAAAGCATCTGCTGCAGATCAYACTCTGAAATTAAACTCAAGCTTTCATTATGCATGTGGTGGATTTTATTATTTCTTTTCTTTCACTCTGGTCACCTGGCAGCAGTGACAGGCTCTCCTCAGGATGTGGCAATCYTGGGCTAGACACTGGCACTGCTCAGTCCTGGGCTTGCTCTCCATGCAGTGACTCCCAGTGCATCACAAAGCCTCTACAAACAGCAGCCAGCACCTCCTGGCAGCCCATGAAAAATGTCCTATTTTGAAACAATTTTGCCTCTGCGTGATGTATGTTCTGTTTTTCCTTTCCCTCGCTCTTCATTACTAAGAACATTTGCATGAAAAATAGCATCCCTCTTTTTCAAAAAGTTCACTTGCTCCTGCTGCTGCTATTATTCTCCCTGCACTTGAACTCCTAATCCACTCTGTGTAGCTACAGTGGAATGCTGTGAAAATGACTGTGGYATCAGCAAAAAGAATAAAATGTGGCTGCTGATGAGTTCTCAGGAGGAAGGCTGGGGGCTTATGTTGCCCTTAGTACTCCGCACAGAAACCAAATGGGCAGATGCCAACATCTAAAATTTTGCCACCTTCCGTAGCAGTTCTCTGCCTGTCAGCCCTCACAGCTGTAAGTGGGGCTGGAATTTCTGCAGGCATGCAGCACATCCATCCCCACAGTGTCACACACAGCCTGGAGCCAGACCACCTCTGCCTCCTCCCTTCTGCTTCTCTCCCAGGGCAGCACAGACCACCAAAGTCCCTGGAGATGCCCCTCTGAAGTCATGCAGGAGCCATCACAGGTGTGTGATTCAGCCCTTGAAACACCTTTTCCTTTGCCTCTCTGCTCAAACCCACCCAGCAGATTGCAGCAGAAGTGTTTTCCAACCCACCACTTTCACTCTGCAGAGGTTGCWGGCACTCAGCTCTCACCTGTTTGCTCTCTGTGTCTCACCTGCTGCCAAAGACCTTCCTCCCATGCTGGCCCTTGTACTCTGCAGGGACCCCGTGGAAAACCATCCCAGAGCCCTCCTTGCTCTTCCCAGTCCCTTTTTTTAATTCCTCAGTGGCCACAAAGATCCTCAGCACAAGGAAGTCACTTCTGGCTGATCTCAGCCTGTGCTTCCCCTGTGCTGCCAGCACTGCATCCATCAGCTGGTTCATCTCCAGCCTGTGCCTTCTCCTGGACAAACCCCATCCCTTTGMACACTGGGATTCTGGTGCATGGATAATGCTCTGGCTTGCTCTGGCACAAAAAAGCAGTACACGTACATAATAAGCAAGGATGTAATATGGAAAGCACAGGCACATGCTCATTTCACCCATTTCCCACTGTTTTTGCTGGCCTTTAATCCCTAAAYATCAAGCCAAACAATGAAATTATGTTTATGGGGAAATAAGATCTATTGGACTCTGTCCAGTCATTTTTCCTGCTGTAAAACTAATACACAAAAACATTTCTAGTTTAGAGCTGGAACATTCAACTTCCCAGGGAGAATATTTCTGCAAGAATGCAGCCAAGGAAATTTATCCCAGCAGAGAGGGAGCAAGAACCACCTACACGTGGGGGAAAATGAGCCCAGAGCACAGTGAGTGGTGCACAGACCCTCCCCAGGGCTGGATTTCTCCTGCATGCCCATTCCCACACACAGACACASAGCAGGTYCCTGTCCTGCCCAGAGCATCACTGCAGCCATCCAATTGCTGCTCTCTGTTTCCTTTTCCAGGATGAAATGACTCAGATTACATTATGGCTCCAGAAGAAAGTGAGGGGGGAAAGAAGTCAGCAAGAGCTACCACATGCTGTAAATCCTCCAAAGGCACCTTCAGCAGTCACACTGTGCCTCTTCATTTCTTAGGAGCAGTCAGCTGCTGACTGCTGTTTTCTGTCCCTCCCACCTTCTTATCAGGATTACTATAATTGTTTGATTATTCTTTTCTATAYAGTGGACAAAAAACATCAATCACTTTAACCAAATGCTTTAGGAAGTTAARTTTCACTTTCAAAAGGTGGCTATCTGCATGAAATACTTATTATTCATGATGCCTTTAAACAGAATCTGTTTTTCCTAAGTGCCTGGACACTAGTTGAGAGCTCTGACATATTCTGGTGATCACCAATTTGATTTTTTAAACACGTGGTGGGCTGTATTCACCCAAGCACCTCTGCAAAACAGAAGAGATCCAAGAGCAAGTCTCCTCAAACCCAGCAACAGATGAACAGAGGTGCAGGGTAGAAAAGAGCAGCAGCTGAAAGCCACCAGAAAAGGTGAAGTACTGCAAATGGGGAGAGAAGAAATGGCAGAAAGCCACAGGCCCACACATCTGGGTGGAAAGGAATTCACAAAACCCTCCGTGCTGTGACAAAACCAGCTTGAATGTGGGGGATGAAACTCCAACTCTGACCATGCCTTCCCACTAGTTTTACTCTCCCTGGTTAATAATGCAATAAACACAAAGGCAGAAAAAATACTTTTAGGAAAATCAATGTTTTTAAGATAAAACATCAACGTAATTCAAACAGCCCGAGTCAACTGCCTATAGTAAATTAAGTTTAAAATTTTAACAAACTGTCACGTAAAACTGGTGGTGTCTGACAAATTCAATTACAACAGTAATACATCACTCACAAAAGTATTATTGATAGTGACAGGAAGATATTGAATTTAAATTATTCATTTTTATCGATTAAACAATATCTCTTCACCACGAATGGGGCAAAACATCTGACAAACATTCAAGATTCATATTTTAGCTCCTAAAATAAATAATTGTCAATCCACCCATGCTGGGCTTTTGCATATTCCACTGCAGTGGATCCAGTCAGCATTAAAACTTAGTGCATGGAGAGCCCTTCACCCACACTTCTTGAAGTTAACTCTGAGCTGCAAAGCACTTTCCCCTCCCAGAAGCCACTGGAAAGGCTCTTTCTGTGGCAATGTGCACTCGGGTGTGTCCCTGTGAGCCCTACCCAGCTGCATTTCAGACAGGCATCCCAGGCAGGTGGGACACCTTGGCTCACCAGCAGCCACAAACACCATCCCTCCTGGCCTGGACAGCCAGGGCATTCCAGCTGAGGGCTGCACCTTTGGTACACCCAGCCTGAGCTTCATTCCCTGCCAGCAGCAGCAGCAGCATCCCAAACAGAATGAAAGGAGTGATTGCTCTCTGAGCTCYAAGACTGAGACACACTGGGAATACTGACCCTAAGCAGCTCTAACRTGTGTATTCCAAGAAAAATAATCAGGGAACAGAAAGTCAGGCTGCCTTCAACGTGCAATCCTTCCCCTCAAACTATTACCTGTGCAAAGTCCAGGGGATTGTTATTTCATTTAAGTTCCCAATTCCTTGCCCAAATTCTGTCCTTTGAGGTTTTCACTCTGATGGCACCAAACATCACACATTTAACAGGAAAATAAATCTACACCAGCAAAGTAGGTGGAAGCAAAAGAAAAAAATTTAAAACACCGAGCCCTAAACCAAGCAACAATCTCTTATGGGAAGGAGGCCTCTTGCATCCACACACGTGCATTTAATTGTTTTTAGAGACTCTTGGCCATGGGAGTTTTGACACAYCCATAGAAGCCCAAGCTGTCTCCTACTGTAAGTAAGGGAATGTCAGGCTGARAGTTTGGATATTTTTGTGCTGTTAATAATTTTACTTATCTGCACAGTCTTAAGGGCTGGAGGAAGTAAAGGAGCGTGAGTGTAGATCTGGGTGACAGAGCTGGTGGATACAGGCTTCAGCTTCCTGTAGGAACTCCCTCTCCCATCAAAGCATGGGGAATAAACACAGTTTTCCACATGAATGTACAGGGCAACCCGCTCAGGGACTGTGCACATCATCAACATGTACATGATTAAATGTCAAGTAAACCTTTCACCCTTATGCATTTTTGGTAGATTTTTAGGAGAATTTGAAGTTCTCTTGCCTTTATGCAAACGTACTAATACAATGATACGGTGCTACAGTTTGGTCTGAACAATCTTACTTGTCTATATCTGACTAGTTTCATCTTCAGAACACTAAATTTGAATCCTCATAGCTTGAGCACTGTTATCAACATAACTAACRTTGCTACTAACATAAGATTACCATAAGAATATCATAAGATCATCCAGMTATGAAAAAAAATTATCTTGTCATTCCAGACTGGCAAAACTCGTGTGCCAGTGCCAAGGAAGAGTTTGCACTCTCACACATGATGGATCTGAAGCCACAACCAGCACTGGCTGTTTGAAAAGCCCACACAGCAACTGCACATGGTGGAGCCCAAGGCATGGGCAGTTCATCAGCTGCCCCCAGGGCACACAGCCCAAACAAGCCTGGGAGATGGGTTTTACCATTAAYCAGTGGCTCTTCCTATGTTTAATGTTACTGTTTGATTTTTAATTCCACAGGAAGTATGCACTCCTGCTGTGGATATTCCAGAGGGAATGGCAATGTGGTGCCACAGCTCTGTGTCAGTGAAACATTGCAGTGGGGCAGTAATACAGGAGTAGCACCATTTATTCTTTTCACTGGTCTACAGAACAAGAGAGAAGTAAATAAGATTATACTAAAGAAAATTTCTACACAGTTAACAAGCAAATTTATTTCGATAACAGGCTGATTTTTATAGGGTTTGTGATTTTCTCAGAAAAAAAAAGTTCCTCTCCTGCCTCCAACTGACATTTTTATTTCTTTTACATGAAGTCTTTTTTGTCTTTTGGTACAASAAAGTTCAGCCTAATACCTGGATTATTTCTGCCTACTTGAAACAAAAAGGAATTTGTTTTGTGTATTTGACCTTTGATAAACTACTATACAGTAAATCCTTTTCATTTTCCTCTCCCTGCTGAGGTGTATTTGGCCCAGTGTAAATACAGCACCTTTCAGCAGCTCTGAGAAACTTCAACAAGGGACCATGGAAAATTAGTTTGTTCCTAGTATTACTCTGTCCTTGTTTAAAARCCCTGTGTGATCCATCAGAAAAATACATCAAATAAAGAACCTCAATGTTTAAATGGTTCCCAGCCAGGCKACCAAAAACCATGAATCCTACATGTTTCAATATCTCTTAACACCTTAACATCTAATTTAAATGCCTTCTTCTTAAATGTCCTAGTTTTAGCACATTTCAGCTACTCAACAGAAATATCCTGACCCAATAAAATAAATGGAACTTCTCAATCCTAAATCCCTACTCATATTTCCCAACTCATCCCCCTCATACCAAATACACAATGCAAACCTATAGGAGATGCTTTGGATCAATCCCCAAAGGTCTACAGCACTGGAATAAAAACTGGACAGGATTTCTTGGTACCTATTTATACCCAGAGACCAGACTATTCATATTTTCCCATCTGCAGAAGATCTTGGTACAGAGAAGTTTCTTCAAATCAGGAGGGACACRACAAGCAATAAAGCTAGAACACACCTGAAATTAGTCATGTCCAACCCCTCRTCCCTATCACAGAACCAACTGGAACAGAATCATTCCTGACTCAACTTTGCCAGAATTTTATCCTAAGAAATCCTTCAGCATGTAGACTTCTCACCCAGGCAGCCTGTTCCAAGGATGTGCCAACAACTTCACCCCAGGCTGCCCAGTTCAAGCACTTGGAAGTCTTGTGYCAGACCCTGAGATTGCTTTCCTTGAATTCTTATCTTTTCCAACTYAGTTTTTGAACCTTGAAAGCTTGTATTACCCATCCTCCCTGAAATATGATTTTTTTTTCAGAAATTGATAGCTTCTCATAATCAATGGAGTCTAGATGCTGAAACTTGAGAAGSAAAAGTACAGACTTCTTCCAAGTGCTGACAGTATTTATTTAATTCGTGCAGCCAGGGTGGAGAGAATAACAGTGCATTGTCCTTTAACCTCCCAGGGCCCCCAGAAACGCTGCCCTGTGCCCAGCACTGCTCTGGGCTCTGCTGCAGGCCAAGGGAAGGTGCCTCAGGGTCCCTGAGCCCCCTCCCCTGTCCCCATGGCCCCACCCTTGGTATCCTCATCCCCTGGCTCCAAGGGACCAACTGCAGCTGCTCTGCTCTTCCCTCCCTCCTGCCCGGCCACTTCCTCTGAGCCACTGACCCAGAGTATTTRTCTGGTCCTGTGCTCCATCTGCTGCTCAAACATTAAATGTGGAAGAAGGCAGAGCCCCCAGACTACAGCAGAAATGCTGTTCAGGGTAAGATGCAGCAGTTCAGCTGCATTATCAATTTGAAATGAAAGTAAGATGCTTTGCAGGGGATTGCAGGCACTGGAGATTTAACTTCACTTACATTTGGACAAAGAAATGAAAAAAATTTMGATTTCCTTTTACTATCTCCAAATTTTCCAGAAATTCTTTGATTCTATGCTAGACTACATGCTATACATTTACATTCATGGGGATATTTTTCCTCTAGTTTGGACATATTTATTTTCTTTGTTGATTCAAGAAATTAAATGGAAGCAAAACAGGACAGAAGAGATTTGCCTTTTCCTTTCCAGAACACAATCACAGCACCCACTGACTGCTGGACTTTTGGTTCAAGGTTGTTCGTGTGAGCCAACTTTATTTCTCCTAAGAAAATCTTTGGGACATTGCTTTGGTATTTAGAGAAAGAAGGAGCTCTGTGCATTTACCACTTTTTGTTTAATGTGATCCCAGAACAGAACACAGATGAATTTTAGCACTTTTGGGCACGTGAATTTTAGTGCATTTGGACACAAATGCTTYTTCTGCATGAAAGGCAGTAAAAATTCAGTCACAGCCTCATTCATCACCGGCCTGACCCAACCTCCACTGAAATCTGYAGGCACATCTCCACAAAACTGGACCCATGCACCAAACAATTCTCCTCTGACCAGGCAAAAAATAACAGAGGTCTTGTACGGAGCTAGATATAAATGGATACCAGAAAATAAATCACTGCAATAAATAATRTCAAGAGAAGAAAACGGGGATGCAAGTCAAGCTCTAGATTTATAAACTATAGGGGCAAGAGACCTGGCAGCTGSAAAGAAACCAATGGGTGTGAGTGACTGCTTTGTTCTGTTTGCAGGTAAACTTTGCAATTGCAGCTGCAGTTCATAATCATGCAGGAATCCTTAGCTGTGAGCACAAAGAGAACAATAAAACAGCAAAACCACAAAGTTACAATGGAAGATGGAAGTTGATGCAGCAGGGCTTTGCCTTCCTCCTTCCTTTGGCAGTGCTGTCAAAGTGGCATAACAACTCAGAAAATAAAGAACACATAACTAAAATTCTGTCAGAATAAGAAAGAAGGGGGAAACCATGGGTTTACTACCAGTCTCTCTCCCTACTAATTGCTGATTTTAATAGCTTTGAGCTCCTTAGCTGCAACACAYGGCAAGGGGAGGGGTGAAAATGTTTTATTCAGTGCTCAATAAATGCTCTGCAGCTTCATACTGACACTCAGGACAAAAGCTCCTCACTGTGCCATCAAGCAGCTGAACTTCTACTCCTGCCTTGTCTGAAAAAACAAGCTAGATGCCCCTTCTCCCAGCCAAATGACACTTTGGTTGCTGTCACTGCTGTCACTGCGTTATAATGACAGCATTACTGCTGGCACAGCTGCAGGGARCCCAAACAGCACCAGCGAGGGAGGCTGCCAGGAAGGGGCAGTCCCCACCTCATCTGCCTGGTGAGAGGAAGAATGGTTTGTGCAAGAGCTGTTTCCCAAAGAGCAGCGATCCTTGCAAACTGCCCTGAGAATCACCCCTGCCTTTCTGACCAGCCTCCTTTTCATTCCACAGATACAACAAATCAACCTTCACGGCTGATGACCGTRGTTTTCCTCATCAGGCTGAGGCTCTTTGTGTCACCCTCAGCCCCAGCAGAGCATCCTCCTGCTGCTGTGCTTGGACACAGCTTTTGTGTGAGGTTTCTGACTGCCCATGCTCAACCCAGCCCTGATCCTGTGGCTGAAACGTGTCAGAGCTGCAATGTGGAAACCAGCACACKGCACAGAGCAGAGCCCTTTCACCCCAAACAAAGGCAGGGTTGTGTCCAGCAGGACCACTGGGCATCTATCCTGGTGAGCAGTTTCAGCTAAACAGAGACCATTTTCAATTTTCACCTGCTTCCCAACACTCAACATTTCTCCCAGCAYTTCCAGTTCTGCCAGACTCTCTGAGCTCCCTTTAAGGCTTTAATTCCTCTCCCCACTGCCAGGCAATGCAYTCCCATTGTTTGTGAGTTCAATCCTCCTACTTTGCAATTTTTTTAGAGGCCAAGACTGGATTACAATTTATTTTTTTATTGTTTGTTTGCTGACAAACTGGAGCTTGCCCTGGGGTTTTTTCCCCTTCCCCAGCAAACAGCTGCCCAGGCTCTGTCCCAGCACCCAGAGCCAGATGTGGAGCAGGCAGGGACCAGCCTCACATCTCAGCATCTCCCTGAGCTGCTGCAGCTCCCTGTCAGAGCACCTGTCCCACCAAAGCTCATTARAGGGAAACAAGCAAGGAGTGCTGGGGAAGGATCTTGTCATCATTAATAATGTCAGACCCTTTCCTGCCTTGTCTTTTCATGTTAAAATTTTCAGAAGAACATGGAGGAGCTACACTTGACAGGTCCTAGAGTACCTTTGACACCCTGATCAAACTTGGCACCTACTACTTTGTGTCTGGAGTAAATGATCTTTGGAGCTCATGTACACACCATGTATTAGCATATGTAGCTTTTTTTCCGTCTGTTTGATATGTATTATTCTGTTTAGCTGCATATGGATACACAGCTACCTATTCCTTGGCCTATTCTGATACCCAAAGGGATTCTCAGGCAAATTCCCACTAGGCTGGCCTCCAGGATGGTATTTTCTGAASTGCACAGGGTCACAGCAGTTACTCTGAACAGCTCATCAGGCTATCAAASCAACAGGTGACTCCTGCTGGCCAGCCACACAGACTATTTTCTCTTTCCCCTTCTGACAGATAAATTATTGAACGTATAACRTGGAAATTTTCCTTTAAATTCATTAACAGCTCCTCCACACACTACAGCAAGCTGTTATATTTGGATATCTTTCTCTCATAAGCCTCAGGCTGACTTCACCCTTAAAAATGGTTTCCCAGTGGACACCAACATGGTTATGGTGGTGCACAATCTCCTCCCAATCACAGCTCCTCCCTGGGTTTTATCCCCAGTGCAGCATGAGAAGCACCAGGCTCCTGAAAGAAGTACCAGGCTACCTTTTACCCCAGACTCCCTGTGAGCCACAGGAACACCCCTGCAGTTTGAAATTASACCTGTCTGGCCCCTCAGTCTCACAGAATGCAGCAGTGTGGAGACTGCAGCATGCCCTGCCCCAGCTGCAAACAGCTGGCTGGGAACCTGCCTGCCCCAGCCTGCAGCAGGTTTCTGGTGGGGCACATGAAGGGAGCTCTTCACCAAAAACACCGACAGCAAACCCTGCCCACGGGTGTGAGCAATTCCAGCAGGTGCCACAGGCAGCCCCAGGTGCAGCAACCTTCCTTCCCTCTCCAGGCTGCTGTGCATCCCACTGCACACTATAAACAGACTTTCTATCTGTTGTGCAGAACATAAAAGAGAAGTTTGATTGTCAATCTCCCACTATTCCTGCTGCAGATGTAAGGGAAAGGTGGCCTGGTTCATTCAATGAGCACAGTGTCAGAGGCAGCACCCTGCAGCACCAGGCAGGTGGGGCACTGGGGAAGGTGCTGCTCCCCTGGCACTGAGGAGCTGTGAGTGCTGATTTCCTGGTGCACTCAGTGACCTGACCTAGACAAGGTTTCACTAAGTTGCTCCAGGATCTGCATTTCCTCAGCTTTGTCACTGGAGCTATCAGAACCTGCAGCACAGAGTTTTCCCTTGATGCAATTATTTATCCACAGGGAACTCAGCTGAAATTTTCTCCCAGAGCCAAACCAGCACCTAGCACAGTGGCTGGATTTAATCCAAAACCCARGAACTTCCTGTGGCATAACCTGGGGGCTGGCAGCCCTTGCTGCCTCCCACACCCTCCTCCTCCAGCTGTCTCACCCTTGCTTGCTCTTTTAACTACCAAGAATCCCTATTTTCTGCTACTAGCTGTCCAAAGTCTCACATGTAGAGGAATCATCTCCCCATCTTGCTTGTATTACAAAACAAATTAGAGATATTGAAGTGAAGTGTGTTAATCCTGTAATTATCATGGTTATAATGAGGCAGTTTAATGATCTTGCTAATTGTCTGTTCAGCAAGACTGGATTGGAAAACATTCCTTACCCCATCCACCCTTTTAATTCTGCTTAGATCAGATGTTTCCTGTGAGTGTAGCTGGTGTGTATCACTACCCCATCACCAAATTAATCTTTAAAACTTGCTGCAGGTCTAACCAAAGGCCAAGTATTACACTGTAAGCAATGTCTATGTGGCCACAGTCAGTAGCTATTCAGCCATATATTAATTCAGACAAGATTGCCAGAGGAAGCAAAAAGAGAAACAAAAAAAAAAGTCCTCACAGAAAAATCTCTGTGACRACTAAAATTTTGCTTATGGATTGCCTGTTAAAGGTCTTACAATTATCARCTGAAATAAGCTGCCTGAAAGTTGTTTCTGCCTAATCAACTGCTTTGCTGTTGATTGTGCTGCRAGAACCTCCCCTCAGCCTGTGGCTCAACGCAGGGGCTGTGCCAGAAACCACCTGCAATGCCCCAGGAACGTCATTCTGCAACTCCTGCACCCCTCGGGAGCAACCCAGGACCCCTGCCTGGGTCCCCAGAGATCATTAAAAACCATCTTTACAAAAGAAAGCMATCAGGAACGGGTACACAAGTAAATGTTCACTGCTGCAAAAAAACCACATGCTTCAAGCGCATCAGCTTCTCTGCAGGAGTTGTCATGCATATGCTAATCCTGGAGTAAACTGCAAGTGATTCCAAGCMATGAAGCAGTGATTTAGCCCATGTTTACTGTAAGCAGCTGATGCAGTCATGCTTTCCCTGCCACGGCTTGTTCAAAACCCCACTTCTCATCCTTCCAGCTCTCATGGCTGTAAAAAAGGTGAGCTAWGTGTTCCTGCAATAGGCAAGGTTTACCAAGCACCTCAATGCAGAATTCCTGCGTTTCCCCAGCAAATGATTGCAGGAGAACTGAGAAAGAATGAAGAGTCTGTCCATTTAGCCAAAAACACACCTCTGAGCTACAGAGGTAACTGCAGAAGTTCTGCCAGGTACCAACCATCTCTCTGAGATCCCCACCTCACCTGCTGCTACCAAACAAAGGTAACTTGTCATCAAGCCTGGTAATAACAGTGCTGTGAGCAGCCACCCCAAACCCAGAGGTCAGATTTAAACTGATATTAAACCAGCAAAACTCCACCAGTCAGAAAATACAGTGATTTACAAGCAGCTGGGGACCTGACCTCTGCACCACAGGCAAACAGCCCAGCACWCACAGGCCAAGCTGCCCAGCACAGCAGGGAACAGACAAAAAYCAGGAGTTATCCCTTACTGCAGCCAGATCTTAATGCTCAGCACCTACCAGATTTTGTTTCTAGTACATTTGACACGCTAGAGAAATAATGAATAGTAATTTGAATTAATCATTKCAAGTTCCATTGTAATTAACAGCAGTGGTTAGCATGCCATATTTAYGAACACAGAAGTGATGCATGGGATCAGCCCAAAGATTTAACTGAGCCACTGTCCCGTTTCCTGCAGCTGTCAGCAGCAAATGCCTGGAAATACATTTGCAAGGGCAAGGCAGGCATCGAGCAAAGCTCTCCCTGAACATCCTTCCAACCTCCAGTGGCTCACAGCTGAGCCATGTCCTGAGCCAAAGCCTGCCAGGGCTGTGCAGCTGGCATCCAGCAGCACCCAGCAACTCCTTGTGCTCCACAGAACATCCCTGCCCGTGCCTCAAAGGCCAAGGCCAGAGGGTACAGGCAGTTTCTGCATGTAGCACTCTTTCTTTACTTACTGGAGACACAACTCTCACAGGACTAGAGCACTCCTTTAGCCAAGTGCTGAGTGTTGCTCTGCTGAGGAAAGGGCTCACAAGTGAGACAACAGCAGGTCATGCATCTACTATAGYCTAATGATTCCCATAGCTTTAAAATTTACTGTCACTGCAGCATCTGGCCATGATAACCAGAGGGTGCAATCAGGAGAAGGTCTGTAGATAAGCATTAGATTTCATTAAAACCAACCAGCAGAGACTAAAAATGAAGACAAGACAAGCTTATCAAGACCCAAGTCCTCTTCTCAGTCCTATCAGCTCTCCTATTAAATGTCTCCTCTGTCCCCAGGGATGTGCCTGGACTGAGCAGTGCTGGGTGCAGGAGCAGAGGCCAGCCCAGTGCCACTGCCCTGCTCCCCACCCTGCAGCAGACACACAAAGGATGGGCCTCACATGCCAAGCAAGACCTGGGAAATAAAGTTCATTTATCAGCAATGGGAAAAATATTCCTTTGGCAGAAAAAGGAGAGGTCAGGTTACAGTGGAATCTATTAAATGAGTCTGYTTCTCAGCACCCTTCAGAAAACAGAGTGGAAACAGCAGAGTGATGACATTGGGTGGAATCACCAGCAAGATGAGAATCGAGCACCAGGGAGACAGGAAAAAAACCAAAGGGATATGGCTGAACTCATTTCCCCAGACCTACACAGMCACTTATTCTGTGCTTCACACTGCTGATAGCACAGCCATCCACAGGGGGATGAACTGCAGGGTGCTCAACTCAAAGAAAAGATATTSAATAACTTCAGACAGGTTTTGGTGTGAGCTCCAAAAGCCCCTCCAACTCAGCTGTGTGCAAGGCAGCTGCTGCACCTGAAGAAGGTAGCCTTGTGTGAAATCTTAAATAAAATGCACAATGGTTATCAGACACATGTTACAGCAGGGAAACCACTGGAGATGATGGAGAGTCTTGCTTTGCTTTTGTTTTGAAACAATTTTGCAATAACACCACTTCAAAACGAGCTGCCATATATGAAGTGGCAGAGTCACTATTACATTTTAAATAAAACACTCATTTCTTTCTCATTGTGCCTTCAAAATCATAAGCTTCTTGATTGCAAACACCTTTCTGAGAAAACCCCAGATTAAGAGGTGTGGTGCTGGCAGCCAGGATTGTTATCAGCTTTGTATGATCCTCAGCAATACACCCACRCTGCAAATTAATTTGCATACCAGAGATCTTTGGGGCCAAATAAAGCAAAACTGCTCATTATTCCTGAGCTGTAACACGGCTCCAAACCATMCCTCTATCCATCTACCATTCCTCTATTTACTGGTCCATCTCCAATATGAACAACTCATGAAAAGTTTGGGGTAAAAACTCTGCAAAGGTGAATCTAAGTCAGAACCAATATTTATTCCAAGATTGTTCCTCAGTCCATTTCATCTACTCCCCAGCTCTCCACAATAAATCACTTGGGCTCCCCATATACTACAGCACATCCAATCTCAACAGCATAGATCAGAATACACAGCTGTGTTTATGAGAAAGAGAAACTAATAAATGAAAAATTATGAGTGGAAATTGAATCTGCTAGACAAATGCTCAGCAACAGATTAACATATGCTGCATTTGCAAAAAAAAAATACTTTAACTCCAGCTTATATTAAATATTGAGATCACTGAGTTTTCCTCAACGTTCTKCATGTCTTGATATATTGTAAGCAGCATATTTTGTTAGTTGCATATATCCATATCTCTCTAATAACTTTCCAACTCCTGGACTCCTGTCATTTGGACTTATATTTGAAGAGACACTTGAGACCTATAAAAGAAGGGGAACRAACCCAAACCCAATACTAAAAGCAATGTGCTTTCACTGCTTTTGTCAGTGGAAATTTTCTTTTGAGCTGTATAATTGAAAAGCAATGCAGTAGCACAAAATATTACATGAGATGAGAAACATTTCAGTGACAGCCTTGCAGCCCACAAATCAAAACATAATGCATTGTTTATCACAGATAATTTCAGGCTTTCCAACCCATTTTAATCTTTTTGTTAGCTTTTAAACAAACTCTCTGTCCCAATTTTAGAGACAGGAATAAGAAAAASATTTGCATTCTCTTCTGAAGAATATTCATTATTCAGGGTAACAGAGAGAATAAACTGCAGAATATACTACCCTGCTCATGGTAGCTACCCTTTGCATGATAAGATACAAGCCAGTGAACCATCACAACACATTTTCTTTATTTAACTTTTAGGAAGCTGTAACTAAGCTGTAAGCTTCTCTGTTTCTATTCCTTGGCTTTGAATTCATTCTCTGCCTTATTTTAATATTTTCTAAATTTAAAAAAAAAAAGCCTCACAACAGTCAAACCTTTTTCATGCAGATGAGGATGCCAGGAAATAATTCAGCAGCAGATTTATCCCTGAGAACAGAAATATATTTAAATAAGTCATATCTCCATTTTTAATCATTTTTACAGTCTAAGAGAGAGCATTTTCTAGTGAGGTATTTTTCCTCCTGCCTGGAGCCACAGTCTATGTAACATCTGAGGTGCTGCAAGATCCAGGAGAAGGTCAAAAATGTAATTCTGACATTTTTAATTCAGCCAAAGGGAGAAAAAAACAAAACAACTTAGTGGTCTATAGGTAAGGAGAATTTTAGCCCAGCCTTATGTTACCAGGACATCAATGYTGATGACAATTCTCATTTTCCTTACACATCTATCCACAGCCTGAGTATTTGCACRTATGAGTGATACCACTCACCTCCTGAAGCCAGCAGAACTCCTATGCTCACCCACTGCAGCTGAATTAATCTCACTGCCCAGCACTCATGGTATCAGCTTCCCTCCTCAGGTGACCCATCTTGACCTCAATTTCCATTTTTAACAAAATCCCAGCTCCCCTCCAGTGAGACCCCCCCGTGCTGTGTCAGTCACACCCTGCAAGGACAAGGGCCAGCTAACACAGAAAGGAAAACCTGTGCAAAGCCAGCTCAGTTTGCTGACACCACTCAGGTGTTGCTCATGGCAGGCACCTCCTCTGACAAGACTTGCAGTGCATTTTTTACAAGAACATTTGSTTAAATTAGTATCTGCAAACTCCAGTGCCACCCATGCATAATGCAGTGTGGCAGCTCTGAAGATTTAGTGAGGCTGCACAGAGAAGCATCCACAGTGATAAATGAAAAATACAGGTTTTCAAAATACAAACTTTATGTCTCAAGACACCTGTTACTTGCTCAGAGGATATATGGAAAACTACCAAAAATCAGAATAGGTGTTCTCATTAGGCTGTTCATCATTTCTCACTCTATTCTSCACTGTCAGCCAACCAGCTCTCTCTGGCTGGGCCAAAACTATTGCTGTCCCAAATTCAGTCAGTGGGAGAAAGCCAAGCAGACAGCAAAACTGGAACCTTCACTTGGTCAGGGTGTAGGGATGTTTGAAGGACAGCCCAGAAGGTGATAAAGGACATTAAGTGTCTCAGTCACTTATGGGACACCAAGGATAGTGCAAGATCTAAATGAGTAAATTGTAATCCAGTCTTGGCCTCTAAAAATTTGCAAAAGTAGGAGGATTGAACTCACACCCTTGTGCTCCAGAGGCAAGAAACTCCTGCTGCTGAAATGGAGAAAGGACAGTCCTGCAGCTCTTAGTAATACCTGATGTAGCAAATTTTTCAAACASACAGAAAAGCAAAGAAAAGAGCAATGCAGGACCACAACAGGATTTGAAGACACAGATTAACAGATTTCAGTATTAATCAAGTTAAGGTAGAGGTTGTTATTAGAGACTTGYCTTCAAGTTGCTTCTGTTCATGTATTTAATAATTTAGGTATTTTTGTACATTTTCTGTACAGAAAAAGAAAAAAAGAGAKAAATTGATTTTAGATTTCTGAACTATGCTCTGTCCTACTTCACTATTTCCACAGAGCTCCAGAGTGATGCTGTCTGATTAAAATGCCAAGCAGGCATTTTGGCAATGAAGAGCAATAGGAATGCACAGGCAGGAATCGTGCCTTGGCAACTCACAGCCATGATTGCTCCTACCTTGGACCCGCTGCCAGGGGCCCCAGGGAACAGCCCTGCCGTGGGTGGCACATGGCACAGGCCCTGTCCACAGCCCTTTCCCAAAATASCCCTCTCTGTTCACACAGGTGAACATCGTTCCCTCCCACCAACTCTCTCATCCAGCTGACAATTCCCAAAAGAGGAGCATTTGAATACTCAACCAGCCRTTTGCACAGCTGAAACAGCAGTAAGTCGATACCAGGGTCATAAACAACCATTCCAAGTTCTTTTTTGTGATATTGTTTGCAAACATTTCTACTGGCTCTAGCAGAATGAGGCTGGAAGTCATGAGTGAGCAGAGCAATTCCCACTGCAGTTGCATAAACCCTCCCTTCCCAACCTGCTACAGCTGTAACAGGACACACATGGAGGAATAGTGTTGACCAAGGTGGAATAATATTTCGAGCAGAATGTCAGGTTCAGCCACAAATAGATTTGCTTGTGGAAACAGCTGCTACACCCRTTAGAATCCTTTAATAAACTGTTATGAAGATTGACACCTTGGAAGTAATTAAGTATTCAGTATTTTTAGGTAATTACTGCAGCAATAACATAAGACGTGCTCATTTTCAGAATGAGGAATTATCTGTAGCTCCCATTGCTGTGCTCCTTTTAATAATCCATAATAGTTTGACACCAATGATTATTACTCCAGCTTTCCAAGTTTCCAAACAAACTAACAGGAGCAAAAGAAACTGTTTACAGTCCAGGGGAAATCCCATGAGCTGGGGCTTCTAGGTGAGAGCACACAGAAGGCATAATGCCAAGGCACTGACACACAGCAAAAAATCCACACGTAAAGCTGTTCCCATCTTACTGCAAAAATTCCATACTATTGTCTCCTATTGCAAAAGTTCCATACCTGCTTGGTGTTTCTCGTGGGCAGCTCCTCAGAGCACTGACTCTTTCTTCTTCACAAAGCAGCCAACTGACTCCAGTTCCCTTCTCACCCAGCCACCCCACTCTTTTATAGCACTCTTCTTCTCATTGGGTACAGCTGTGGCCTGTTAAAGTCAGGCCTGCTCCTAATCTTTGATAATTGGCCCAGCTGCAACTCCTYAGGGGTGAGATTACTTCCTACACTGTCTTTATTTTCTTATRTTCTATCCTCCTACATAAAGCAAATGCCTCTAAGTCAAGATCCTGTGTAGAAGGACAGAAAAAACAGTACAGCAATAAAAGCAGCCATGAGAAAATGATGTCTCAGTACCAGCCATGCTGCCAGGTTTGTTAGGACACTCACTCTGTGATGGGGATGTTCTCATACAGTCAGAGCCCATGGGCCACCACCCAAACCAAGGTCCCCACCTTCTCTCTTCCACTCAAACCTGACCTCAGGCTTGTTCCCCAAGCCCTTTGAAGGGCACAGGCTCATCCTGGATGTCCAATCACTGCATTTGCCAAGTGAGACCCCAGGACCTCTCCTGGTTCCACACTCCCACAGCGCATCTCCACAACTGCACACAGAGCCAGACTCAGGCTCACGCTGCTTCCAGGCACCATTTCACCTGCTAATTGCAAAAATACAAACCCAAACCTTCCCATAGGCACACTGGCTACTTTTGCCTTGAGCTGCCCGGTTAAACCACCCAGGTTTCCTGTGAGGTGGAATGGACAGGATCTCACGATGCAGRTGGGATTTCCCAGTGCAGGAAAGCTTCCCTGTGCTCCCCCTGCACAGTGCCTGCCTGAAGCTCATTTTAAGAGTCCAGGCCAGGTTTCAGTGCCGTCCCCCTCCTGCCCAGTGTCACCAGTCCAGAGTTCAGCAGTGTCCCTGATGCCCCAGTGCCAGTGGGCTGGCTTTACATCCTTCAGGCTCTGACAGATTGAGGTGAGGCTGCACTCAARGACACTGCTTTGGCATCCTAAAAGAAATTTTGAGAATCAAAAATTAAATAAAAATAAGTAAACATCAATTAGACAACAAGGCCAAAGTCTAGAAAATGTTACTGAGTTAAAAAAAAAAGACTGAAGCAATAAAATTTAAAACAAAATGGTCTTGTCAATAAAAAATGCTTCAATAGCTTTAGAACTAAAAGRGGCTTTGGCCTTATCACTTTTAGTAAATCTGGAGGTTTGTTTTGTATTTTAACTGAAATGTCAAGTTATAAATGCACTTTGAACTGAAAATACATTTTAAAAAAACCTTTTCAAAATGGGATATTCACTGCAGCTAACCATTTTCCCATAAASAGGCTTGGCTTTGACAGAAGAATGTCAGCATAAAACATACCCACAACTCCATTCTGAGCTGTGGGGCCCCTAATGAGAGGATACTCCTAGTCTGGAGCATCTGAAACATCTGAAAAGATCTCTCAGTGCCCCACCACTCCCAGACAGCTTTTCCCACAGCCTGGTCAGAGCTGATGCTGCCTGATCAGGATTTGCAGCTGCTGCCTCACTCTGCCCTCCTAGCAGAGGTGCTCATCAGGAAGCTGAGCCCCTCTGTTCAAATCCAGGGATATTGTTCCTGGATGGACAGATGCAGTTATTAACCCCCACTTTGTCTTCATTTGCTCCCATCACAGCAATGCCTGGCCCGTGCACAGCCTCTGCCCAACCCCATTAACGTGGGGTTCCAAGAGCTGCCAAAGGACAGATTAACAGCTCCTCATTTATTTTAAAGCGTCTCCTGGTTTGTTTTCGAAATGCACCATCTGTGCTTGCACCAGGATGWGTTAATGAAACCTGGCTCTGGGCTCTTCTAGGGCACAAAAGTGATTTTAAGCGCCCCGGTGGGCGGGAGCCTGAACCAGAAGCTGCAGCAGCGACTGTGAGTAGCTGTGGTAATGGCACATCCACCTTTCCACCTGRAAACTCATCCCCACAGCGGCCAGGAGCTGCCTGAAGAAGGTTGTGAAAGAGCCACCAGCAACATCCAGCCTCCTTCAACAATTCAGACAAAATGAGGCCAAGGAGATTTTAGCAGCCGTGTATTTCAAGTAAGGATGGGATTGAAACAGCTGGAATGGAGGCACACTCTCACAGATGGTTCTTACATTTGCTTTCGTTGTGGTTTAGCCAGCAGACTTTGGGATAACTGTGTCTTCTGCATCCCAAGGCTCTAATAAAGTTGCATTTGCCATCAGCTCTGTTTTTATTTGCATTGCTACAGGAGGCACCTTGGCATCTGCCAGACAAGGCAGGAAGGCTCACAAAGTGGATCAAAGTGTGGATTAGGGCACAAGTTGACTCTTCAGATAAATAGACAAAACCTGCAACTAAAGTGTGCTTTGAAGAAGAACTTTAAATTYTATTAAATCTGTTTGGTGCTCTCTGTGTACTCAAGACAGACACCCAAGACTTTTATCCTGCTTAAGCAAGCAGTAAAGGTAGTTAAATTCCACAGCAATTCTCTCAGACCAAAGAACATTCCTGCAGCAGATAACTCAGATTATGCTAACAAAGCAATGGATTCACTTCTTTTCCCCTCAGATGGTAATGCTGTTAAAAGCACAAAGCCAAGTGACACTGTCCTGGCTAGGAAAAGCCCATCAGTTTTGTGCAAAGATTACTCTYATTAAATAACAATATCTCCTTCTGCTCAGAATTTCCATCATCTGAGGGAGGCAGAGAAGGAAGGAAAGGAGGAGGAAATGAGAGTGGGACAGAGGTGCTAACCCCTGCCTTTAAAGAATTTGTTCCATTTGGTAAAAGTGACCCAGCTGTGTTTCTAGAGATTAAAATCTGAGCCTCATATCAACAGGCTGCCTTTTCCCGAGGAGCAACACAGATTTCAACATCTTCATCTGGTGAAGTGGTACCAGTTATCATGGGAGAAAAATCAGAATGCTTCACATCCAGACCAAAAATTAGGTAAACTCTGGAAAAGCAACAGTAAACCCTGAAACACAAAGTTTTGTTCCACATTAAATATGAAACAAACCTACTAAAAACAGGGAAGTTAAAAAAAGTTTGAATTATGCCTGAAGAGACCTTGGCCATATGTGGTGCCATATTCAGAAATTTCTTTCTAGGCTGCTGTGCCCCTGTTCCATTTGTTAAATTATTTTTATGTTAGTGAGAATGATTAGGTTTCTGTGCAGTTATTGGGGCCCGAAAGGCACCTTTATTTACCTCATTTATCATATACAGCAGCATTCAGCTGAAGTCTAGAGGTAAACAATCTTAAATAGCAATATTCTTGCTAGAATGCAGTCATCTTGACCACAGGAGCTTTGGAAAAATGCAGATTTAAACTGTTCACATTACTGTTTTATCTGCATTTCAGTCTGAATCACTAACTTATCATCAAGCTCAGCAATAAAGAAACACRGAGAGAAGATATTAAATATTTATGCCTACAGTACCTTACAAGTTTTCATTGAAATATTAATTGTAAAACAAAAGCACAACTGTTCCAGCTACCAGAAGCAGTAGAGGCAATACTTAAAGCCAACTAACAGTGCCATAGCCAATTAAGTTTGGTGTGCTAAAAGAATTGTTAGCTCAATTTAAATTTGTCAAGGGAAATACTTGGAAAATATATATTCAAAATGTTTGTCAGTCACTTTGCAATCAGCACCTGCTAGAACTGCTACAGGATAAACAAACTGGGGAAATATTTCCCTGCCCTGACTCCCCAGGTGATGCAGAGTTTCTGTCACAGGGTCTCCTGCAGCTTTGCACACTCACACCAGGACTCCATTCCTGGCCACGATGGTCACAGCAGAGCAGGAGCCACTTCACACCAGCCCAGCCAGCCTTTGGTCCTGCCATTTTCTCAAAAGATGGTCTGTTCAACCAGAGAATGTCTTTTAGAGATATTMATTTTATTTTTTACAAGAAATAAAAGCTTGCTGCAATCTGAGAGAAATAAAATCTGGTCTTTGCTGAAAGAGCTTATAATAAAAGGCAGCCTGTGTGGGTGAGGAGGGGAGAAAGCCAGCTAAAAYGGGCTGAAGAGAAAAATCAAAGACTAGTTGGGATAAATGAAGAGAAGCCTCTCCTTCACAGAGATTAAATTATTAATTATCCTGGAGAAAGCCCTGTGTTTACCTCAAACATGTTCAGTGCCTTAACAAGGGCCACCATCGGTGCTGCCTTAAAGCAGCACAGCACACATGGAGCTGCTCAGCTTATTGCATTACAGGGGATTTTAAACACTGCTGCTCCTCAAAGGCAGTGAGATGGGGTCAAGAACATAATACCCATTGCAGAGAAATCTAATTCCAAAGCTGGGAAAGTCTCTTCCCACCCCAAAATGGCTTTAGGTATTGAAATGAATCCTGTATTACAGCTAAGCTTTGGTCAAAGCAGAAATTCTGACAGATTTATTACTACCTTATCAAGCGACTTCATGGCTTCAAAAAATACATATATTCTTCTAAAATCCATTTATCTAGGCAGAATTTAATAGTTGCAAGAAGTATGCTCATTTAATTGAAATTTGCTCCTAGCATGTTACTCCAGGGCTGTCTCCATCTGCAGCACCCCAGCAAGGCGAGCGTCCTTTTATCCCTGCTGTCTATCTTCCACATTCAGAGCCCACTTAAAATCATGCTAAGGCACTTCCCTTTATGCCTTTGCATTCTCAGAAAATTGCTTTTTAACTTGGGTCAGCTTCAATTTTAGCTTTATTTTTTAGGAAATGTTTTTTAATCTGCAGCAGCTCAGCATTTATATACCTCATTTTGCAGTGCTGCTCTGGAAGAAATGAAGGAAGTGGCYGGGGCCTCATCACCCCAAAGCAGTGCACTGTGCTCATCAAATGTGCTGGGAGGCTCTGGGGGCAACAGGAAAAAGGGGCTGCAATTCTGGCTCAGCCCTCCCTGGCCTCCAGCAGGAGTGAAATCCCTGCTGGATGTCAGGACCTGCTCTGTGCTCATGGCCCCATTGGACCATCTCAAAGCCCTGCACTTCTACAAACTTGCTGCTTAATGAAAAATCCTAAAAGCCCTTCCAAGAGCTAAGGACAGCCCTGGAGAAGGGTAAGCAGAARTTATCACTCAGCTAAAAGCTTTCAGTTGCATTAGTAGACATCTGGGATGAGTTGTTCAATTCAGGGCACCTCAAACCGAGCTGGCAGGATGCCATGGGGGCCCCAGGGGAGCTGCAGGCCCTGGAACCTGCAGGATGCCATGGGAGCCCCAGGTGAGGTGACACCAGGGGTCTGCAGAATGCCCCTCCAGGCACAGGTGAGGTGACACCAGGGACCTGCAGGATGCCATGGGGGCCCCAGGGGAGGTGACACCAGGGACCTGCAGGATCCCCCTCCAGGCACAGGTGAGGCAACACCAGGGATCTAGGAGTGCTCACTGACAGAACAGAGATGGAAACATCTGGCAGAAAGGAAAGCAGAAAGAGAGTGCATCTAAATTAGAATCTCTGAAGATGTTCTGGACTGTGGGGGGTTGAGACCAAGGCTGTCCAGAGAAGCTGTGGCTGCCCCACCCCTGGCAGTGTCCAAGGCCAGGCTGGATGGGGCTCTGAGCAGCCYRGAATGGTGGAAGGGGTCCCTRCCCATRGCAGGGGTGGGACTTGGGGATCTTCAAGGTCCCTTCCAACCCAAACCATTCTATGATTCTGTGACATTAAGAAAGCAGTGTTCCATATAACAGACTGTAAACATGAAACAAATCTTTAACTAAATGCACATTAGTAAAGAAACTCCTAACCAATTAATGCATGTAGGCTACACACTGAGCTTCTSAAAGTTAATGAAGAAGCATTTCAAATACATATTCTACTGGGTTTGGTTCCCATAATAAATTCTTAGTGTAGAGGGGTTGATGCTTCATATTTCCTTTAGTCCACTTGCAATCACAATGCCAAGTGCACTTATCTGAAGGACATTATTTTAATGAAGTCATTTGTGCCCTTAAAAATTAATATGTCAGAGCAGTTAAAGTCTAGTGACTGTAACCAAACCAAATAATGTATAATGGAGAGATGCAGTGAGYAAAAAATACAGCCTGAAATCAAGGTTAAAGTAGTTAACCTTAGGAAAAAGAGGGAAAAGAAAAGCCAACAGCAATTATAGGTCCCCTTGACACACCATAAAGAATACCATTACATTGTCATCACCCTACAGCATAGAGTTGTGAATTGAGATTATTAACCAGAACTGTACTGTRCACTGAAGGCACCATGAAATTTATCTTCATTCAAGGAGATAAAAATAATATTCTTGGGGTCTAGAGACACTTGACTTAAGAGAAGCCCCTTTAGCAGCACAGTACCAGAGCTTCTCAGACAGCCATGACTAGAACAGTCCCTTTTATTGTAGAGAGTTTTGTGCAAGCCAAATAAATTGCAAAAATATGATGCAACATTCRCTCTTCCAGTTCTTTAATCCAAGTCATACAGAAACTGCTATTTAATTCCATCAGTTCAGGAAAACTCTTCCCTCATTTTTGTATTTTTGCATAAAGGCACRACAGATTCTTTTGGCAGCAGCTCCTTAAATTAGACCAGCTCCAACTCAGGGCKTCTTGTCTTTAAATAATTCAGCTTTTCCCACATTCAGGTGAAAGTGAACCATGCATCATCTGAAATGCCAACCATATACAAGAATACAAAGTGCACCTGTTGATGTGCTACTGCTTCATCACTTTTCCTACCAGGAGATTTTCTCCAGTGAATCTGTGATTCCCATCAGCAGTGACAGAGCTGGTCCCTGTGCAGTGACAGGAAACGCTCACAGGACTGAGGCCCCTTCCTCCAGCATCCCAGCAGATGTGCCTCCCACACATTCACTGCCCTTTGGGTGGTGGAAGGGGACTCCTAGCTAAGCATACAAGAAGTTTAAACACATGAAGAGTTAATCCTCTGTCCAAATTTCCTGATAGCCAACAGCCCCCACCTCACTTTCAGCAAATGGACAAGATGTTTCTCTCCTGCAGAGAAAGACCATGCCCACTGAACCCAGCAGTCTGACAGCACAGCAGCTCACTTAAACTGCTGCTCACATRGGGGTTTTCTTCATTATCAGCTGCAAGCATTTCCAGACAAGAAAAGCACAATCACATTTGCAGAACTCATCACAGATATTTATGTSTTCTTCTTCCTGGCCCATGGAATTYACTGGTTTGATAAACTCCCTTCCCTTTTTAACACAACTTAGCAGTCTCCAAGGTGCACCTCCAAACTAGATTAATGTACCTCCAGAACATTCATAAGGTAAAGAAATGTAATTTAATTTGTGATTGCATAAACCAGTCACGGAAGCCTCCCAAGAAGCCTGAGTTTTCATTTCTTTCATAGTAGACATTTAATTATATGATAATTACTTACAGCTTGCAGCTCAGCTTCTACTTTTATGAAATATAAATTGCTCTTCACTCAAAAGTGCAGGATGAGCATTTAAAAGACTTCATTAAGTAGGTTTTAAGATTTTTTTGACGACTTTCTTTAAGATGTGGAAGGGAAAGCAGATGTACCTGTAAACTGAAACTTGCTTCACAGAAGAACAAAGTAGAATTGCTAATGTAATACCAGGATGGATGAGCCTTTACAACAAAAAATATTAACTTTTAACAAACACGTTTTTTTAAATAACAAACAAAATATTTCTGTCAAGCATGATAAAAGGGACCAGAAGGGAATAAGCAGCATTTCCAGATCTCAGACATGAACAACAAGGCTCTTTATTCTAAATTTCCAAATCTTGGAAACCTGAGTTTGTGTCAGACTCACACCATTATTAAAGCAGCCCAACCAAAAACCCACCAACTCATTCGTGGCTTCCTAAAAGCTGGAAAACAGGAATTATGAAAGCAGAACATGGAAGACAAGAAAAACACCTTCACATGAATTTATGCATTGTAATGCTGTGACTGTTCTGACCTTGATTTCAGACCATTAGGAGATGGCAGTGCTGGTACTTCTGCCCTCTCATATCTTCACAGCGCTACAAGATCAGACCTAGGAACAAAGGTGTGAGGACACAAAATAACACAAGGACAAAGGCGTGAGGACACAAAATAACCAAAGGCTGAGGTCCTGCCTGCTGCTAAAACTCGTGCAGGTGTTACTGCAGCTCCCTGGCGGCCACACAAATGTCTCCCAGTGGTGGCAGGAGGATGCTCTTGGCTGCAGACCTGCAGGAAACGCGCCCCAGGCGGGCAGGGAGCTCTGCCCCAGGGCTGTGGCTCCATCCCAGGCAGGACAGGTGAGCTGAGAAGGTGCTGAGGTGAGAGCTCCACCTTCTGAGACTCCAGCAGGGAAGTTCTTCTGATTTCAGATTAGCAGCTGGGTATGCCCATGCTACTAGTSCTATCTGGATTCATGAAACATGAATACCCAAAATGAGACAATGAATCTGACACACACAACCTGCCTGTAAATTCTGCTTGGCAGTTTGGTCTGCCACCCTCCAAGTCAGCACCCCAGCAGAGAAATTCTCTCTGGAGCAGAGGAACACAAAACTTGAGATTTGCCCAGRGCAGTGCACTGTTAAGGAAGCTAAGCAGATCTGAAAAACACAGATTGAAAGGCTCAGTTAAACTGCATTAAGTCTCTGTATGGACACTCTCACTCAGAATTAAGAAGTACCCCTGATTCAAGTGAGGCTTATTCATTCCCAAGGGAAAAAAAGCTTATTATGGTTTTTTGTCACTTAAATTCTGAAGTAACAAGCCTACTGAGAATTTGATCATTTGGTTTAAAAGGTACTTTGGAATAATTTTGCTAAGGGCTCCCATCCAGAGCAGCATTTGCAGACTGCAGTGACTTCTCAGACCCTTCACAGACGCTGCAGCGCTGAGCACTCACACCACCCCAGAGCCACCTCTCTGCAGCTCATCAATTCAGCTCATGGTTTTTCYTTCTCTGGACATGACACACCCCAAATGGTCACTTTTAATGTGGCCATGGGCAAGCAGTCCCCCAGACCCTGTCCTTACACAGAGGCTGTGAGCAGTGCCCCTAACCCCAGCTGGCTGGAGTCAGCCATGGTCYAGGGGAGCCAACACCCTACAGCCAGCTGTGCTTTGGCTGAAATGAGCAGAAAAGTTCATCTTTATTTTATATAGTTTACAAAAGGGCAGAAAATGCCACGCCATTTCATTCTGAATAGCTTCTTCCATTATCTACTGCAGCACGTAGCACTTAGCAGCTAAATAACAGCAAAGGAAGGAAATTAAGAAGTATAGAGGAGCAAAAGGAGTTTTATTTCCAGCTGAGACATGGAGAGAATTGAGAGAAGGTGAAAGGCTGCTTTGTGTAGGACTGGACATAACTTCTGCACCCTTACACCAACACATTCTGCTGGGGTCAGGCTCTGAAACATCCTCATATTGATCAGTAATGTCTCAACCTGTAGAAATCAGTTTAATGCTGAAACAAAAGCTACCTGGCAGCACATAAAAAATTTAAAAACATTTTTGAGCACAGGCACTGAAGGAAGGTGCACCTGGCGGCTGCCCAGCATAGGAGGGTCTCTCCCAAAGGGAAAAGGCCACTTAGAGCTCCTATGAGACCTTTTGGCCACACATTTTGCCTTGAAAGGGGACRGTATTTTTTACAGCTGCTTTTCTGAAACTTATCTCATGTCCAGAGGGGAAAGAGGGGGCCAGGAGACAGGAAAACATCACTGCCTTCTCTGTCCTACACCTATTTCCATACTACACCAGGAGAATCATTCAGTGAAATGGTTTGAAGGCAGTGGGGAGGTAAGGAGAACACCTGATCACACAGACCCATAAAAAGAAAAGGTTTCTCTTTAAAGTTCCATTAAATCCAGCTGAAATTTTGCATCTGCAACAACTGCACAATTAAGACTGCAAGAGATAAAGTTGTAATTTAAAYCTATAATTAAAACAAAACTTTAAAAGAACAATCTTTTATTCTTYCCAATCTGTTCTTTTAACATTTTATCAGTTTAAGGCACTTTTAAAGCACACAGCAAGATATAACACCACACTCTTCTCAAAAAGTGAAGTAGCAGGGCCTCAGAAAACATCTGCCATCAGGCAGGTGCACTTTGTGCTCCAGTGAAGAATGCCCCATTTCTCATAGTTGGATACTGCTGGGGAACCTCATTAGAAACCAAATTACTACCTGCATCAGGTTTACACTAATGTATTGACATCTACAGCACTTGTTAAATGAACCGTAAATCCAATACACTGAAGTCATTTTCAACTGAATCAAATCAGGTTTCAGTCAAAAGAATTACAATTGTCATATGCTTAAAGCTTGGCACTTTCCTGGTGTTTCCAGCTAGATCATTTCAGACACAGAGAGAAAATTGTGAACCTATGAAAGAGCACAAGCTAAATTGGACTCACTGCAAGCATACTAAACACAGGGTGAGGAGTTTGAGGATGATAATTGACTCTAATTGACTACTTGGTAAAGCCACCCAGGCATCCACAGGCACTCCTCACTAATCTGTTTTCAACAGATGCTATTTTCTTCTCCTTAGTTAATTTATACTTTCTTATTATAAAGCACATTGTTTGCATTTCAGAGAATCTTTTCATTTTAAATCTCCACCTCCTGGTACCCCTGGGAAGCAATGGCTTTGTGGGGCTGTGGGTCCTGCTGCAGTGCACAGGGACTGTGCACAGCCCTCCCCAAAGCTCTTCTCTACAGGAACAAAAACACCTTCCAGGCCCTGGGAAGCAAATTCACACTCATGTGTTGTCTCTTCCCCTCATAGCCACCACTGGTCTTCTTTTAATTCTGATCTAAAAATCCTTGACCCACATGTGAGTGAGGACAGATTAACCCCAAATTCCCTTTTCTCTCTGGGTTGATGATTTCTCAGTCAATCCAAGTCTGTCATGCAGTGCCTGACCACGTGCACAGTACAAAAGGGGATGTCAGCCAAGAGGACAAAGCCAGCTTCCCCCTGCTCCTCCAGCCTACCTTTTCAGCTTGCTTAAACCAAGACATTTGAAAGGCCTAATTCAAATTCAGTACAGCTACGAATTTGAACTAGCAGATTTGTCCAGCTTGATTTTCCTCCAGACTCGCACAGACRCTTTCCCTAAGTGGCCTTAGTTCTGCTTAATTCATTTCCCAGAAACAGAAAACAGCAAAATGTAAATTAAAAAGGAAATATATATGAGCCAGCTCCTCTATCAGCATAAATCAAACCTGGTACCAGCGAATCACTCTGACACTTAGAGGCTGAGGAACCAGCTCCTAATCAGGAGTTTATATAGATTAAATTCATTTACTAGGCCAGACTTTAAGCAATCTCTTTTGGCCTCTCACTACCTAAATCCCAGGCAGACTCTGTGCAAATCCTCCTCCCCTTTCCTGGGAGCAGTGCTGCCTCCATGATCTGCTCCAGCAATAGAGAGATGCCCCTTGGAAGAAGTGGCCACACAACAGAACAAAAGGCCACATGAAATTTGTGCAGCCTGGAAGRAATTCTGCTGATGAGTCAGAAATAACTGGTGACCTTCTAATATGAGAAGAAACCTCAGTGGAAGGGGCGGACACCACTTGCTTCCATTGATGCACAGAGCTGAGGCTGTCCAGTTGGATGGTGCTCTCACTCCTTTGGCCACTTTCCATCCCCATTTAAATTTCCCACAGTGCCTGTGRTGTTTTCAGCCTGTTCCTGGAGGGCTCAGCAGAAAGCCATCCTGCCAGTGCATTCAAGGACACACTTTGTGGCACACTGTTACTCACCTGATGTATTCCTAGGCTGGTGTGAAAGTGAGCATCACCCACACAGTGCATCTCCTTCCCACTTTGTTGAAATGCTGGATCAGCCCCAGCACAGGGCTCCTGAGCCTCCCAAAGCTGGCAGGAGTCAGCCTGGCCCCTGAACCCAGCACACAGGCAGGCCTGGACCAGGACAAGCTGGCACAGCTCAGCACAAGGCATTGGGCCATTTGCTATCAAGTGAAAGGTCAGCAACTCGCTGCAGAAAAMCAGAGAAAATGCTGGTAAACTGAGGTGAAAACACAGCCTCAAGCAGAGTGAAGATGGTTAGAGTGAATATCACACTTACCTTGGAACAGATTTGTTTTCAATTKCTTCTACCTTCCAATTCTCAAATTCTTTTTTGCCCCACTCATTTCTCCAGTATATTGTTAGTTTCTTACTCCCCTGTGAACAAGCATCTTGCACACAAGTTTCATMTAGGTGCAACTCCTTTCCATTGCTTCCCTGGACTGCTCAGTGTGCAGCAGTGGCCATCAGGAGGTGGATGAGGATGCCATGGTGCTGGCATTGATCCACCTCAGCCATTTCTGCAGGGAGCTGGGAAGGCTGCACCCTCCTCACCACATCATTGTCAACTCTCCAGCACTTGAACCATGGTCATTTTATCCCCCTCCAACCTGCAAAATAAAAGAGTAAGTGTTRATTTAGCAGCTGTAGGGTTGCTTTGCATCCTCCAGAGCCAGCTGCCRCGGGGAGCCTTCCCAGGATGCTCACCAGACAACCAAAACATTGGTGGGGTAACCAGGGGTAACCAGCACTGGCTGAGGCAGGAAAGAGGAACTGGAGATCTCCAAATCTAATCACATGAGAAAGAATAAAGTCTGATTTCACTGTAGCTGAGTCTCTAGCACACACCCTTTGTGAACCTCATGTTCTCCAGGGGGTTAGGGGACCACATGACTGCACTGGGCTTCCCTTTATGGAAGGCAAAAACCTGCAGGGCAAGCAGGAACAGAGTCAAAGAAAAGCCTGGTCCATTGGGTGAAGGGAAAGAGGTTCAAAACACTACCAATGAAGGGGCAATGCCAAGAAATGGAGGTTAGCTCAGAGCCAGTTACAAAAGCTCAGAACAAAGAGTGGCTACATGTTTAAAAACAACTAGCAGATCCAGAAATAAAAGTCAATCTTAAAATGAGTTGTAGAGGAGATACATGAAATCCCCAACATTGTAACAGGTCAGAAAGGTCCTTTCACTGTASAGCTCTCCAAATACAACACAACAAACAAACTTGCTAATGCTGAGRGAGTCAGGATAATTTTTTGCAGCACAGAGTCTGTGCCCAGCTCTAGTGCAAACCAGACAGAGCAAGTGCATCAAGCCACATAATCAGCACAGAAGGATCAAAGCAGCTTCCTCAAACATCTTTGATGAAGGCTTCTGACTCTTGAATTACCTCCTCTGCTTCAATTTATTATTTTTGATGACAGTGTTTTGTTTTCATCCAAACTAATTATGCCCAAATCAATGGTAATGGTAGATTTGGCATCAATTATCCCTGTAGATGCTCTCAGCTTAAATCACCCTTTGCACACAGATGAGTCCCTTGGCTACCAGAGCATCGACACCTGAGTATTTATTTCACTCATTATTTTTATGCCCATCACCRGGATTTGATAGAAACCACAGGAATATAAACAGCTTCCCCCTCCTGTGTCCCAATGTCAGAATTCAGGCTCCCTCAGCAGTGAGCCACTGTCCAACAATCTGCTCAGAAATTGCCCTGAAACTGAGCTGTGCTCACAAACCCCCCTCAGTCACRCACCCTGTACCAGACAAGGTGTCCCAGCAGGTCGTTTGTGGAGCTTTAGCAGTCCAAGAACGGGTTAACTGATGTACCAACCAGAGCCTCTTCAYTTAAATTACTGGAGAGTCAAGAGTTCAAGAAAGCTGAAAACTGTCAGAGGGTTTTTTGGCATAGCATAAAGACTTACACAGTTTTGCAGCTGCCTCTCCAGTTGTCCACYTCTCCAAGTCTTCCCTGGCCTGGAAGGGATGACTCAATTCTGAAAGAGAAGCAAAGCCCACAGTGAGTGGGATGACAGATGGATCCACCTGCTGGCATAAAATCACATTTTCTGTCCATCCCACTTCCAAATGAGAAAATAGAAAAAAAATTGCCCATTGGAAGTGAAAGGCTTCTATATTATTATTTACATTATTATGTTGTCCACCTTTTTTCCTCATATAAAAAATCACCTAGGTAAAAAGTAGTCACTTGACTTTCACAGAAAAAAAAAACATAACAAAATAGAGGCAAACATATTTTCTGACATTGTGACTCAGAATGTAAAAACCATCTCAAATAGTCCCTCTACACCTGAAAATTGTGTTTACTCTTGAGAGGAGTAGGATTAGTCYCAGTGACAGATTAATTTGCTTTTTTGATACAGAAGAAGTGCTCTGTGGGGTGAACACRAACACTGCAGGCTCCAGAGGACTGCAGGAGAGCATTTCACCTCCAGGTCACTGCTTCAGGTTCCATCTGGAGGTGGGGACAGAAGAAWTTTTAATGTCTAACATTCAGTGGTCTGTGTGAAATGAGTTTWGTTGTGGTGCCTTCAAGTTAACACCACTGACAGTCTCAGTGGTGAGGCAAGCACAGCGAGCAGCAAACCCTCCTGCACCCTGAGTTCCTGTTGCCATCTTATCACAGGGGTTCCATGCTGTTGTCTCCTATCACAAAAGTTCCATACCTGCTTGGTGTTTCTCATGGGCAGCTTCTCAGAGCACTGACTCTTTCTTCTTTACAAAGCAGCCAACTGACTCCAGTTCCCTTCTCACCCAGCCACCCCACTCTTTTATAGCACTCTTCTTCTCATTGGGTACAGCTGTGGCCTGTTAAAGTCAGGCCTGTTCCTAATCTTTGATAATCGGCCCAGCTGCAACTCCTTAGGGGTGAGATTACTTTCTACTACTTCTACTACTACTTTCTACTACTTCTTCTACTACTTTCTATCTTTATTTTCTTATATTCTATCCCCCTACAAGTTTCCTTTCCATGGAGGAAAGTCTGCTCTTGAGCTGGCTGTAATGCAGTTCTTCAGGAACAAAACAAAGGATTTCTTGACATTGGGCCTTATTAACTCATTGCTTGTCACCAGATTTAAAATTGTTCCAAGTGAATGCTGAAGGCAGCATTTATAACCCAAAAGACCCAGTTAAAACTCAGATCTGATGCAGAGATGAATAGGCTGCTCTCCTCTAGACGTTTCTCCTTTTCTTCCCATTTGCAGATATGTGGCTTTCTCTAAAAGGAATGTATACAGTCCCAAAGCCTAGGAGACTGCAGTTTTGGAGCATTTCCAGAAACACCAGATGAAACACATTGCACCTGGAAAGGTCTGCTGTGGGCAGATGGAAATGAGCAATAAGCCATTTTTCCTTTAGGCAGTCCCACGGCACCAATAACACTGCCCAGAGGCCTCATTCCCTGCCTGATCTGCATTTGGAGGTACTTTTTCTCCTGTGACATAACACACTTWATGTCTCTTAAAAGCAAAAGGCTACTTGAGATTTCCCAAGCTGGAACACCATTTCAGAGAACTGGAGACAGACCCTTGGTGGCAGGGAGAGCCCGGCTGCTCCAGCATTGCTGCTCTGCAGAGCCCCTGCAGCAGGGACAGCACTGCAGGCACTGGGGGCAGCTGCTGAGAGGGAAGGGGACACAGGGAGGGGGAATCAGGGACCCTGCCAGCCTCAGAGCCTCCTGAATCCACACTGCAGACRCCCTGTGATGCTGTGATCCTGTGGTCCAAGGCTGTTGTGGTCACCTTCTCCCACAAAGAGCGTCCTTCCAGAATAGCTCTAGCCACACCTCTCCCCCAGTCTGTGTATATAAGATRGGAGAGGAGAAGCAAAAGGCAGCCTTGCACTTTTCCTGCAATGAGYAGAGGAAGCCAGAAATCAACTAATGTGTTTTCCAGATCTTGCTATGATGCTCTATAAAAGAAAACCAGGTACTTGTACCAGCTACCCACCCAGAACAATTTATAGCACCTGATTTGGGGGCATTAACCTGTGCACGCAAAATGTGTCAGTTCTTATTATTCACTGTAAACAYGTCATCAGCATGGAAATATGCTCCACAAGGCTACTGAGGCTGGTCCTGAAATTGTAAACAGCCCATTAAATAGGAGCAGTAAATACTCCAAAGTGCTGTAGATCTTGGTCAGTTAAAAAAAGCACTAGACAGACTTTAAACCACAAAACAATACTTGGCTCCATCTAAATCCCCTTCTTGCAATCCAACCCAATGCTGCACTGCAGGAAATCGAGGGGAACAAAGCCAGCAGGTCAMAGCCACACAAGGACAGGAAATCCAGGAGCACTTCCACAGCTGCTGGTGCTGGAGCAAACACCAACAGCAGCACGACAAACACTGCTCTGAAGGAGAGGGGGGCAGCACGGGCAGGGCACGCCTGGGAGCTCACAGCCTTGTCCRGATCAAAGGTGCACCTGAGCATCTCAGCCAAGAGGAGCCAGGACAGGCTGCACTGGTGCTGGTGGTGACTTTGCACTCAGACTGTGGAGGAGGCAGAAACACGATGTGGCATCTAGCTGACAGGAATATCTTTGCTAAGACAAAACCATCTGATGGAGCTGGCCCTGTGTAACCTGGTCCCTGGCACAGGATGGGGACCTGGGTCTTACCACCACAGAGGAAAGACCTGAAGTGATTTTTGCAGGGCTGGAACTCAGCTGATCCTCACAGCAATTTACACCGCTCTCAAGGATAGAAACCACACTCTTCCTTCTTTACCACAAAACTTCATTTRCTCCCCTGATTGCGTTAACCAATATGAAACAAAGTAATTTTTAATAAAGKGTGCCATGGCAGAGAAAAATTGATACAATCACAGAGCTGCTATAATAGGATTTAATTCTGCTTCAGATGTGCTAGTTTTAATAAAAAAGGATTGAGCAAATCTAAAATAAATTACACTGAAAGGTCAGGCTTATTGCTTGTACAGTTATGTTAACTCTTCCACAGACATTTTTACAGACTGTATTTATGAGACCTTTTGATTTTCAGAAGAGGTATAAAATACGTCTGCAATTTTCTCATTATTTGCAGCAATGTTTCTTCTTCAAGTGTCATTTCTTGGTACTTCAATATAGATTTATTTAATGGACATCTATAAAAAATTATGAGTTATTTATCAGGTGGTTTTGTTGAATTAGTGAAACTGTAATTCCCAACGGAAACTTAAAATCCAACTAGAAAAAAATTTGTTAAGGGAATGATGATTTCCATTTGTGTGCCAGTGACACTCRTGATTTCTTATTCATTAATCATTCCACTTCCATGTCATTTATTCAATAGAAAGCAAATAAATTACTTATTTTTATATATAGCTAAGGCCCTGATGTAGTGAACTACTCAGAACAGCCATGAATTGGAAAGAACTGTAGGCACTGAATCTTATTACAAGGCTCTTATTAATATTACAGCAGCACCTTGAGACCCCACCCAGCATCACAGCCCACATCACTTAGTGCTGCCAGAACCCAGAGATAAATCTCCATCCTACCCCTAAAGGAAATACACATTAACAGACCTTAGCAGAGGAAACGACAGAGTCTGCTATGAGAGAAAGGAGCTTGCTGCAGTCCCAGAGGAGACAGAACAGCATGGCCGTGTCCCAGCCCAGAGCCCCAGGCTCTGCTCTCCTGCATGGCCTGACACAAGTCCTGCAGGCACAGCCAGGGACCCCAGCACGCTGCAGTGACACCATTGCATTCTCAGCCAGGTCCATCCTTGCACGAGTCCATCCTGTGTGAGCACAGAGGTTCTCTGCTGCTTCTCAGTGGTTTTACCCACTCAGGTGAACAGGAGACCTCACGCTCGGAAAAAGAATTGTCAGTCCTACATCAATGTTGATATAACACCTAGACACCAGAARCTCAATTCTCTACAGCCACAGCAGAGAGATCCTGCTGAATTGGACCAAAAAAATTATTGGAAAGACCAGGAAATCCAAGCCAGTCTTGGTATCTGTCTGYATGCACAGCTCCAGGGAAGCTGGGCACCAGCCCGCCAGCAGTGAGCACAGACAAAGTGGGATGGACTCTGTCACCACACTTAAAAGTAAAATCCTGGGTTCAGTGTGAAGTTCTGCTCAACACTCACACCAGTAAAGAGTCTCTCCAGTGTCAGGAAACTGCACACAACACCYCTGACAGCAGCAGAATAAAGACCTGACACAGCAGCCAAGGACTTTGCCAGGGGTCTTGGGTTTTAAGAGTCACTTCAATTCCAAAACACWGATTTTTATGCCATTCTAATGAGATTAATGAGTGACTAGGGAACTGGAAAAGAGTGTTGTCTTCATTTTTCTATTTGGAAAATACAGCAAACCCTAGAGACACCTCCTCAAATCTGACTCAACAGCTTAAACATCTACCAAGCTCTAGCACATCAGCTCATACACACTTTTCCTTCTGATACCACTGACTCTGACATGATCTCTGTATCTATTTCCATCTATATAAGATAGAGATACAAACTACAGGCCCTGCTACAACCTGCAGTTGCTGCTGCTGTGATTGATATAAATCCTCTCATGTCYCACAGGAATGTGGTGTCCTTCTGACAAAACCATCTATTTTGTCTTTTATTTTAATCGCTTTCCTGCCAGCTGGGGTCTGTATCCATCTGATCAAGTGAACTATGTCTTCAATCAACCCTTCTTGATTTTTTCCTTTTTCTTTTTAAAAGCAACGGCCCAAGATCATGAAAGCAGTAAAAATATTGCATTTTCTCAACTTTTATTTAATTCCTGATGAGAAAAACATTTCTATAGCAACCTTTAAACAAAGCCCCCAAAGCCCTTTAAATGAAAAATAATTTACTAATGCAGAGAAACTGGCATTGCTGCTGATCTCAGGTTGTAGGCACCTTTGTTTAACCAAGAGCAAGTCAGAAAACTGAGATGCATAACCCAGGACCAGAGTCTGAGCAAGGCTGTGTTGAGCACACTTATCTGCTGAATTTGACCAAAGAAACTCACACTCATCCTGCTGCACTAATGACTGAGGAGCCCCCTCAGCTCTCCCACACACACAGGCAGGCTGGGAGTGACACACATCACTTCACCTGGCCCACAGCAGAGCAGCCAGCTCTGAGCAAGGAATGGCACAGGCACCCCAAACTCTGGGAACAGGTCAGGAATGGCACAGGCACCCCAAACTCTGGGAACAGGTCAGCAATGGCACAGGCACCCCAAACTCGGGGAACAGGTCAGGAATGGCACAGGCACCCCAAACTCTGGGAACAGGTCAGGATGGCACAGGCACCCCAAACTCTGGGAACGGGTCAGGAATGGCACAGGCACCCCAGACTCTGGGAACGGGCCAGGAATGGCACAGGCACGCCAAACTCTGGGAACAAGTCAGGAATGGCACAGGCCCCCCAAACTCTGGGAACAGGTCAGGAATGGCACAGGCACCCCAAACTCTGGGAACAAGTCAGGAACAGCACAGGCACCCCAAACTCTGGGAACATGTCAGGAATGGCACAGCCACCCCAAACTCTGGGAAC